>CM053596.1:195936638-195952754 GCA_028646575.1 Pseudocheirus occidentalis | reverse complement strand
GAGATCCTCCTTCTACAGCTTCTACTGAGAACTTCCAAGGAACAGGCTGAGAAACTGTTGTGAGTCTGAGAGGGATCCCTGCTTGAGGGATCCTGTTCTATTTGTGAAGGCTTGGGAATGTGGGTGTCCACTGCATTAACTATGTGTATCAATTTTGTGACCACTATAATGATTTTGGCTTTCTGGTTTGGGGACTTGTCCTTCTGGTTTTGGGATCAGTGTTGTGGTTTCTGAATAAAGACCTTGGTTCTGTCTTCCATGTGGAGAGTTTGCTACATTTTGTGATCCAAAACTATACCAGCATATTCATAATGGGTGTTGTGAATATCTCATTATTGATACAGTTGTTTATAAGAAACACATTTGAAACAAAAAGACACCCAGAGTGTTGAAACAGGGGGCCAGAGCAGAATCTATTATACTTCAGATGAAGTACAAAAAGACAAGGGTAGCAATTATGATCTCAAAACAAAAGCATAAAGGGACCTGATTAAAAGAAATAACCAGACAAATTACATTTTTTCTAAAAGGTACTATAGATAATGAATTTATATCGCAGTAAACATATATGTGTAAAATGGCATAGCATCTACATTCTTAAAGATAAAAAAATAACAGGAAGAATTAGATAGAAAAACTATACTAGTAGAGGACCTCAATTTTTCCTTCTCAGACCCAGATATGTTTAACAAAATAAACGAGAAAGAAATTAAGGAGAGAAATAGAATGATAGAAAGGACAGATATGATAGACTCTGTAGAATATTGAATTGGAATAGGAGTATAATTCTTTTATTAGTTTACACAGAACCTTCCCAAAAATTGGTCATGTATTAGGATACAAAAACTTCACAAACAAATGCAAAAAGGAAGAAATATTAAATGTATACTTTTCAAATCATAATGCAATAAGAATATGTTTGAAAAAGGGCTTTGGAAGCATAAATTAAAAAATAATTGGGAAATTATCTAACCCTAAAAAAATGGGGAGGGAGGGTTCAAAGAATAAGTCATAGATACAATCAATTAATTGTTAAAGACAAAGACAACCATAACACAAAATACCAAAATTTGTTTTGTTGTTGTTGTTGTTGAGTTATTTTCTTCATGCCCAACTCTTTATGACCCCATTTGAGGATTTCTTGGCAAAGATACTGGCGTGGTTTGTCATTCCTTCTCTGACTCATTTTTACAGATGAAGAACTGAGGTAAACAAAGTTGAGTGAGTTGGTTCCATAGCTAATAAGTGTCTGAAGCCAGATTTGAACTCAGGAAAATGAGTCTTCCTTATTTCAGGCCTGGCCACCAAAGCACTCCTTAGGGGAAAATTTACATCTTTTAATGCTTACATCAATAAAACAGAGAAATGCAAACAATTGAATTGTTTGCTACTAAAAAAGTCTAGAAAAATTAAAAATCCCCAATGTGCCACACTAATACATATAAGAATAAAAATCCTGAAAATCATGGGAGAAATTAATAAAATTCAAAGTTAAAAAAACCCACTGAACTAACAAATTAAACTAAGAGCTAGTTTATTTAAAAACAATAAAATAAACTACTGGATTTTTATTTCAAAAAGAAAAAATAAAATCAAATTATCCATATAAAAATTAAAAGAATGAATGCACAAGCACTGAAGGGGAAATTAAAGCAATTATCACAAGCCATTTTGCCCAACGTGATGCCAGTAAAACTGATAATTTAACTAAAGTGAATAAATATTTACAAAAATATAGATTGCTTAGATTAACAGAGCTAAAAATAGAATATTTAACTACCCCTATCTCAGAATAATACATTGAACAATCTATAAATAAGTTCCTTAAGATAAAAAAAGAAGCAGATGGATTTACAGGTGAATTCTATGAATTACTTTAAAAGCAATGAATTCCAATAACATATAAGCTGTTTTTAAAAATGAATAAAGAACAAATCCTACCAAATTATTTCTATAATACAAATATAGTTTTAATACCTAAAGCAGGGAAAGTTAAAAAAAGAGAAAGAAAACTATAAACTAAACTTCCTATGAATATTGATGGAAATTTTTAAAATAAAATTCTAGCAAGGAGCTTATAGCAATATTTCACAAAGACTATATACTATGATCTGGCTGTATTTAGGTCAGGAATATAGAACTGGTTCAATATGAGGAAAAATATAAACATATAAATAACAAAAACAAGAAAACTTACATAATTACACCAAAGGATGCAGAAACAGCTTTGGACAAAATATAACTCTCATTCCTATTAAAAATACTAGAAAGCATAAGGATAAATGAGACTCTTCTCAAAATGAAAAGTGGAATCTATTTTAAACAAAGGGCAAGTATTATCTGTAATAGGAATAAACTTTAAGCCTTTCTAATCATATCAGGGTTGAAGCAAGGATATACATTTCACCATTACTCCTCAATAATGTTCAAAAATGCTAGTTCTAGCAATAAGAAATTTTTAAAAGGAATATAAATAAGGAAATGAGGAAAATGAGGAAACAAAACTATCAGTTTTGGTAGATTATATGACGGCATATTTAGAGAACCCTACAGACACCTAAAATTACACAAAAAAAAATTAACAACTTTAGCAAAGTTGGAGGATATAAAATAAACCCACACAAATCATCAACATTTCCATATATTACCAAAATAAAACCCACCAGGAAGAGATAGAAAGAGAAACTGCATTTAAATGACTGTGGACAGTATAAAATACTTGGGGATCTATCTGACAAAACACAAACAAGAACATATGATCACAATTATAAACAATCTTCACACAAATAAAGACATCAAAATAATTAGAGAAATATCAATTGTTCATGGATATGTCAAGCTAATATAATAAAAATCATAATACTACCTAAACTAGTTTACTTATTTAAAACTATACCAATAAAACTGTCAAAAATTATTTCATATAGTTAGAAAAGATAATAATAAAATTCATCTAGAGAAACAAAAGGGCAAGACTATTAAAGGAAGCAGAGGAAAAAATTGAAGAAGGGGGTCTAGAAGCACTATAACTCAAACTATATTAAAAAGTGATGATAAAAAATGTACTGGAAAATAAAGAGTCACTGATCAATGAAATAGATTATGTACACAATATACAGAAATAAAAAAGAACAATAATGTGTCATTTGATAAACCCAAATGAAACCAGCTATTGAGACAAACACTCTATATTTGAGAAAAACTGTTGGGAAAACCAGAAGTCTGGGATAAATCAGGTATAAACCAACATCAGCATTTATGACAAAACAAGAGATGAAGAGGTTCATAGGAGGTAAAAATGGATAACTCTGATTACATAAAATTAAAAGATTTTGCACAAACAAAAACCAATGCAGTCAAAATTATAAAAAAAAATGGAGGAAGAAATGGGGAGATGGAATTTACAGCAAATTTCTGTGATATAGGTCTCATTTCTCAAATATAGAGAGAACTGAGCCAAATTTATAGATATTAACAACCATTCCTCAATTGATAAATGGTCAAAGTATATAAATAGGACATCTTCAGAGGAAGAAATCAAAGCAAACATCATTTTAAAATTTTCTAAATCACTATTGATTAGACAAATGAAAATTAAAACAGCTCTGAAGTACCACCTTACAACTATCAGGTTAGCTAAAATAACAGAAAAGAAAAAAGACAAATGACAGAGGAAATGTGGGAAAATAGGTTCACTAATGTACTTTTGGTGGAATTGTGAACTAGTCCAAATATTCTGGAGAACAATTTGAAACTTTGCCCAAAGGGTTATAAAACCGTGCATACCTTTTAACCCAGTAATACTATGATTAACTCCATAGCCCAAAGAGATAAAAGAAAATGGAAAAGGACACATATGTACAAATATATTTATAGAAATCTCTTTTTGTGGTGGCAAAGAATTAGAATCTGGGGGAAGGCCAATCAACTGGGAAATAGCTGAACAAGTTATGGTATACGAATATAATGGAATGCTACTGTGAAAGGGATAGTTTCAGAAAAAAATGGGGAAGATTTATTTAAACTGATGCAAAATGAAGTGGGCAGAACCAGGAGAACAATCTAAATAGTAATAACAATATTGTAAAGAAAGGGATCAAAAGGATTGAAGAAATTAAAGGGGAGAGACAGAAGATTCAGGAGTCTCTGTTGAGTAAAAAATGCAAACATTCCATCTCTAGGTTTCTTTCTCACTTCTCAGAAAGGAACCCAACCTGTTGTAGCACCTTTTTAAGGGATGCTTTGACTTCCTTGTTCCTTAAGCTGAAGATCAAGGGGTTCAGCATAGGAGTGACCAGATTATTCAGGACCTGAACAGTGGCATTCAGCCAAGGATTGGGGGTAGGCTGTAAGTAAATGAGGACTACAGGTATATATAAGAGAAGAATGGCTGTAAGGTGAGCACTGCAAGTGGAGAAGGCTTTATACCGTCCCTCTGCAGTGCGGATCTTCAAGATGGAGCAAACAATGCGACTGTAAGAACTACAGATGAGGAGAAAGCAGCTAAGTGGCATAAGGCCCACGCTGATGAAACCCACCATTTCCAGGGCTGAAGTATCTGCACAGGCTAGCTTCAGCATCACTGGGATATCACAAAAGTAATAGTCCACCTTATTGGGTCCACAGTAAGGCAACTGGAAGGTGAGGACCGTTAGGAAGGTAGCCTGAACACAGCCAAAAAATGAGGTCCCCATCGCCAAGATGGCACATACCTTGTGGTTCATGATGACTCTATACCGCAGAGGAAAACAAATGGCAACAAAGCGGTCATAGGCCATCACAGTACACAGAAAACACTCAGTGCAGCCAAGAAAATGATAGAAAAAGAGTTGGCATACACAGCCCCCATAGGAAATTATATGGCTTTTCCCAGAGAGGTAGGACAACATTTTGGGTGAACTCACTGAAGGGAAAAATATGTCCAAAATAGATAGCTTACACAGAAAGAAATACATAGGTGTATGAAGGCGAGATGAAGAGATAATAGCCAATAAAATAATCAGATTTCCCAGCAGGGTAAAGAAATAGAAAGATAAAAACACTATAAAAAGTTGAATCTCTAGTCCCTCAGTGTGGGGGATTCCCAGGAGAATAAACTCAGTCACCACTGTATAATTCTTCATCCGTGTGAAAAAAAATCAACCAATCCCTCATATGGAGCGCACAGGATCCCAGAGGGTGGGTGCTAGTGTCAGAAATCCAAGACAAGGTTCAATGGACATGATATAAATATACCTATAAAATAAAAAATAATAACTGATGGCTTTATAATGGAAGAGTTTGGGCTGATTTTCAACACACAGCTGATATTTATAGCCTTATAGTTACAAAATGCTTTCTTATTTGTTACCTCATTTGAGAGAAAGCATAGCATAATGGATAGTGTCTTGAACTTAGAGTAAAGAAGATCTATATTTGAACACTGCTTAGACATTTACAAGTTATCTGACCCTGGGCAAGTCAATTATTCATCATCATCTTCTTCCTCAACATCATCACCACCATCTTCATCATCCAGTCATGCATCTCCAAATGCCTCTTAGAACTCTCAAGCTGAATGTCCCTTAGGCATCTCAAACCCAAAATGTTCACAATATTACTTATTATCTTTTCTCCAAAATCTCCTCTTTTCTGAACTACCCTAATATTATCAAGGGCACCTTCATCTTCCTAGTCATTAGGCCTAGAACTTTGACTTCTCTATCAACAATATATCCAACCCATTGTCAAATCTTCCTTTCTACCTTTTTGACTTTCTTGTTTCCTTCTCTGCATTCACACAGCCACACTATTAACCCAGGTGCTTATCATCTTTCACCTAAACTACTGAAATAGTCTTGTATATGGACTCTCTGGCTTATATCTCCCTGTTCCCATTCATCTTTCAGTCAGGTGTCAAAGTATTCTTTCAAACGTAAAGGTCTAATTGTAATCCTTCTTGCCTAATGAGCTCCAGTGGCTCCCTATTATCTTTAGGATAAAATCTGAAGTTATAAAGTCAGTTATAAAATCTGAAAATTTGATATTTTCTTGGCAAAGATACTAGAGTGGTTTGCCTCAAGAAATGCCTCACTAAGTTAAAACATAGACCATCCAACTTCATCCTTGCTTCTGACATTGAGATCAAAGATGGTTTAGGGTAGAGGTGACTGCATGATGATTACACCAACTGTTAACAAATATCATTAACATCACATATATTACCCTAAGGTTTGCAAAGCACTTTCCATACATTATCTCATTTGACCTTCATAATAGCCCTGTAAGGTAGGACCCCATTTGAACATATGAGGAAACTGAGAAGGAGGTTAAGTGACTTGCATAAGGGTCTCACAGGTAGAGAGTTTCTGAGGCAGGATTCAAATTCAGGTGGCTATTTTCTTTGCTAAAGCAAATCCCTCTATATTCACAAGTAATCCCATTCCACCTTTCCTTCTCCAGCAGATTGCCCCCTATATCATCCTTACTCTCTCATTTATCTTGAATCTCTTCCTATCTACTGGTTGCTTACCTACTGCCTACAAACATGTTCGTATCTCCCCCATCCTCACAAAACCTTCTATTAATCTGTCCATTTTTGTTAACTGCCAACCTATATCTCTCCTCCCTTTTGTAGCTATATTCCTAGAAAAGACCATCCACAACCTCCACTCAGTTTCCTCTTTTAACCTCTTCATAATTTTCTGAAGTCTGCCTTCTAATCATTCAAATTACACTCTTCAAATTTATGAATAATCAAGATTCTAACTATCAGAGTTAATGTCTTTTTTCCTAGTCCTCATCCTTCTTGACCTGTCTGCAGCCTTTGATACTGTTGATCATCTTCTCCTTGAAACTGTCTTCTCTCCAAGTTACCATGATACTACAAACTCTCTACTTTGCTTGATCAAACAGCCTGAAAAGAGCAGCATCAACTGAAGTGTGGAAGAAGATTAAAAAATCAACTTAGAGAAAATTGAGGATGTCTTGAACACGAAAGTATTCCTCAGTAAGCAAGTAAAGACGAGGACAAGCCTTCATATATGATGGAACACAGGGACAGACATCTTCAGCGAATATGTCACTGGCTAAGATACCACAAGCTTGGAGACATTTTGAATTTGCACCTTTTCACATAACATAATTTTTAGTGACCATTTTCACTGTGGGCCACAGGTGATTCCCAAGCTTCTATGAATGAATGAAATCAAAAGAACAATCTCTCACATTTTATTAGGACTTCAAAGGATTTCTCAGTGTGAGTTCTCCATTCACCATGCAGATCCCAACCACTCTACACTTTTGTAGTTGATTTTGTAAAGGCATCAACCATTTTGTGGTGAGCCTCCCTGCATGTTTCTAAACTACTTTTTGAATTTTAGTTCATTGCAATGCCTATTATTGAATCTTTTTGAATCTGAGAGGACTTAACTGAATTTGTACTATGCTTTTCTAGCCTTTAAGAATTCAAGATAAGTTAAGTATGACAAAGGGGACACATAAGTAGAATTATCATTATCTCTTATCTTTTTCAGAACACCAGAGAATGGGGTAGACAGACATCTGCCTCAGAATTCATTTAGTATAAAAGGGATTCATGGTTTTGTTTCATAATGTAGTCTTTCTTTGGAAGAAAAAATGTTGTTGTGCTGGTCCTTTGATTATAAAATTTGAAGCTATGATATGGTATTCTGCTAATAGACTAGATGAAATATTACTTTGAACACAATAATTAGTGAAAATAAATTATAAATGTAGCATTGCTTGGAAGATAAAAATTTCTTCCTAACTTTCCCATAGCAGGATTCACAGAGAAGTTTATAAATTATACTGGTGAAGTGGATAGAGCAAAAGTCCTGGAGTCAGGAAAACCTGAGTTCAAATTCCGTCTCAGATATTTACTAGCTACTTCTGTTTGCCTCAGTTTCCTCATCTGTAAAATGGGAGTAACAATCACACTTACCTCCCAGGTTTGTTGTGAGGATCAAATGAGATAATTTCCAAGTATTTGGGACAGTGACTGGCTTATAGTAAGTCCTATATAAATTCTATTTATTATTACTGTTTTCTCTCACGTTAGATTTCTAAAGACACCGACATCATTTCTTACCTACACGTCTTTCAATGAAGAGAATATTTTCCACTGTGTGTGATGTTCTATTAGAAATATGACAAGGACAGTCTTATACAATTAGATCTTGTGCTATAACAATCCAGGTGCTGAGGGCAAATTCAACAAAAAGTGTGTGCACAATATTACTGGTCCTAACAACAACTGGATCATGGGTGCAAGGGTCCCATTGTCCATTATGGAGCCTGACTTGTGCCTTAATTGATGTTGTTGGAGAGTTTTGGATACTAGAAGAGAAGCCCTATGGAAATGGGATCCTAGAGGCATGATGTGAGTAGCACAGACTAGCAAAGTACCTTACACTGAGGTCAGAGCCTGGGAGTCGCTGAAAGAAGGAAATAAACTCCTACCATTATACTCTGGAAATGCTTCCCCTCTTGACAAATTACCTCTCTATCATTGGGGCACAAGAAAATGATGTCATTATTATATTTTCTAATAAAACAATATTGTCATTCTCATTTATAAATTGATCTATTAACCTGGGTTAGTACACATCTATTTCCCCCAGCCTGATTGGTGAATTGATCAAATAAAATACCTAACCATACAAGTATGGGGACCAGATCATGGAACTCTAGTGATTTCCTCAGGTGCTCTACTGGGCCTCCAACTGATAGTCACTTTTACTCTTGGCAACCAACATAACTGCAATAAGAACCAGTTAATCCTTAGTATTCTGCCATACCCATCTTCTTATCAACCTTCCTGACTTTCTAGAAAGTACTGAAAACTAAACTGGTGTAAATTATTTCATAGTAACTCATTGCCTGAATAATGTATAAATGTGTATTATGGAAGGGTTTTTTTTTGCCTTCCTTTGGCCTACTCTGACTATGCTCTAAGGATGTCGTTTCTATTCAATGAATAGTCAAATGATGGCAATAATAATAATAAAAGCACATTTTATATCATTTTTTCAAGGTTTTCAGTGACTCCATGAAGTAGCACAAGTATCCACATTTTCCAGATGAAGAAACTGAGATTTGGGGAAGTAAGGGGTCTTATTCAACATTTTACAAATGTTAAGTATGGAGGTAGAGATTAAAACAGAGGTTTTTCTCTTGAAATCAGAGCTAGTATTCTTTCTACTATGCCAAACTACCGATTCCTGTGTGGTCATGAAGTTGAATCCACCCTCCTTCTCCCAAAGTATCTAATCAAAACCTTCTCTGAATTGCTGATGACCATTAAAATGCATACTCTGTGTTTGGCTAAGGTGGACAAGTTGCTTCCAATTGATAACCCTCAGCTCTATGGCCAACATTCATTCACTGATTGCAAATATACACTTAAGTTTTCAACCCCAGAAAGTTTCAAGAAAAATTAAGGGATTTCACTTCTTATCAGAAATACTTCCTGATTTCCTCTTCAGGCCTTATGCCATTAAGACATTCATTAGGATTATTTTTATGTCTGTCCCAGTGCTGCTGTCCTGGGGCAACAAACTCCAACTCTAACTCAAAGTATCTGTAATGTAGCTACATATGAGAGAGCCCAAACTCCCTGTCTACATGCTATAAAAACATATACAACCTTGAAGTGTTACACAGATGCATTACTGATGTTATCATAATTACTCTAAGTCCTTTTAAGCAGAAATACATATACAGAGCATCTTGGTTCACTGTGGGCCCACATTTTGTAGCCCTACTGCCCTCAAGACCCCCAAGATGTTACAGTCTCTTGAAAGTCTAGTAATGCATTAAAACCTGGCTCAAATGCTAACTTCTCCAACAAAACTTCCTAATTCATATATCCCAGTTCCTTTCTATCTTTGTGGCCCTTCCAAATAGACATAAAACAGAAAATTCCAGTTACCATTACTCATGTAGATGCAGCATGATATAGTAGTGTGTTGAGCTTGGAGTCAGGAAGACGTGGGTCCAGACATTCCTATTGACCAGAAACAAAACCTACTATGTACCTTAAGCAAGCCTAGGACTTGATCTCCTCTAGAGGCAGCATGGCACAGTGAATTGAGTGTTGCAGTTGGAAACTTAATTTTGCATCTTGTCTCAAACACTTTTTAGTTTGTCAATCTGGTCCAATCAATGAACATCTCTGGGCCTCTGTTTTCTCAGCTATAAAATGAAGATAACAGTAAGGAGTAGAGGAGTGAATTAAAAGACTTCAATGTTAAAATATTATATAAATGCTAACTTCTATTATTACTAACTCATAAATTAACTTATGAACTATATTGGAGTGGGTTAATTCCCATGTTATGAATTCTCCTCCTTGAAAAAAATCACATATTTTTTTCTTCATATTTGTGTCATTGCTCATGAGACAAAATCAGTTTGGAGTAATGGAAAGATCTTTGCCGTTTGGAATGACTTCAGTTTGATTCCCAGTTCTGATACTTACAAGGTATCAAGTTCCTTTCATTCTCTGAGATTAGTTTTAGTGTCTGTAAAATAGGAATAATTAATATTATTTATTTGACAGGGTTGTGAGAAGGGGATTTCACAAATTTTAGAATATTGAGCAAATGGGAATGCCATTACTAATTTTAGAGCTAAAAGGGACTTAAGGCCTATAATTTTATGATTCTATATAAGGGATTATTTAGAATACATTTCTAATTATATTCGATCAAGGTAACAAGGTGAAAAATGAGACTATATAAACCAAGATTTCTAAGAAAAAATACTAATAGGAGGTAGGAGAGGTAAGGACTAAGTTTCTTTATCCCTCCCTACTAAGTGACTTTATATCCATTAAAACTCAGGTCCAAGGGAAGTCAACCCCTACTCCCCACTCTTAGACCCTAACCTGTTGCTTACTTTAATAGATCTGTGACTTTGCTACATTTCAGTGGACTTCCCAATAGGAAGAAGACCATCCAGATCCTTCAAAGGATTATCTAAGAGCCCTGTTCTTCTCCTTTCTTCAGTCACTGTGAAAGCAGAAAAGTCAGATAGACAACCAGCCCGGGTACTTACACAGTTAACACGTAAATGTGGCAGGTCTTGGTGGAAGATTGTTTCCCGCACCTAATGATGTAAGACTATCATCTGTACCTTCATTGATTCCAAGCTACTGAAAGCAGGGAAGGTTGTTCTTTTACTAGAGGAGCCCAATATTGTTATTATTTATCAGTGAGGGGGTCTCTGAGAGACTATATAACCAAGACATATCCCCTGAAATGCTTCCTCAGAGGATCCAGAAGCCAGAAAGGTACTCAGATCCCCTGATGTAGCTCTTGGGAGATGATGCATTCAGTGAATCCTCTGAGGAAGCAATTATTCCAGTTTTCCCTCTTTTTATCAGCCATCCATCCCTCGAGCAACAGCAAAGATGAAATAGGAAAAAAGAATTTGAAATAGGTGCCTCCCAGTTGTGGCTACCTTGTGTAATAACCTACAATCCTGACCCCCAAATCCCCATTCACTGTGCTCATTGTCTGCTTTTCTCCTACCCTTTGAGTCTTTCTAAGTAATTCTATTTGTATCACTTCCATTTCAATGTTATTATCATCATTTGTTTTATTTAATAATTGTCTCAATTCAAGGAAATTATTAAACTGATATTAGTAAACAATATTAAGTCAATAGTATTAAGCATCTAGATGTCATTATGGGTGCTACATTTTAAGGGGAATTTAAGAAACTAGAATGCTTCCAGGGAAAAGTGAGCAAAAAAAAATGATGAGACTGGAATCTATGTCATATTAGGAACAACTGAAGGGACTAGAGACTTGGGCTTGAGTAGAGAGGACAGAGAATAAAACAAGCAGTTTTGGGTTTTGCTTGTCCATTTTTTTTTTAACAATTTGAAGGGATGGAACATAGCTAGAAACAGTAAATATCTTTGTGTAGCAAGGTTTGGTAGGTTAGAGTGAAAAGGGAAACCAAAGGTAGAAAAATACCCCACACCTCATTCTTTCTTATTCCATCTTCTAAATAGAAAAGAAGAGATACAGATTCTTCCCACACCTTTCTCTTCCCACTAGGTGATCCTAGACAGGATTTTCCCTTAGTTCTCACTCTTCTCCACCTGTATTGTGTTAGAAAATTTGACTAAGTTACCTATGGCACAGTGAATTGAGTGCTGTTTTTGGAAATTTAATTTTGCATCTTGTCTCAGACACTTACTAGCTTTGTCAATATAGTCCAATCAATGAACATCCCTGGCCTCATCTCTTGGTCCTTTACCTCAGAATGAAAAAAAAAATTAGCCTCGTGGTGACTTGGTCTCAAGAATTCTGGTTTCTCTCTGAAAATTTAAAACCTTATAGATGTTTTATCAATATATTTTTATTTTATTAATTTTTATTTTTTTATTTTTTATTAATAAAAAATCATTAGCTTAAGATTTTTTCATACATAGGTCATAGAAACCTCCACCATCATCATTTCAATGTTTTGTACAGAAAAGTTAGATCTCTGGGTTAAAGTCTGTGTATTTGGTTTGACTAATCTGATATTAACATACAGATATGCATCACAAAGCAACTCATAGATTTTGTGTTGAGGCAAAATGCTTTCAAAAACACAAATGAAATCAAAGATCACAGCAGACTTAGGGAACATAGAAAATTAACAATAAAATGCCTCCTTTTTGTAGGCAGAGATGAAGTTGGGGGAGAGGGGAGGAGTTAGAGCTCATCAATGGCTCTAGGCTTCTCTCTGGAAGAAAGGTCAAGTTGCTTCTTAGCCAAAGGCTTACAGGCATAGAAGTAACTTGGTAAATCTATACAATGAAGCTAAACATCAATTTTAAGTAATTCCCATTCAAAATATGCATGCTTCTCCATACCTCCTTCCCTGATTCTTTCTCTCTGTCTCTGTATCTCTGCCTCTGTCTCTCTGTGTATTTCTCTCTTTCTCTCTCTCCACCTCCTCCTCTCTCTTATCTTCTGCAACTTTTCAGAAGAGAACTGGGAGAAGGGAAAGGAGTAGAAGTAGCCTGATTTTCTAGATACTATTCAGTAGCCTAGAATCCCAGAGATTTGCTTGTTCTCCTTACTGAAGGTATTGATTACCACTTTCCATAATCTACTTTGTGTATCTCTGATTCAGTCATTATCCCCTGCTGTACCAAGCAACCTTGACCTTAATTTGTCCTTTATCTAACCCTACTGGATGAAATATCAAATATATACATTACAAATTAAGGCATAAAACATATTCTCTGAAACTCTAGATAAGCAATATTCATTTAGAAAAATCTCAAATCTCATATCTATATCTGAAAGCCACCCCAAATTCAATAAGACCCACAAGATCTGAAGAAATAACCTGCTTAAAAGTTTTTTCAAGGGATGGCTAGGTG
Organism: Pseudocheirus occidentalis; assembly: GCA_028646575.1. Classification (NCBI taxonomy): domain Eukaryota; kingdom Metazoa; phylum Chordata; class Mammalia; order Diprotodontia; family Pseudocheiridae; genus Pseudocheirus; species Pseudocheirus occidentalis. The sequence continues at coordinate 195,939,364 of CM053596.1, read as the reverse complement.
GCAGAGTGAATAGACCACCTGGAGTCAGGAGCCCCTGAGTTCAAATGTGGCCTCAGACACTTAACACTTACTAATCCTGTGATGTTGGGCAAGTCACTTAATCCCAATTGCCCTGCCTTCCTCCCTCCAAAAAGAAAAAAAAAGTATTTTCACAAAAAACTCAAAATAGAGCACAGGGTCTGATGAAATTGTTCAAGTAGTTAGCAACAGGCATGAGAGCGAAAGAACACAGAAGGAGCTAAGCAGCAAAGATGACTGAGAAAGTGGATCAGATCTCTTATAGTTTTTAACTGTATAACTGTAGACAAGTGATTATAGTTCCATTTAAAATAACTTTAAACAACATAAAATACTTGAGACACTACCTGACAAGACAAAACCAAATAACTACATGAAAGTAATTACAAAACACTTTTCACACAAATCAAGTTAGATCTAAACAATTTGGAAAATATTCATTGTTCATGGATAGGCTGAACCAGTATAATGAAAATAATTCCACCTAAATTAATCTACTTATTCAGTACCATGCCAAAGTACTCCCCCCCCAAAAAAAACCCCATAGAACTAAAAATAATAATAAAAAACTCATCTGGAAGAAAAAAAGATCAAGGAAATCAATGAAAAAAAATATGAAGGAAAGTAGCTTAGTATTACAAAGCAGTAATCATCAAAACAATCTGGAACTGGCTAAGAAATGGAGTGGTGGATCAGTGGAATGAACACACTAGGTACACAATGCACATTAGTAAATGAATGTAGGAATCTAGTGTTTGACAGACCAAAGATCCAAGATCTGGTGACAAAAATTACTGGAGAGTAGTTTGGTGGAAACTAGGTATAGAGCAACAGCTCAAACTTTAGAATAATTAAATAAACAAAGGTCAGTCTAAAAATCAAGAGCCAGGACTTGTAGAGCAAGATAACCTCACTTTCTCAAAAAACATAAAGGACAATGTTTTTGGCTTTTAAAAGTAAAAGGCACTTAGACACAAAGGTAGTAATTTAACCAAAAGGTTAACTTCTAAGATCTTTAAACATAAGCAGAACTTTCACAAATCCCTGAACAAACACATCTTAATTTAAAAAAAAAGCTTTTGGTGGGCCAGTTAGGGGGCCCAGTGGATAGAGTACTACCCCTGGAGTCAGAAGGAGTTCAAATCTAGCTTCAGACATGTAACACTTACTAGCTATGTGACCCTGGGCAAGTCACTTAACCCTGATTGCCTCACCAAAAAAAAAAAATTGAAATAAAAAAAAGTCATTCGAGTTGTTTCCCCATACAAGAAAGGACTGTTTTAAACTTAGAGTGAAGGTAGCATGATAATTAAGTCTTGAGGACAGAGATAATATGTGGTACAACAGTCCAAATGACTTACAATGGAGTTTCTACACTCACTTCAGAACCTACTATCAATAGCCTCCTTTTCTCCTTTTCCTTTCCTTTTTACTCTTGTTCCCTCCACTTCTCTGACAAGAGACCTGACTCTTGTTCAGATTAATTCCTAAGGAGAAATAGGAACTTGAATATGAAAGATCTAAAGAAGAAGGAAAATTATGTCCTCCTACATCAACCTGATTCTACAAAAGGGGGAGCATGAGCTTCTACTCTGCCCAGATGATGCAGCCCTACTGTCCAGCAGACACCTCAGGAACAAGAGGTGGAACAACACTGAAATACTAGTTCCACGGCTAAAAGTTTACAGTCAGAGAGAAATCTTCATCAGAACATCTGGGCTGACCCCACTGAGGTGGAGTCTTAGCTTCAGCCTTCATGTGTGCCCTTCATATCTTCTGTTCTAGCTACTTTTCCTTTCAGCTGTTCCTGAGGCCTCTTTTCTGCACTTCTCATCCAATCATAACCATTCAAGTGTTTAATCCTGCCTGACACATAGAAGGTACTTAATAAATGCTAGTTAGCATTTTCTCTTCTCCTTTCCCAATCCGAATATAGATCTGAAATTGAAATATATTTTTATAATGGCATTTAGAATCACCTGTTCCTACTCTCCTTCCCAGCCTTTCCTCCCCTCACTCCCAACCCTAGTGGTTTTTTGTTTGTTTTGGTTTTGGTGTTTGGTTTTTTTTTATATGCAGTAACCTCAAAAATTACAGGGCAGGGAAAGACAAAAACCCTTGTTTCATGAGTCCTAGGTCAGAGTTTTTGGTCCACCTCTTGCATAGAGGTCTTATTACCTAAATAAAACTTCAAATGTCCCAGGGGGCAACATTCTGTTTTCTAACCCTTACTATCACTCTGATTTGCTTGTAACTCCTATATTATTGATAGTTAGCTGGTCCTCAACTCTTAAAGATTGTTGAGGAAAGTACTTGTGTAAAGTGAAGGTTTTAAGACTCTTTCATATTACTGAATCTTAGAACAGTTCTTAGTGTAAAGATAATTTTGATATCCCTACTGGATTTAATCAGTATTTACTCAGTTTGTTGTGATTTAGGGGATATCAGTGAATGTTAATGAAATAAGCAGAATGGGATAAAGTGTTAGTTATGTTAGTCAATGATATTAAAATTAGCTATGACTAAGTAAGCATGTATTGATCATATTAATTGAATTTGATTGCTAAGATCATTACATGTCGGGGCGGCTAGGTGGCGCAGTGAGTAGAGCACCGGCCCTGGAGTCAGGAGTACCTGAGTTCAAATCCGGCCTCAGACACTTAACACAAAAAACTAGCCGTGTGACCTTGGGCAAGTCACTTAACCCC
>CM053596.1:195912014-195936138 GCA_028646575.1 Pseudocheirus occidentalis | reverse complement strand
AGAAAAAGAGCTCAAGGTCCTCCTGGTTCTCTCCTTGTATACAGTGTAGCTCCTCCCTGTTCAGCCCCTTCCTGTTAAGGTGTGAACTACTCCCAAGTAGCTCCTCCCTATTCAGCCCCTTCTGTTAAGGTGTGAACTACTCCCAAGGAGTTAACTGGAAGTAAGGAGCTAAGCCTTTACTAGGTGCTAAGTGCCTGTACTAGGTGCCAATAGAAAGGGGCATAGAAGATCTTCTGATTTCATTAACATTACAACAACATAGTTTATTTTGGTTTCTAATACAATCTTCTATTTTCCATTTTATAGTTGAGCCATTTCATTCATATTTACAGTTATGTTTGTTAATTGTGTATTTCTCTTATTATTATCTTATCTTTATCCTCTTTTTTTTACCTTGTGCCCTCCTTAAGAGTGTGTTTTACTTATTACCACTGCCTCCCCTAATCTATCTTTATTCTTATTCTCTTCCCCTTTCTTTTAATCCTTCTTTCTTCTACTTTCCTATTGGGCAAGATAAATTTCTCTACCCAATTGGTTGTACATGTGTATTCTTACTTCCTTGAACCAGTTCAAATGAAAGTGAAATTTAAATGCTCCATTCACATTTTTAAAGGCTGTTTTCATGTTTACTCTATGATGTCTGTACTCTAGGTTAAATATATATTTCTTTCCACTGTTTCTATGCAGCTGTACATAATTTCCAATTCCCTCACCAGTTTTGCTAACCTTCCTCTGGAAGCACTCCAGTTTGTCAAGGTGCTTTTAAATCTAAGTCCCCTAAAAACACAGAGATATTGATACACAAGTGCTAAATGATATTGATTGAATTCCTTCTTTGAATCAATACAGTAATTAAATTATATATAAATAAAATCTATGGTAACCAAGATGTAGGAATGCAGTTTGAAGTGAAATTGAGATAAACTGTAATACTTGTAATGATCAACGGAATAGGAATCAGAGGATAGTGCAAGAGAATATTATGGACAGGGTAGAAGGTAATTCATCCAGACCTAGGAGAGAGATCTGGAATTTCCCATTTCAGATCCTTTGTTTCCTGTGATCTCACCATCATTGTTACCCTATGGGTGCATTGGGAGAGATGAGGGGGGGATACTCTGAACTAATTGCTCCCTCAGAGTATTTACTGAATATATTATGTCCCAAGAGCTACACCAGAAAGTCAAAGGATTTTTTTTCATTATTGAATCCTGTGAGGAAGTAATTCAGGGTATATGGCCAGAGGTGAGTCTTGTTTGTGCAGTCCCTCAGAGACTCCTTTGCTAATAAATAAGGATAGAATTGAAACTCCTTTGGTGGGAGCACAACCTGCCCTACTTTCAGTTTCTGGGAATCAATGAATGTTAGGTTATAGATGATATTCTTAGACACTAGGTGGGAGAAATAGCTCTTCACCAAGGTCTGCCACATTCACACATGATCAAGGTAAGCACCTGAACTGTTTGTCCATCTCTTTTTCCTACTCTCACATTTCATCAAGAAAGGACACAGTCATGAGGAAGAGGGCTGCTGGATGATCCTTTGTTCTCAGAATGGTACTCTTTTTGGTGCTATTTTTAGGACTTTCCTTCCTGCTGGGAAGTCCTAAAAATACAACAAGTACAGTGACTTTTGGGTGGGATTGAGCTCCCTGGACTTGGGTTATTGTCCCTCTTTATCTTGGATATGGTGATCAATACAGTCCCATTCTTTCTATCTGCTTAACCCTGAATATAGTGAGGAACAATATCTTTTATATATTCATTGACATAGATGATTTTATTGTAGACTTAGGTCTCTTATAACTTTAAAATTATATGAGTATTTAGGAAAAGTACTAGACTTATTGCATTATTATGGAAAACTTTCAGGTGAGAAAACTCCTATTAATACAGGTTGACAGCTACTCTGGAACTTATAGTCTTAATAAAGTGCCACTCTAGAGTACTGTGAAGTTGAGTGACTTGTGTAGGTCACAACAGCTAGTATGTGGCAGAAGCATGACTTGAACCCAAGTCTTGCTGGCTTCAATGCTAGATATCTATGCCATACTCCCACTCCTGATGATAGTGATTCAAATTTGTATAGTGCTTTAAGGTTCATAAAATATTTTCCACACAATACTGTGAAGTAGGTAATAAAAGAAAAATATTATCTTTTACAGATAAGATAATTGATGCTTACAAAGGTGAAATGACTTGCCCAGGGTCATAGAATTATTGTGTCAGAGATGGCATTTGAATCAGGTTCTCTCCTAACTCTCTTTTCTTTTCCCAATACTGATTTTATGCTATGGATGAAGACATAAACATGTAAAAGATCTGTGAGGAATTCCTGATATAGAAATTTCCTCTTCCTCTTAATGGGCCATAAAAATGTAAGTTACTATTATTAATACTACATCACAAAATGGGTTTGCAACCATTTTGTGATATAGTACTAATAATAGTAACCTACATTTTTATGGCCCATTAAGATTCACAGTGAAGACAGTCAAATGGTGTAGTGGATAGGATGCCAGGCCTGGTATCAAGAAGACTCATGCTCATGTTCAGGATTCAGACACTTACTACCTGTGAGACCCTTGGAAAATCACTTAACCCTGTTTACCTCAGTTTCATAACCAGTAAAAAGAGCTGGAGAAGGAAACAGCAAACCACTGAAGTGTCTTTGCCAAGAAATTGGGGTCATGAAGAGTCTAATATCCCTGAAATGACTGAACAACAAATGATTCACAAAAGCTTTTTACAACAATATCTCATTCAATCCTATTCTTATAATAAATCTGTAAGGTAGGTGATAATATATCTGTTTATAGCTAAGTAAATTGAGACTCAGAAATTAAGTGACTTGACTAGGGTTGCACAGGTAGTAAGTATTTGAGGCAGGATTTGAACCTAGGTTTTCCTGATGCCAACTCCAGAATCTTATCTGCTATGCCTTGCTGCCTTTCAAGCAGACAAATTCTGGGGAGCTGCCAAGGGCTGATAAAGGTCAAAGAACTTGCCTGTGGTAATACAGTTACTACTATGTATGGCATATTTGAACCCAGATCTCATAGAAACTCTTAAACTCTATACACTATTCCATGCTGCTTCCAACCTCCCACCCCTCTGCCTAAGTAATTACATTTGTATAATGATAATTACAGTCACATGTTTTCTGACCATGGCGAGGGAATGAGAACAGGAGGGAATTAGAATACATATACCAGAGTACATTTTCTCATCTCTTTTCTGAGATCAAAGATGGCCATTATAAATATATAAAATTGAGTTCCTTTTTATATCCTTTATGATTGTATTGTACTCATGGTACATATTACAATCATTATATTGCTTGTTTTCCATGTTTTCCTGGTTCTTACTTTACCTGCATCAATTCACATCAGCCTTGTTATGCTTCTTAATTTTTCATATTCCACATTTATAGTCAAACATTAATATTTAAAATATTTTGTACTATAATTTTTAACTCCAAATGACTATACATCTACTTTTCTTTCTAGTTCTTTCTACCATAAAATGTACTGCTATGAATGTTTTGCTGTATATCAAGCTTTATTTATGTCTTTTATCTGCCTGAGCTATATGACTAGCAATGGCATTTGGGGGCCACAGAGGAACCTCATAGCTCTGTTTTTTAGCATAATTCCAACATCCTTTCTCAAGTGCTTGGATCAATTCATACATCTTTCAATAGTGTGTGTCTTTCTACAACCCATCAACACTGACTATTTCAATTTTTTTTATCACTTTTGCCAATTTTCTGGATGGAAAGATAAACGTTGGGTTGTATGTATATGTATGTATTGCATTTTTCCTGTTATCCATGGTCTAGATTATTTTTTTAGTCTAATAATTTGTAAGTTTTCTGAGAACTGACTGATCACTTCCTATGATGACATTCATTTGGGAATGTTTCTTGATCTTACATATTTACTAATGCTAGTTCTCTATAAATCTTGAATACTTGATCCTTATCAGAGCAATTTGATGCAAACAAAAAAAACTCCAATTGACATTTTTCCTTTTTGTCCTGATTGAAATATGTTCTTGCAGAAGGTTTTTATTTCATATAATCAACACATATTTTATCTTTTGTTATTCTCCTCTACCCATTCTTTAATTAGGAATAGTTATTACAGTCAAATAATGATTGCTTCTGGCACCAGATAGTATTTCATGATAGTATTTGAGAATTTGGGGATTTTTTGAGGTATTAACAACAACATTGTATTTTGTTTTGTTTTGTCTATTTTCTCTACACAGAGCTATATGTTACTATCTAGAGTTTCTGCTTGGAATATAGTTAATAACAATCAGCCTTTACATTGTACTTCTGTTCCCATTTTATGTAAACATTAGCCCTAAATTCAGCTTACAAAAAATCCATATGAAAAATGATGCCATCAATCTTAAGGGGCAAGTATAAGTTACAGACATCTCTGTGAAATTGATTATGGGAAGTCAATGATATGTTTCTTACTGTACTGTTTCTGAGGCAATGCTACACTTAGGATTCATTTTCAGAAATGGGAATAATGAGTCAACCTTAATCCTGATTGTTATCAACATTATATTATATCATAGCTTTTAATTTTATACAGTTATGATCAAAGGAACCTCTCACTTCTCTTCTGGATTAGGATTGCATTTGCTACAATTTATCAAGACGTCAACCCCAAATAAATCTTACAAAAGGAAACTACTATAGACCCTGAAGCAAAATGAAGAGTCCCTTCTGTACTAGATATGTAGAAAAATGCACTAGTAACAAGTCTAGTCTTTCATAATTCTCTGGTGTTCTGAAAAACACCTATAAGAAGTGGTCAAGCTAATGCTACCCTGATGCCCCTTTTTAGTGTTATGGCGATCCTGAGTTCACAAAGGTGATGGCAGCATGGTGGAAGATCATTCCAAACTGGCAAGGCTTCAAGAATATGTGTGATGCCACTGCAGTTCAAGAAATATCTTAGTGCTATGTAGGTTGGCTCATCTCTAAGGGGTTGGTGAATTTATGAAGATATCTACTGAGATTTAGAAGGGTTGAGATTTATATTGAGGAAGGGATCCCCCCACATTGAAAATTTTTTTTAATGTATTGAAAGTGTATGAGCAATTATGCTACCAAATTCATGCAGTCATTTCCATTACCTCATAGTGGAAATTCTCATAGAAAAATAGCTTTTTTTAGCAGATGTCACAAAGATGGGAGAGTTAGCTAATTCAGTGGATATCAGAATGAGGATCTAAATCAGTCTTGATAGGGTAGGTTATTAGGGTGAATCTAACAAGTGGAATTTGGTAGGAATAAAACACTCTTACACTTGGATACAAAAAAAATCAGTTTCCCAAGTGTAAGATAGAGGAGAAAAAAAGATCTGGGATTTTAAATGACAGCAATCTCAATATTAGTCAGTAGTGTGATGTTTTGACCAAAAGAGAAAATGAAATCTTGGGCTGATTTATGAGGGGCATAACTTTCAGGATTAATATAGTTTAACTGTGCTCTGCCTCTGTCAGACCTCGGCTAGAATATCATGTTCAGTTCAGGGATTCATAACTGAAAAAGAACATTAATAAACCGGAGTGTGGCCAGGGGAGGGCAACCAATATAGTAAGAGTCTTGATTCAATGTCATATGAATATTGATTGAAATAATTACATATGTTTAGCCTAGAGAAGAGAAGACTTGGGGGAAAATGAGCTCCCCTTGATAATAATTAATTATGAGTAATTATAATGATTAATCATTATATAATGATCAATAATATGCAATGATAATTATTGTATTATATATTATCAAATATACTATGTGTTATATTGTTGTTATATTTTTCAATATTATGTAGAATAATTAAATATAAATAATATAACTAAATAATAATTAATACCCATTATAATAATAATTAATAAATTATTAAATTGTCTTCAAGTATATGACAGCTTATTGTACAGTGGAGGGACAAGGCTTGTTCCCTTTGGTTTGAGAGGGCAGGTCAAAGAGCACTGAGTGGAAGTTTCAAAGAGGGAAGTTTAGACTCTTTATTAGGAAAAATTTCCTAAGAATTAGAAGTATCCCCAAGTATTATGGGCCCGCTAGAGAGATGGTGAGATTTTATTCCTGGAAGTTCTTCAAGGTGAATGATTACTTCTCAGGTGTGTTAGAGAATTCCTTTTAAGGTATGGTTTCAACTAGATGGCCCTGAGGTTCCTTTAAACACTTAAATTCTATGATTCTATGGATAAGTAATCAAAGTTTATGAACAATTACTCCAAATAAGAATCACAAACTATTTACAACAACATTGAAGACTGATCCAGTTTACTAATTATAAGAGAAATACAGAAGAAAACAATTTGCAGGACATTAAAAAAATCTCATTTAGCACTTTGGCAAAGATGGCAAAAGGGAGAAAAATCAAATGTTGGAGAGCACCTGAAAAAACAGATACCATAATGGATTTTTAGGAGAGCTGTGAATTAATCCAGTCATTCTAATTGATTTGAATTTATGTTAGGAAATTAAGTAAGAGTTCAATAATTTTGATCTAGCAAACTCACTGCTAGGAACATATTATAATGAGGTCAAAGATAGAAAGAAAGGTTAGTAAGAGAAATGATTATTAAATAATAAATTCCCTGATCTTTCCCAAAGTTTTGCCCCACCTAGCCTATCTTATCTGGAGTTGTTGCTTCCCCCAACTAGAAAACCTTGGGAAGAATGTAATGTTGGATGAATTCTGACACACTGTGTTCCTTTCAGGCAGATTTGGGCACAGGGTATAGATCCTTTGCCTAGATTGCCCAAAGCTGGAGGTGATTTGGAAGTAAATGGTATGATCAAAGTCATATCATACAGTCCCTGATTAGAATAGTTCTCTCTCTCTCATTGTAACATTCGTTCTCTCTCATTATTTGTTAACTAATCAGTTGATTGCCACTCTCAGAAACATCCACTCTTCCAAGGGCATGTAAGTGTGGAGTGGGTTTTCCTAATGGAGGAATGGTCAATGCTAAGTATTAAAACTGGGTTCTAGTTTTTGGTTTGTATCCAAGAACACTCAGATATATCAACACAATTGGTTAACCTAAATATGTAAAATGTTGGATATTAAAAGTTCCCAATTTGATTTCATAATAGCAGAAACAAGATTTTAGCTAACTTTCACTATTTGAATTGGTTATTGACAAAGTAAATTTAAAATTTTGGCAAGACCAATTTTGTAGGAAAATTGTTTAACCGAGAAGAAGATTGGTCCAAGTGACCTGACCCAGAGAAGCCAGTCAGCTGGAAATCGTTCTGAGACCACATTCAAAGCAGAAGGCTGCATCAGATATTTCCAAAGAAGCAGACTGCTATATAAGATGAGACTTCTATGAAATAATCAGTTTTATTTATTTTTTATTATTTGCTTTTTCTATGAACTTTTTGTCTGTAATTTTGCTTAACAGAGGGATTTTTGATTTTTGTCAAGGTGATCAATGCTTTTCCCTTTTCTCTTCATGTTGTTTTCCATCATAAGATGGGAACTAGAATTCATTAGAAGGCCCTGATTAAGTGTTTGTCATATCAATTAATGATTCATTGAAGAGACTCATGTCTCTCAATAGAATCAAATGAGAATGAGAGAAATTAAATTAAAAAAATTATTGGGGGCGGCTAGGTGGCGCAGTGAATAGAGCACTGGCCCTGGAGTCAGGAGTACCTGAGTTCAAATCCGGCCTCAGACACTTAACACAAAAAAACTAGCTGTGTGACCTTGGGCAAGTCACTTAACCCCAACTGCCCTCCAAAAAGCAAAAAAAAAAAAATTATTGGGCAAATTCCTGAACCTTCCCCACAATTTACTCCACTTATACTATCTTATCTAGGTGGAGTTGTTGCCTCACCCAACCAGAAAACTGTACAGAGTTTAACTTAAGGTGAATTCTGACCCGTTGTGTTCCACTCAGGCAGATATGGGCAGGGTGTATAGATCCTTTACCTAGATTGCCCAAGGCTAGAGGTGGTTTGGAAGTAAATGACATGGTTAAAGTCCCTCATTAGAATGGGTCCATATTTCATTGTAATATTTGTTCTCTCTCCTTAACTTGTTAACAATGTCAGTTGATTGCCACCCTCAGGAACAACCATTCTTCCAAAGGCACGCAAGTGTTGAGTGGGTTCTAAAAGGAGTCTTTGGCATTAGAGAATGTTACTGACTCCTTTTATTAATTATATGCTAGCATGATTAATAAAATGATTAATTACTCAGAAATTCTGTTTCTCAAACTTTTTAAATGTCATGGTAGACATACTACAAAATGTATATAGCGTCACTTCTTGTCAATTCAAAGAACTGGAAACAAAGTAGGCATCCATTGATTAAGTAACCACTAAACAAATTGTGGTGCATGAATGTAATCATGTGAAGAATACAGGGAAGATATTGATTCTGAGTAAAGTAAACAACCAGGAAAACAATATGAATGAAAACTAACACAATGCAAATAGAAATCACAACAAAAACAAAATTGAAACAGAAGACTGTGCAAAAGCAATGAATAGGAATAATCTTGAAAAAGAGATATGAGAATGAATCTTGGTCCCATTTTTTTTCAGAGAGGAGGGGCAATGGATGGGGAACACACCAGGCTCCATCAGATTTGATCAATGTGTTGTTTGGTTTTGCTAAACTGCTTTTTCCCTCTGTTTTCATTATTTATTATAAAGAATTGGGGATATATTTGGAAATGAAGATGTTACAAAAATTCTTAAAATTAATCAAAAAATAAAGGCATCTAATATAAAAATGTATAAAGTCAGAATGCCCTCTACTTATGGGGTAAAATAATGATAACTGATACATTCACCTTAGCAGACAGTATCATACTCCAGTTATGTGGAAGTGTGTACCTTGTCTTCATCTAGCTATTTGGATAATTCCTGGAAATCTGTTACCTCTTCTAAGTCTATTGTGATCTTTTCCTACTTCTGAGGAGTTTCAAATCTTTTCTGGTTGTTTTTGATTTTTTTGGAGGGGGGAGGGTAAGGCAATTGGGGTTAAGTGACTTGCCCAAGGTTACATGGCTAGCAAGTGTTAAGTGTTTGAGGCCAGATTTGAACTCAAGTCCTCCTGACTCCAGGGCTGGTTGCTCTTTTCCCTGTACCATCTAGCCACCCTTTTTCTGGTTGTTTAATTGAACAGTTCTAAGCTTTGGAGGCTGATGTCATATTATACACAGTTGTGCTCTACCATAAACCATCCTTGATCTCACTGTCAAAAGCAAACTATTTGAATGGTCCATGGCTCTTTCCCAAAATGATCCTTTTTGTCTTGTTATGGGTTTAATAGACAGAATGATGAAGAAAACTGGCTACTATCAGAGTTCATTAAAAAATGGAGCCAATAGAATCTATCAGTGGAAGGCTCATTCTGCAGAGATGACTGATTTCACTCCATTGTGAACCTACCCAATGGATATTGTAAAGCACTCAGTTTCATAAAATATTGTTTCAATGACCTCTTTCACCCCTTATCAAGTAAGTAAGCTTGGGGAAATCTTTGAACTTCTTTGAGCCTCAATTTCCTTTTCTGTTAACTGAGGATAAAAATAATCATCTGACCTCCATCACAGAGCCATTGTGAAGATTAATTATAGCAATAATGATAACAGCAACAACTAAATAGCACTCCACAGTTTGCAAAGCACTTTACATTTGATCCCCAAAATCACTTTGTGAGGATATTATCCTTATTTCACAGTTGAAGAAAGTCAGGTTGAGAAAGATTGTGTCTAAGATTATACATGTGGCAAGTGTCTGAAGCAGTGTTTGCACCCAGTTCTTTCTTACTCTAAGTACAGAATACATTCTGTGCTCTCTCTCAAAGGAGATGCCATAAGAGAGAGCAGCTGGTCCCCTTCAATCAGTGGTTCTCAAACTGTGGGTTATGTTCCATTTGTAACACTGAAAATACAACCTGCATATCAGATATTTACATTATGATTCGTAACAGTAGCAAAATTACAGTTATGAAGTAGCAACAAAAATAATTTCATGGTTGGGAGTCACCACAACATTAGGAACTGTATTAAAGGGTTGGGGCATTAGGAAGGTTGAGAAGCACTGCTTTAAAAAAATATGATATAGCATGTCAGTCTTATGTCAATAACCTACTAAAGACTTCTATTTTAAAGCCCAAAGTGGTTTTATTTGTATGTTTATGTGTATCTTTTGACAGGCATATTTTCTTCATGCCTATTGATCTTCATTTTGCATCTATGATATCTGTATCCATCCTTTGGTGCCCTGTGACCCAACGCTAAGTATTGAATGTTTCCTGGAGATGAAGAATTATACAGTGGTAACTGAGTTCATCCTTCTAGGAATTCCCCATACAGAAGGGATGGAAGTTGAACTCTTCTTTGTATTCTTATCTTTCTACTTCTTTACCTTGCTAGGGAACCTAACCATTCTGTTGGCCATAATTTCTTCCTCTCGTCTTCATACCCCTATGTATTTCTTCCTGTGTAAGTTGTCGATTTTTGATATATTTTTCCCCTCCGTGAGTTCTCCCAAAATGCTATTCTTCCTTTCTGGTTATAGCCATGCTATATCCTATGGGGGCTGTGTATGCCAACTCTTTTTCTATCATTTCCTTGGCTGCACTGAATGTTTCCTGTATACAGTGATGGCCTATGACCGCTTTGTTGCCATCTGTTACCCTCTTCGGTACACAGTCATCATGAACCATAAGGTATGTGCCATCTTGGCCATGGGAACCTCATTTTTTGGCTGTATTCAGGCCACCTTTCTTACTGTTCTCACCTTCCAGTTGCCCTACTGTGGACCCAATAAGGTGGAATACTTCTTCTGTGATATCCCAGTGATGCTGAAGCTAGCCTGTGCAGATACCTCAGCCCTGGAAATGGTGGGTTTCATAAGTGTGGGCCTCATGCCTTTCAGCTGCTTCCTTCTCATCCTTACTTCTTACAGCCGCATTGTTTGCTCCATCTTGAGGATACGCTCAGCTGAGGGCAGACATAGAGCCTTTTCCACTTGCAGTGCTCACCTCACAGCCATCCTCCTATTTTATATGCCTGTGGTTCTCATCTATCTACAGCCTACCCCTAATCCTTGGCTAAATGCCACTGTTCAGATCCTGAATAATCTGGTCACCCCGATGCTGAACCCTTTGATCTATAGTTTGAGGAACAAGGAAGTAAAATCATCCCTAAGGAAGGTACTACAACAGACTGGGTTTCTTCCTGAGCAGTGATAGAGAGACCTAATGGAAGCAGAGACAGATTAACAGAGTCAAACACCAAGATCAAATGATTGATTTTTTTTAGTTATCAGTGTGTCTTGAATATTCTCTCTCTCTTTAATTTCCTTAGCCCCCTTTTCAAAAACCCTCCTTCATCTCCCAGTGGCCCTTTTGCATTTGTCTGCAGTTACTATCCCTTTAAGAATAATTACTATCATTGAATTTCGAAGTTTACTAAGAGCTTTGTACTACTGGAATTATTGCCCCTATTTCTAAGAAGAGGACAGTGGAGCTTGGAAAGTTTTAAGTGACTTGACCATGGTCTTATAGCTAGCAAGGGTTTAAGATAGGAGTTGAATAAAAGTCAGCCTGACACTCCAAGTCCAGCCTGCTATCAGGCTCTTTGATTCTTGGAGAGATATTAATCACTCACTCTCATAATTAACAGCCAAATTAATCCCTCTGGCCAGTGGTAGCAATCTAAATGTTAGTTCAATAAGTAACCTTGGACAAAACCAGGTAAAACATATCTGGGACCTGAGGCATAGAGAGAAGAGGCATTTCTTCAGCCTTCCACTTAGGTTCAAGGACTTTCTTTTGACTCATACTCAGAACCATTCACCTGCTGTGAGGTAGGCAACAGAGATTGTAAGGAGGATGACATGATAATAGATTAGAGAAATGTTGGAGGTGAAATGACTGTAGCTCAGTGTGGTAATGTCTTACCCCTGCCTGACCTGTTGGGAAAAGCCAGGGCAGAGTGCTCAGCCCAGACTATTCCTGTATAAAGACAATGGAACATTTCTTTATTAAGTGGATGTGACATTGTGCTTCTTCTATGAAGACGATCCCAATTCCTTCAAAAATACCATTCCAGCATAGGAGGCCATTATTTTTGTGGAACAATTTGCCAAAAATCAGTTTCCGGGAGTTTCTTCAACCACTGTGGAGGTAGTTCCCATCATGAACTCAGGACTCCTTGGGAGGGAGAAGGGGGCATAGGAAGAGGGCAAGAAGGAGGCCTGAGGCAGTCTCTGTAGCTCCTTTCTGTCTAATTTCAGGAGGCAGCGAAAGTTTCTAGACTTAAGGAATCACAGAGACACATTCTATGGGCTTTTGTTTGTTCAAGAAGCTTAAGGGTCTGGATCAGTTCTCCAGATCTATTCATACTAGGTTCTCCTCAGTCATATCTAAATGTCATTTAACAAAGAAGTTGTAGAAGATGGAGCATAGGAGAACAGAAGGAAGATACAGACAAGGACCAATCTGCCATGATTTTTTAGATCTTATTTTCCAGTGTGGTCCCATCCCAGACTCTGATGACCTGCAAATGGAGTCAGGGTCATACCCTCAAATCCTTGAAACACTAGGAGCCACAGTGAGGCAAATACAACACAGGGTCTCAGCACCAATAAGGAAGCTGAATAGGACACCTGAGACCAATTTAATCTCTAATTGCCTGTCAGTGGCACCACAGGGGTGGAAACTAATTCCAAATTGGGGATCATACAAGCATAAGGAGGCCAACACTGGAATAGGCCAGAACCTATATTAAACAGTCAAAGGACTGAGGGAGAAGTCATCATTTGGGATAGAAAGTTGGACCCAATACTGCTGTGCTCATCCCGATTAGTAGCAGATGATGTGTGAAAATATTTAGAGTAATGTCCTTGCTGATTCAAATCATTAACCCCAATCTACCCAACAATGCAGGAGAGACAAGATAGAGCAAGTCAATTTGTTCATGGTTACTTTGGATCAGATAATATCTAGAGTCCTTTCCAATGTCAAGAGACAGTTAGTGGCACAGGGCAGAGTGCTGGGCCTGGAGTCAGCAAATTCTGAATTCAAATCCAGCCTCAGACACATACTAGCTATGTGACCTTAATCAAGTCACTAAAGTTTACTTCAGTTTCCTCAACTATAAAATTGTGACAATAACAGCACCCATGTTGTAGGGATTTTATGAGGCTCAAATGAGATAATATTTGTAAAAGGACATGGCACAGTGACTGGCACATAGTAGGCACTTAATAAATGTTTCCTTCCCCTTTCTCCTAAGACATAATGTTGTGTGAAGGCAATGGAGATGAATGTAGACCTACAGAACTGGGTTCTTCACCTAAACAAAACTCAAGGGGAAAGACAAGAGAAAAATAAAACAAAACAAAAGTATTGTCCAAGCTCATTTCCAAGACAACCAGCCCCATTTCCATTATTCACTATAACTTTCTACTATGAATTGAAATGCATATAGATACTAGTGGAACCCATTTTTTCATAGCAAGGATATGTTGAATGTCTGGGACTATTTTTTTTCTTCCCCTTCCCAGTTATTTTCCCTTGAATACATTCCCACATCTCAGTCAAACAGATTTTTTTTACTCAAGTGCAGGTTTAAGTATAGTTTTCCCCAGAGATATGTTATCAGCTCTTCAGGGTCTGAGAGGGGAAACTCACAGTACACTCTGCCAGAGATAACTATCCTCATGTATTTTTGTGAAATCTGATCTCTTTTAATACAATTTCCATTTCAAGTAGTATTCTTTGTTCTTATTCCTAACCAGAGGTTTTCAGAAGTCCAGTGTTTTGTGATCAACCCAGTCATGATGATTCCTCTCAAGTGAAGAAACACACAGAGCATTTAGGGAAATCTTGCTTCCACCTCCCTGAGATACATTCTCTAATCTTTCCCACAGCTCCCATATATTTTCCTGGGAAATAATAATAAGAATAAAAGCTTACATGTTCATGGGGCTGCTAAATGGCACAGTGGATAGAGCTCTGGGCCTGGAGTCAAGAAGACCTGAGTTCAAATGCAGCCTCAGATACTTACTTGTTGTGTGATCCTGGGCCAGTCACTTAACCACTGTTTGCCTCAGTTTCATCATCTGTAAAATGGGAATAATAATACCTATTTTCCCAGGTTGTTATAAAAATCAAATGAGATAATTGTAAAGCCTTAACATAGTACCTGGCACATGGTAAACACTGTACAAATGCTAGCTGCTATTATTAATGTTCATAGCATAAACACCTCATTTCACAGTTAACATCTCATTCCTCAAAAATCCAATGTCAATGGAGAAAATAAATATTATTTTCACCATCTTAGAGATGATAAACTGAGATAAGAAGCAAGGCAATGTGATCCAAATCTTTAAAGCAGTATGGGATAGAGCTGGAACCCTAACCTAGGATGTAAGGCCTCTCATGATGACCACCCTGCTGCTTCTCAGTAATCAGATAAGTTCCTCAATCCTGTTATCATAGCTTCTGCAAGACATCCGTAAGGAACCCAGTGAATGAGAGGCTCATATACCCTGATTTTCCTGATTTCCTAATTTCCACTCTTTTCTTATTTCCAAATAAAATTTATAAGTGTATATGTGTTAAAAGACTACAGAGTAATCATTAGGAGTATGGTAGCAGAGACAATTCTGGCTAAAGAAAGAAAGTCCAATGAAGTTTGGCAAGATATACTTACTTGTATATACATAATACACACATATGTACATATAATGTATGTACATATAATACAATAACATATGTAGATATGTACATATGATATGTACATATACTTATATATGTACACACATACACACATCAGAAAATGTAGACATGACCAACCCACTCACCCCAAATTATCCTTTTCCTTTAGCAAAACTGCTTTGTAGCCTGAGCAAAGTTGTCTTCACCTCCTTGTTCCTCAGTGTACACACCATGGGGTTCAATATGAGTGTGAGCAGAGTGAAGAAAATAGCCACAGTTCCATCCACAGCATGTTTGGTGCCTGGTCTCAGGTAAATAAAAAGACAAGGTAAAAAGAAACAGAGCCACAATGCAGTGGGAGACACAGGTTTGGAAGCCTTTGAATCTGCCTTGTGCTGCGTGGATATTCAGGATAGCATAAACAATGGACACATAGGAAAGAAAAATCAGGAAGAAAGAGGGAAGAGTACACCAATGTTAAGAAAAATTAATGTATCATTGTCTGAAGTGTCTGCACAGGCCAGTTTGAGAATGGGGGGGAGGGGTGCATCAAAAAGGAAATGCTCAAGCTGATTGGGTCTACAATAGGTAAGACAGAAGGTCAGGGACCTCAGAAGTCATCTAGTTGAATATTATGATTCTTGCAAATAAGGAAATTGACTCCACAGAGAAAAGGAACTGAATTATCTGAGGAATTCCAGCAAATTAGTGGCAGAGCCCTACATAAAACTATGTCTCCTGATGCCTTATCACTTACTATTTCTGTCTAGAACTATTTGTGGGCATGATTAATATTCTAAAACAATATTGACCAAAAGGTTTCATCTCAAAATTGATCAAACTCAGAGAGGAGAAAAGGTACTCAGGCAAGAGAAAATAATGTTTAAACTCTCTTTTTTGAAGGAAAATCAAGGAACACAGAGTCAGTCAGACTAGAGTAGACCCCAATATAAAATATTACTGTCTGAAGAGGCAGCAGATGATTAGGAGATTTCTGAGCTTAGAGTTGTAAAAATTATATTTTAAATTCCTAAAGATTAAAAGACAAAGAAAATGGTTCACTGGTATGATGAACGTCAGAGTCACTCATCAGTTAGTTTTTCATTGTCATCAAGATTTCTCTTCTATTTCCATTGTTAGATCACTGTTTCTACAATGGAAACTTTCTCTAAGAATGGGGTAGGGAGAAAAACATTACTATTTCATAAGACTAGGTTATTAAATTTTTGGTATGAAATTTACAGAATACTTTTGTACTCTTTATTTTATAGAATTCTAAAAATTTCCCTGTGAACTTATTGAACGATATCCTTTGTTTAAAACTATGTAGCAACTTTGGTGAAAACTATGTGGGCACTTTAGTCATAACTTTTATGCTATAACATTGTGAATGCTGTACTTTGGTAACTGTTGCTTTAACAAAATAATATAAAACAACAAGAGATCCTAGAATTTCAGAGTCATAAGGGACCTTAGAATCCATTTAATACAACCTGCATCAGAACAAGAGCCTCCATTATAAACTATCTTTGCTTGAAGAACTTTGGGGAGGGTGCGGTAGGTAATATAACCTTACTAGACACCAATTCTACTTTGAAATGTTTCCATTTGTCAGATGCTGTCTGATCAGAGCCATAGACAACAAGTGTATAACCTCCCTAGTCCTATATGTCCTGTACTTGTATTAATGAAGCTTAAGATAATATTAGTTTTCTCAGCTGTGATGTCATGCTACTGACCCATACTAATGTTTCTGTAGGGTCCAAGAACCCCCCAAATCTTTTTCAAATGAATTACTTTATATCCATAACTCCCTATCTTATAGAATATCAATAGCTACCAAGCCCTATGCCATCTTTACTAGATCTCTATGAGAGTAATTTATACATGAAAAAAGCTTTTTAAAAGGAATATTTGAAAAGGAATCATGAAAAGTTTCATTAACAGTATCTGTCAGCAGATCAAATTTTTCATGTCACACAATTACCTGAATGGTTTAGGAGATTCAAGATCCCTCTGAATTTGTTGTTTGGGAAAAGCATAGGATTCAGTAATTTTTTTATTATTTTGGACTATATTATGAACTGGGTATGATTTAAGTTCTTCCAGTGCTCAAGATTTAGAATTTAAAAATAGGATGATTATTGACTATATGACAGCTAACAAAGGCCAGTTAATTGCCAAGAATTTAATTAGAACTTAATATGTGCCAGAGAGTGTGGGAAGCACTAAAAATACAAAGAAAGGCAATATATATATATATTCCCAGTGCTGAAGGTACTTTCCTTCTAATATGGGAGAGATTGTAAATGCATGTATGTATGTATATGTGCATAAGTATAACTCACTTATATACTTATGCATATATGTTAAATATGTATGTATAGATCTCTGTATACATGTGTATTATATATACTCTCTCCATGTGCATATATGTACATATGTGTGTGTGTATATATGTATGTGCATATATATGTGTGCGTATATGTGTGTGTGTGTGTATTGAAACACATGCACCCCAATTTGAAACAGAGTGTGTTCTAAGAAAGAGACAAATGAAATTAGGGTGCATGTGACTATGGTTTAATTTCTTTCAAGCTGGCTTGATAGGCATTGCGTAGAAAATACAGTGCAAATCTGAGCTCCATGTCCCCAAAGGTGCCAGTTCAGAACTGGTTTGATTTGGGATTTGGAGGTATAAGTTATATGCCATTCAAAGTGAAGGTGTTCCCAAGGGACAGCAATCAACTTTCTTAAACATGTTGGGAGGTGGGCTATATTAAAATGAGGTCTTCAGTGACTTAGGTCACTTAATCCTGATCAAAGACACATCAATTTCTGTGTCACCTGTCTTAACAATAGGGAGGAATCAAATTTTCCCAGACTTTTGTAGATAACATAATGACCAGAAACAGATCCATTTAGATTAGATTTTAAAGTCCTTCTGAAGGAAGACTGAACTTCAAAAGAAAGGGGAGTGTGAAAGCTTTGAGTTTCCAAGATAATGATTGCTAAGAAAAATTATTTTTCATAATACATTCATACATATGTATATGTGTATAGATGATCCTGTATGTACATGTGTGTTTGTAAGAGAGTTTCACACACATATATGTGCATATATATGTGTGTATCTGTATGTATATATCTATATATGTATATAAATATGGAAGAAGTAGACAAAGATAAAGATGGATAGAGAAAAAGAAAGAAAAAGTAGGAACAACATTTTCTGAGAGGTGAAACATTGGCAGCTGTGGGGATTGGAAAAGTGGGAAAATCCTCTTCTAGGTGAAATTTGAATGTAATCTTGAAAGTGAGAGAAATTAAAAGAACATGTGGCATGGAGATGGGAGGTGGTGTATCACATTTGAGGAACTGAAATTAGCTGAATATAACTATATCAGAAAGTGTAGAGAGGAAGAAATAGAACAAACCTGGAAATTTTAAAAAGGGTCAGTTTATTAAGAACTCTTAATACCAAACGGAGGAATTTATAATGCAATAGAAAGTCAATGGAACCCATTGAGCAGAGTGCTTACTTGGTCAGTTCAATATTTTAGATAAATCACTTTGGAGACTTCTAGTGACTAATAAGGTAAAGGACTAGATCTTTTCTTAGATTCTCATAAACTCTTGCAGATCCTATACATGATTGTATGCCATCATGGTGGGGGTGGGGGGTGGGGAGGAAGGGGAGAAAAATCTGAAATTCAAGTGACTCTCGAACTGAATCTTGTAACCTAAAAATAAACAAACAAGTCAATAAAATTTAAAAAAAAAGAAAAAAAAGAAAAGGCAACCCAAAAACAAAAACAGAAAATATTACCACATCCTAACAGTAAAAAAAAAAGATTCTCATAAACTCTCAAATCTCTCCAAACTAGGCATTCTATCCAAGAGATAAGGCTATTTTAGCTGTCTCCATAGTTTATGACACCAAGAACATAAATAAGAAAAAACTTCAACAAATTAACAACAGAGAAAAATCCTGAACTCTCAATCTACTCACTCAGCATCCTCTCACCCACAACCCATAATACTTCTAGAAGCAAAATTCAAAAGAACTCAGCTCAACTCTACACCCCACTTCCCCCAAAGGAGATCCATAGGGCTGAAATTTGTTTAAGAACAAGCATAGTATGCACAACATGGCAGTACTCTGGCACAACAGAGTTTAGCCAGATAATTGAGGAACAGAGGGAAATGGGACTGGGCTTATGTGTGTGTACACATGCAAAACTGAGGGAAAGAGTTCAAGATCCATCTAGGTCTATTTCTGACTTCTGGGATATCACTATGAGCAGAGAAAGATGATTGTTAAAAATGAATTGAATAATGAGTGAGAAGGTTGCAACATTTTGGTGAGATCCAGCATGTAGAGAAACTATCATCAGAGAGGAAGGTGTTAGAAAGTGATCAACAGAGGAAAATAAGGTAATCCCTCTCCCCCCAAATTAACAAAAATCTAAAGAGGAAGAAAACACAATTAACGACCTTGATCATAAAAAGAAAAGATCAGGTCAAAAGAGCTCAGACATTTATGAGTAAATGTAAGACAAATGAAAATGAATCAACACCTGATGATGCAGAAGATCCTGTGGACTCTGAAGAGAGTATGGAAACGCAGTAAGATATTTAAAATAGAAATAAGAATTATCAGACCTGAATTAATGATCTGAACAGCAGAAATAATTGGAAGAATAAAAAAACCCTTGAATCCACAGTAGCAAGTCTCACCAAAGAAACCAAAGAGAAGATAACTGATTACATATAAGTAAAGGAAATCTGGAAGAGCAAAGGGAAAAAGCTATAAAATTAAAAGAAGGCATGATGCAAAAAAATTAATGCTCTTAAAGACAGAATGTGCACATTTAATTTAAGGATTAAAATGCTCCCATAATAACATGAAAAGACAAAAGACTTGAACACTATTATGCAAAAGATAATTTAAGTAAACTGCCCAGAATTTCTGAACAGAGAAAACAAGGTGCCAACTGGAAGAATGTATAGATTCCCTTCAAGAAAAAAAAAAACTATGGCAAACTCCAAGACATATAGTTTTAAAAATGAATGATTTCATTGATAAACAACAAATCCTTCCAGGAAAGATTTTAGCTTGAAAAATGACAATAGGAACCCTTTTTTCTTGATCCAAAACTTGATGTAGAGATGGAAAATACAGCTACCAGCAACCCTAGTTGACTTAGGTGTGGGTATACAAGTAATTCTGGCATTCTAATTTAGCCCAGCCCAAAATAACCAGGTTATGTTAATCTAAATCAAGAGAAGTGGAACCATGCCAGGAGATCATAATAATTGTTATGAAGCAACTGCCGCATGTGGTGGTACCATTTATGGTATACAGGTACGATTATAGTATGGCACATCCATTTATAAGGAATCAAAAATACTTTGCTAGTCTCTGGAATGCAGACACAATGACAGATATCCCAAATTCAATTCAATTCCACAAACATTTATTAAGAGCCTGTTATGTTTGAGGGCTGTGGATACAGAACAAGAGTGAACCTGGCACAGAGGCACCATATTCCATGGAGTTGAAACCTATCAGAATTTCAGATAGAGAATGAAATAACTTTATGGTAAGAAATCCTCCACTAACTCTTACTGATTACTTGGGTGGAGGTTCTCAACATCTACTCCAGTCTATCCCCACTTCTGTTTAGCTAGAAAGGTTTCAGTGCAGGTTAGGTGATGAACTGCATGTCTATTATCTAAGAACCAGCCTAGTTTAATTCAAAGAAACACATCACTAAAAAAGGAATGCAGAACTTAACTCCATTCTGATCCTCAGGCCCTCTTTCCTTTTCTCACTGGCTAGAACAATACACATTGGCCTACTCAAAGCATCATTGGCTACTCACTGCACTCAGATGATTGGGGGCTCACAAATTATGACACTTATTCATTATATGACCTCAGCACTTCATCTAACCTCTTAACCTTCATTTCTTTACTTACAAAATGGAGATAATAATAATACCTGCCACACACAGTTGTTGTAAGGATCAAAGGAGAAATCAAAGAAACATTTTCTATTTCCTAAGAAAAAGAAGTTAAATCAATGTATGAAGAAGCTTCTTAAGAGACTTTGATCATTATCTAGAATAAACAAAATGATGAAATTGTGTTTCCTAAAGTACAGTCACCTAATATTGTATTAAGGGTTTTATGTTATTCTAAATGATTTTTTATAGCCAAAATACTGTAAAGAATTACCTATGACTTTTAATTTCAGCTATAAATAAGCTATATATGAGCAACTAATATTAAGAAAGGGCATTTCTTAAGTACATTTAATAAATAATATTTAATGAATTGAGATGGGGATCATACTAAATGATTAGTCAATGAGAAAGAGGTCGTAATTTTAAGAAATCATCTAGGGGCGGCTAGGTGGCGCAGTGAATAGAGCATGGTTTTGTTTCTTTTTTCCCATTGTTCACTCCATTGGTTACAACGCTTCTATACAACCAGAAGACTGTACAATGTGAAAGAGTTTGCAGATCCTATACATGATTGTATGCCACCATGGTGGGGGGGGGGGAAAGGAAGGGGGGAAAATCTGAAACTCAAGTGATTCTGGAACTGAATCTTGTAAACTAAAAGTAAACAAAGAAGTCATTAAAAAAATAAATTAAAAACAAAAACAAAAAAAAGTTGTTGAAGATATCTATTTCCCATATCTGTTCAGAAGAGCATCCAAAGTGGGTAACTCTGTAGCAAAGAAAACCTTCTGTTATGGCCTGAATGAAGTATAAAACCCATGCCAAGTCCGTAGTATCAGTTGATTCATACAAAGCAATTGAATAATATATGTTTTCCTTTTGAAGTATTGCACAAAGTTGTTCTGCTAAGTTGAAGGCTAATTTATGCTGCCTATCAGTTACAGTTCTTGAAAGAGGCAGTTGTTTGTACTTTGAAACATTATCAGAATCTAAACATCCTATAACTTGGACAATGCAGTCTTTCACAATTTCTGCATCACTAAATGACTTCCCTTTTCCCTTGAGTATATAAACTACTTTTAAGTTGCTTTAATGGTGTTATTTCCAAATCTGATTCCTGCTTGAAAAAAAATTGCCATTGTTTTTGCTTTTCATCTTTTAATTTCTGCAATACAACCTTTTGGCTTCTCTAATTCAAAACATTTGTGGTCTTTATGAGTTTTATAATGCTAATGATTATGGAATTCTGGTATTACAAAGCAAGCAAATTATCCTATCTTTAGCAGAAACAAGATAATATTGCAATTCCCAATCATCATTAAAAAAAATCTGTTTTTTTTCCTTCAGTGTTCTTTTAGTTTTCTTTGACATGGTGGGCTAGTAAGCAGACAGAATTTAAAAAAAAATGTGTTGAGCTGTGCAACTATTCACAAATTCTACTCCAAATAGAAACACAGTGCGCTATTGTCGAGATCTGATAACAGACTAGTGTATTAGATCCTCATAAACTCTTGTCAATTAGCCTCATGTGGTACTGGCTCCAGTCAGGTGGGTGAAGTGGAGCTGTATTATTTTAAAAATGAGGCTTTTATCAGAGACACTGGTTGTAAAAATTCTTTCCCAGTTTTCTGCTTCCCTCCTGGTGTTGGCTATATTGGCTTTGTACAAAAATTCTCAATTTCATATAATCAAAATTATGTACTTTGCATTTTATAATGCTTTCTATCTCCTTTGGTCATAAATTCTTTGCTTCTCCATAAATCTGACAGGTAAACTATCATTCCTTGCTCTCCCAGATTGTTTACAGTATCCACCTTTGTATCTAAAACATGAATCCCTTTTGACTTTATTTTGGTATATGGTGTAAGACTTTGGTATTCAATGCCCAGTTTCTGCCATATTATGTTCCAGTTTTCCCAGCAGTTTTTTTTTCAAATCGTGAGTTCTTATCCCAGAAGTTGGAGACTTTGGGTTTTTTAGACAATAGATTACTATAGTTGTGTACTTAATTTATTCCACTGATCCACCACTCTATTTCTCAGCCAGTACCAAGTAGTTTTGATGACTGCTGCTTTATTACATATTTTAAAATCTTGTATGGCTAGGCTACCTTCCCTAGCATTTCTTTTCATCAATTCTCTTGATATTCTGAACCTTTTGTTCTTCCATAAGAATTTTGTAATCATTTTTCCTAGCTCTATAAAATATTTTTTTTCATAGTTTGTCTGGTATGGCACTAAATAGGTAAATTAATTTAGGTTAAAATGTCATTTTTATTATATTAGCTTAGCCTTAACACAAGCAACTGATGTTTTTTCAATTATTTAGATCTGACTTTATTTGTGTGAAAAGTGTTTTGTAAATGTGTTTGTTTAGTTCCTGGGTTTATTTTGGCAGGTAAAGCCCTAATTTTAAAAAATTAGTGTATTTCATTTTTTCACCAATTACATCTTACAGCAATTTATTTTTTTCCAGCCAAAATAATTCTTTATTTTTTCTTTAAAAATATTATTTACATTTTCCCCATTACATGTAAGAGTAATTTTTAATATTTTTTTAATTGAGTTCCAAATTTTCTCCCTCCCTCCCCAAAATAATTCTTTGAACTATTGACTGAGGCATAAAAGGATTCAAATCTGTACTAATGGAGGAAATTGCCCATACTGAGAAACCACAGATCTTTGAAATACTAAAGTATTGTGCTAACTTTTTCAGTTTCTTCCCTTTCATTTTTTCTTGTTTGCATCATTCATTTTCATCACATTTTTGAATTTATATTTACTCCCCATCTTTCCCCTGCCCCAACCGCCAAACAGAAATCCCACTGTAAAGCCCCTCCCCTGCTCTGCTTTCTCACCTTCTGGTAGGGCAGGGAGGGTCTCCCTATCCCAGCCCCTGTATATCTTAATTCCTAGTTGCAGGTATTGCAGAACTTTAAATTCTAGATTCTTTCAATTCCTCCCTTGTCACCCACCCCCACTGGAAGGACAATCAATTCAATACAGGCTGTGGATGTGTGATTATACAGGACATCTTCATAGTGGACATATTGTGACAGTGATCATCTGTCTCTCCTTCCTATCCTTCCCCTCCTTGTTCTGTTCTCTACCCTGTCCCTGTCCCTTTACTGAAGTGTGTGCTTCCAGCATCCCTCCCCAAGACCCTGCCCTTCCCTCTGTCATCCCCCCTCTCATCCCCATGCCCCCTAATCTCCTGTGGGCATGATGCCCAGTTTAGAGTTTATGCCATTTCTTCCCTAAGCCAAATTCAATGAGAGTACTTGAAAGTAAAATTGTAATAGTTATCCCTTGCCTCTTCTCTATGGGATGATTAACCCCATTTTGTCTCTTCCTGTCTTGTCTTCTCTCATTCTAGTCCTCTCCCACCTCAGAATTTTGCCTTTTGA
>CM053596.1:195886861-195911514 GCA_028646575.1 Pseudocheirus occidentalis | reverse complement strand
CATGCCACACAGGAGAGTAGGGGGAATGGGGATGAGAGGGGGGATGACAGAGGGGAGGGTAAGATCTGGGGGAGGGATGCTAGAAGCACACACTTCAGGAAAGGGACAGGGACAGGGTAGAGAACAGAACAAGGTGGGGAGGGATAGGAAGGAGAGACATATTATCACTGTCACAGTATGTCCACTATGAAGATATGTCCACTATGAAGTATAAACACATATCCACAACCTGTATTGAATAGATTGTCCTTCGAGTGGAGGTGGGTGACAAGGGAGGAATTGAAAGAATCTAGAGTTTGAAGTTCTGCAGTACCTGCAACTAGGAGTTGAGATGTGCAGGGGCTGGGATGGGGAGACCCTCCCTGTCCTACCAGAGAGTAGGAGAGCAGAGCAGAGGAGGGGCTTTGCAGTGGGATTGCTGTTTTGGGGTTGGGGCAGGGGCAAGATGGGGAGAAAATTTGTAATTCAAAAATGTAATGAAGATGAATGATGTAAACAAGAAAACAAATTTAAAAAAATATTTACTCACAAACCTAACTCCTTGCCTGAACATCCTCTCTCTCCCACTGTTTCTCTAGCTCTGACTCCCAGCTCCCTGTGGATTCTGTTTCATGCATCAGCAAACTCCTCCCACCACAGGCTCCATGTGGTTAAATTCAGCCGGTTAGGGGGCATAGTTTATTTTCAAAGCAGGGAAGGTCTTCAGATTCCCTTACGCTTATTAAGGGACAGGGAAAAACTTCAAATTCCCATTACAACTTCTCAATCTCACAAAAACACACACCAAACCCAATCTTTTGCTAAGACAAATCACTTTTAGTCCCATGAAAAGGAAAGATGAAAGTATGAAACAAAGAAAGAAGAAAGAATGGAGGGAGGGAGGGAGGATGGAAGAGTAATTAAAGAGAGAGAAAGAAAGAATGTGAGAGAGAAAAAGAAGAAGAAGTAAATGAATAAAGGCCAAGAAACTGTAACTGGGGTATAGGAGATAAAAAGAGAAGAAGGTAAGGGTAGCAGAAACAGACTGCATAAAGCAGAGAGTACTATTGCTGGTCATGCTCTTTTCTTACCTCCTTCGTCTTTGTAGAGATTTGGGGAGGAAAGAGAGGGAAAAGTAGAAGAGAATATAATGGAAGAACCTACACAACTAATGCATAATGTGACTAAATTAAATGAGTTCAACAACAATATAGAAGAGAATAGAAGAATGAATTAGAAATCAGGATCCAGCAATATGTATGTTACAGGAAACACACCTAAATGACAAGAATTCATACCAAGTAAAAATAAAAGCCTGGAACAAAATCCATTACCTTTCAGCTAAACATAGAATTATCCTGCATTCAGGGATTTCACACACATTTGAAATGAAACTTGATTAGAAGCACTTTTCTGGGAAAAAGACTCAGGGTCTCTCTTCTACCTTTGATGTGGTTCTGATACAGTGTTCCACAATAGTTCATCATTGCATTTAGCCTGTGAGACACTTATGCTATTTTCTTTCCCCTTGAGAGCCAGTTTTCAGGATAATTCCTCCAAGAACCCCTACCTTACTCTCTTTTTTTTTTTTGCTTTTTGGAAGGCAGTTGGGGTTAAGTGACTTGCCCAAGGTCACAAGGCTAGTTTTTTATGTTAAGTGTCTGAGGCCAGATTTGAACTCAGGTACTCCTGACTCCAGGGCCGGTGCTCTATTCACTGTGCCACCTAGCCACCCCTCCCTACCTTACTCTCAAATGAGTTTCAGGCCCCCTGTCTTTCTCCAACTATGGGCTTCTTTCTATGTCCAGTTATCATATAGTATCTTCTGATCTTCCTTTGCTTCGTTCTTGAAAAGTGGGCATAAAATTTTGAGATATCCCTTCAAAATCATGAGTAGAAAATATGGGCAAGGAACTTTGAATTTGAATTTCTCTACCCTTATGGCACAGAGGCAATCCATTGTGTTTGGGAATGCTTAAAGCCAGCCTGAGCTCTCACCAAGCACACGCTTAAAAATACATACCTACAGATCTCATTTTGCTCATGATAGGTCTGTTATCAGTATTATAAGTGCCCAAAAGTTAGCAGGTCACAAAGGAGCTGGCCATCTGAGTTATGATCAGACAAACATGGTGTTGCAGGATAAGGAGAAGCTGATATATATGCAACCCAATGACAAGACTAATACTCAGCTATGTAATAAATGTTTTGCATAGTATTTAATATATTGGCATATGTTAATGCTGCATAGTCTGAAGTTATATTTTGTTGTTTATGTCTATTTGATTTTATATTAGTACTAGTTATGTGCAATAGATATATCAATTATATTATGTACTTTTTGTTTATATGTGTAGTAATCTTTTGCATGTATTATATATATTATTATTATTATATAGCCCAAATGATATTATTCCTATTAGGTATGCATTGATGTCGTTACTGTATATGACTATTATGGTTATGTATGTATGTGTGATCAAGATGTGGGCACATAATAAGTTCTGCAAATAACTTAGCCATTGAGCCACTGGAGCAGTCATTGCCTGTGATTTGGGGATAAACATTATGGATATATTGAGAGTTTATATTAGTCATACTGTTTGTGATCTATAGTTATAGATATCCAGTATATTTAAGTGAATTTCAAGAAGGAAGGAGGAATATCACTACTCCCACAGAAATACTGTCATGGAGATCTGGCGACTTTAAGTTTCTATTTGTAAGTACATATATTTACCCAAAATTACTCATGATTCCTAAGGCTTTTCACTTTGAAAGGGCTTTCTAGGAAGAAGTGATACAGCTAATATAGTGAGAAACTATGTGAAGAGATGGAAGAAAAGAGAGGATGGTGAGTAGTGTTCGCTCCCCACTCTTCTGCCAAGACCTTAGATTTAGTGTTGCCACTATAACAAAAAGCAGAGAAAACAAGAGGAATGGAGGCTTTGTACCATGGAAAAGTATGCATGAAATTGAGGAGAGATATGATCGGGTAAGCCAGTGATAGCAGAGCAGAGGAGACAGTTGAGCAGGAAGTTTCAGTGGTTGATGAGAAGCTGAAGTCCAGTTCTTAGCACCCATCTTTCCCATGCTTCTCTCTAGTATTGCTGGAGAATACATCAGTTCCTTTTACTCATCTGATCACTTTAAAATACCATTCCCCCTTCTGATCTGTAAGAAGAAGGCTGGAGGAAAGAAGAGATGCAAACTACCAGGCTGCAGCCACTGTGGTCTGCAATTAGAAGTCCTCTTCTATATCAATGTTTGTCTGTGTTTCTATACTATTTGAAATTTCTGTGAAGACATATGGACATTTATCAAAATTTTCATCCAAGTCAATAATAGCACAGTTCAAGATTGAGCAAAGAGTATAAAGAAATCCCCAAATGGGGAGATTTTCTTTAGGTTAAGCAGAGGTGTGGATGAGCTGATTAGAGCCATTTTTCTTTAATTTTAATAATCTTTGTGACATTAATAACCTACGCTGCTTTTAAATCCTGAGAAAAAACTTAATAAAGAAATTAATAAGGAGCTGAAAGAGATAGAGATTGATGTGTTAATTTTTTTCTTTTTTTTTTTTTTTGATAATCATCCCACACACAACACTCCAGGAAAAAACCTCACCTGACTAGAGAGTTAAAATGAGTAAACACCAGGGTTATCCAAAAGGATTAGTGCAGAATAGGCTTCTCCCTTCTTCCCCTTTTTCTGCCTTGGTGGTAATGGTACTATTAAATATGTATGTAGGCATGAACACATGTATGTATTTGTGTATGTATTCTAGGACACATTAGAGACTCTTCTTCCATCTTTATCTACTAAGTCATTGTCAAAACAAATATTACCTCTTTCCATACCAAAGGGGTCAAGGTCAATACTCATTTTCCTCAAATCTAGATATATCAATGCTGCAAGAGTCACTTGGAATCATAGATATCTGTAAAACTACATGTAACAAACCTCACAAATCTCTATATTATTACAAATGCCTCAGAAATAAGGGACATAGAGTAAATTGGTCCCTCTGTTCATCAGGCTCCCTAAAGAGTCAGCAGCATTGAAGAGAATGGATTCCAAAGGGAGATCAAGGCCATTTAAGCTCCTCTATATAAGGCAATATTAAGATCGTTGGAGTCTCAACAGAAATTACAACAGGGGGCAAAAGCACAGCCAGGTCCATGTGATTCAATTTAACTGTTTCTGACAAAGGAGGAGGATTTTAAAGGATCCCTGCTTCTGGAAACCAACCCCTTCTCCACAGCACCTTTATAGGAAGAACTTTCAACTAAAGACTTTTATTTCTCACTCAAGGAAAAGAAGGAAGGCACAGAAAACTTTTTTTCAAACTAATTTAACTATGTAAATATCTAATACTTTCCCTGTTCTTTATGTCTTTTTACTTCCCCTTTTATTCCTTTCTGTCCATCCCTTTTTTTCCTCTTCCCATTACCAGAAAAGGAGAAGTCAGGGATTCATTAACTGATAAAAGTTGTTAAATGCACATCAAGTTATATCCATGTCATTATGCTCTTATATCATGGGGGGTGCTGATCTAGAACTGGAAGGAACCTTAGAGGCTATGTAGGGGAACATCCTCATTTTTCAGTGGAGAAAACTGAGCAATGGGAAGGTTAAATTACTTGTTCAAGGTTACACAAGTTTGGTGGAAACAGTATAGGAACCCAGGTTCATGCTAGCCCTCAAGATATTTCTGCCAGCTTCTTAGAGAAGCAGAATTTCTTTTAACTGAGATGGGATTGTGTTTTAAACTTACAATTAAAGCTTCAGTGGCAAATATACCTTTGAGGGCTAATCATTTAAATTAATATGAATTTGGAAATGATTGACATTCATAGGCTTTAGAGTGAGATCTTAGAGATTATCTCTATTCCCTCATCCTTTATAGATACCAATACTGAGGCTTGGTGACTCTGACCAGTAAAAATGGAGCAGAAGAGGTAGTAGACTATCATGCCTAGAGAACTGACCTCAAAGTCTTGAAGACCTAGGTTGTATGTCAGTCACATAACCTCTCAGTGCCTCAGGAAACTCTCAAAGACTGTAAGTTACAGAGAAGATGCCAATCAGTATTGTTATACTGATTAAATCACAAATCCAATTTTTTAAAAATATGGAGCAGAATAGTCAATTGAAAATATCCAAGCAGTGGTTACCTAAAAAAGTCTGAACAGATGGGTAAAGAGTCAATGGAGAATGGCCTAAAATAGACAGATGGTCCATGTGAGAGATATCTAAAGGAAGACAATAGGCAGGAAAAAACAGGTGTCCGAGTAATTACATCACAACTCGGAGGTACAAATCAAGGAAGCTGTCAAAAAAGAAGTCCAAGTAGAGTGTCCAGTTATTGGGGCTGTAGTTAAAGCTCCACTTACTAGGGAGGAAAACAGTGAAAGCAACACAAGACCCTCGTGGGATATGAGACAGGTTACAAGGCAGAGTCCAATGGAACAAAATAGATTCAGTTTGAGAAACTAGTGTACAAGGTGGGGAAACCAACTTGAACAAAGAAGGAACCCCATTACTAGAGCTAAGTCCAAGGTCGCAGGGGTAAACTAGCAGCTAGACTGACTTAATACCAAGTCACTTCAGCTACTTCATACTACTATACTACATACTACATACTACACTTCATACACTGATCTATGGGCCCTTTCATTTCTCTGCCCAGGGACAACATTGGATTAAGCTTTAAGGCAGGTGCTAAGTAGCCTCAGCCACATGGAGATAGATGCAGGGGGTCATGGGTACTATACCAAACATTGCAAAAGTTTCTTCTTAGATGTAGTCATTCAAGTTCTCCTTGAATACCCTTATTGATGGAGAGCTTACAACTTACGGAATAGTTCATTTTATGACTAGTTATTAGATTAGATATTTTTTTGCTGATTGTTATTAGATTATAATTAAATTGTCAAATTTTATTCTCATATTAAGCTGAAATGTTATTCTTTCACAAAGACTCATATTTTGCAGCTTTTTCTGAAAGATGATTTAGAGAAAGTTTCCCTGGGCTCCAAATTCCAGGAGAATCCAGGGGGTTAAATCTACTCAATAGATATTTACCCTATGACATAGTTTGCTGAAGTCTTGAACTTGTCTCATATCTGTGGCTTTCAGTGGCTGGAGACTGTTTACAGCAATAGAGGCAAACGAGGTTCCAAAGGAGACCTGTCTGGTACAGGGGAAAGGGCATTGATTCTAGAATCAGAGAAGGTGGGTTCAAATCCTTCAGCTGACACTTACTGACCTTACATAAGGCATTTAATCTCCATCAACCTCAGCTTCCTAATCTATAAAATGAGAGTTTTGAACTAATTGGTTTGAGTCTACTTTCAGCCTCAGATATATGGTACTTTACTAATTTTGGGGGGGGGGCCCTGAGGACAGCTTTTCCTTTGATTCATTCCCTCTTGTGTGTACATCAAATAACAGAAGCTTAGTTCATATTATCATAGTTCAGAAACCATTAAACTTTTTAATAACAGTAGCTTTATATTTCAGTTGATGGCATGTGTATCTTGTCTAACCTATTCAACTCTAAACTTCTAGGACTACATTTGTGTGGGTTTTTTAAAGGTATTTTTTTTTTAGAGAAGTTTAGGGCTACTTTTGCCCATTGGGCAGCCTGATCACTGTACTTATTATAAACTACAGGTAGGTTGGCCAAGCTCCCTTCAGTAAGTCTTTAATTGGATCTAGTCTTTTCATTTCTTAA
Organism: Pseudocheirus occidentalis; assembly: GCA_028646575.1. NCBI lineage: Eukaryota > Metazoa > Chordata > Mammalia > Diprotodontia > Pseudocheiridae > Pseudocheirus > Pseudocheirus occidentalis. The sequence goes on along the minus strand of CM053596.1, from coordinate 195,904,796 downwards.
GTTTTAACAGACTGTTCCAGAAGAGACTATCAGATCAGAGCTGGTTTCCTTAACATTTCTTCCCCCAACAACATTCTCTCACAGAAGCGAATTCATTAAACATAAACTGAGATGATTATTTAAGAGCATGGTATAGAAGGGTGCTCTATAGGTGATTTTTAGGTAGGCTGAGAAGTTCCCCTTCTTGACAAAGATGAATGAATACGAAGCATTCAATAAGCATTTGCTATATCTGAACCACTGTAGGGATACAAATACAAAAGTATAAAGAGTCCTTGCTTTCAAGGAGTTTATTTTCTAATAAGAAAATGCATCTGCCTGTTATATTTTATTCTGCCTGGTCACAAAAGGTACAACCAAGAGCAGCAGGTAGAGACTGCAAAGAAATAGATTTTGGTGAACTATATTTTTTCTCTCTCACAATTCAAGTAATCAAAAAGTGGCATGGGTTATCTTGGGAAGTAGTAGCTTTCTAACTGTTGAAGATCTACAAGCAGAGGTGGGATTGTCAGAAGTGCCATTAATGTATCATACATGACCTCTGAGCCAGCTTCCAGTTCCAAATTTATGGGATTCTCTTACTCTGCAACTTGTAACATTCTGTCTAGCTATTTTTATTTCCCCAGGGTTGATCCTTCTTGGGAACTGAAGAATCACACAGTGGTGACCAAGTTCATCTTGATGGGAATACCGCACACAAAGGGGCTGGAGACTGAACTCTTTATTCTGTTTTTGACATTCTACCTCCTCACCCTGTTGGGGAATCTGCTCATCCTCACAGCCATAATTTCTTCTTCCCAGCTTCATACCCCCATGTATTTCTTCCTGGGAAATCTATCTGTATTTGACATATTTTTTCCTTCAGTAAGTTCTCCTAAAATGCTGCTCTACCTCATGGGATGCAGTCACACCATCTCTTTTCAGGGCTGTGCATGCCAGCTATTCTTCTACCATTTTCTGGGCTGCACTGAGTGCTTCCTCTATACTGTGATGGCATATGACCGTTTTGCAGCCATCTGTCACCCACTGAGGTATACAGTCATCATGAACCAAAGGGTGTGTACTGTCCTCACCATAGGTACCTGGTTGGGTGGCTGTCTGCATGCAGCTGTACTTACATTTCTCATCTTTAAGTTACCCTACTGTGGCCCAAATGAGGTAAATTATTTTTTTTGTGATATCCCTGTAGTGTTGCCCCTAGCTTGTGCAGACACCTCTCTAGCCCAGATGGTGAGTTTCACCAATGTTGGCATTGTGGCTCTTCTATGTTTCCTGCTCATTGTCACTTCATATATTCGCATTGTGTTCTCTATATTGAAAATCCGCTCCTCGGAGGGCAGGCACCGAGCTTTCTCCACCTGTAGTGCTCACCTGACCTCCATCCTCTTGTTCTATGGACCTGTGGTTCTCATCTATCTCAGACCTGCATCTACACCTTGGCTGGATTCTGTGATTCAGGTGTTGAACAATATTGTCACCCCTTCCTTGAATCCCTTAATTTATACACTGAGGAACAAAGAAGTGAAATTGGCCTTGAGAAAAGTACTGCACCAAGTGGTAAGCACTTCAGGAGTGTAAGCCATGGGACCATTTCCTCCTTATACCTTCATCTCAGTTTCTGAGAGGTTGCACAAGTCTGCCCCTCCATCCTGTGCTCTGATTGGACTTGTTGCCAAAATGAGAGCTGAAAGTATGACAACACAGAAAGTTTGAGTGGGTATGAAGATCACCCTTTGTTATTAAAAGACCTTACAGCTATCTCAAAAGGAAACATGAAGAAACTGGAAGCCCAACAAGGACTTGTTGCCAGAGGCCCTTCCAGATTTACTCAGTCCCTTCTAGAATTTGCCAAAATAATTTCTAACTTCCCTTTCCTGTTTAACATATTTTTATCATTTTGCACTAATTTCAATTGATAACATGTATATATATGTGTATATGCATATATATGTATATGTGTATATGCATATACATACATATATATATATATTTAAAGCTGCATTTCAATATACACTATTTCATGTATAATCCTATTTTATTTTGTGCATTTAAAAACAACATTTTTCAAAGGGGTTTTTCTTCAAAGAGGTTTATTCATTTCATCAGATTGCCAAAGGGGTTCATACCACAACAAAGGTTCAGAATGCCTGTATGATAGTCAATCCCTTTTTTTGTCTTCATAGAAGCAATGTTGGACTTTTCTCACTTAGAGGACAAGTTTGGAGGATTCTTGTTTTTTAGATCAAACACATTTAGTCTGTGTGGGACTTTTTTATTTTTAATATATGGGCAATTACAATAGCCAGGATCAATCAAGGACTCCTTTGGGGAGACCAGAGACAGATGGTTAATCACAATATACTCAGTCTGAACACCAGGAGGGTCCTTAGCTGTAACTTGTGGTACCCAGATAGGCAGAGGGTCCTCCCCTCTATCCCTGTTCCATCTCCCAGTCTGGGGAAAGGTCTCTGACACCCTAAAGCCTCAGAGGGTGGAGCTGGGAAAAGTACAGCTGGTATCTTTAATCCAATCACATTGACAATTCCCAGTCACACAGGGTAAAAGAACAGATGGCTGTTCACCTGCAAAGCCAAACCTTTCTATTTCACATACATGCTCCTCTCAAAAATAAAATGTGAAAATCTCAGAAACTTGTCCATGAGACAGGGCATCTCAGGAAGGATGCAACACCAAATAGTAGAACTATTAAGGGTTAGCTGGCTAGAACAGGGAAGAAAATGGCAGTTGTGTGCTGATCTCTAGCATCTAATTAGGTCCTCTGTCCATGACTATGAAGACTTCTGTGTGGTTTCAGTGACTATCTGTTTCAAGAGCTGAGAAGCCCAATATTCCTTAGGGCTTTGGCCCAGTTTTCCCACCAACTTTCTGTTAGAGAGTGCTATATCCTTCTTTCATTTTCTTTGAGATGCAGAATGGTTAATTGGGAATCAAGCAGAATATTTCCTGGGGGACCCTTGTGGAGGTGGCAGTCATTTGGGAATGGATGTGTTTCATACCTGTTCTACTTGCCTGTTTTGTGCAGTTAGTGTGTTAAATTTGTCTCTGCTTTTAATTCATGGTCATTTGGTTTCATCTGGTGGAAAACAAAACTTTGAAGGAGAATCATTAGTGATGGAGATGGATGTATAATTATTCCTGCAGTCCTGTGGTGCTGGGTCTGGACCTGGTCCTGGGTCCCCTGAGAAGGGGAATAAATTAACAGGCCCTGGGTGTTAATAAATATGAAGTCATAATTTAATTTTTTCCAAGTCATTTCAATCGGTCTTGGTTGACTCATCTATCAAAGTTGCTTCATCTAAAAGAAAGCTAAGATCATCTAAGATCCTTTCCAGCTGTAAATTTATGACTGATTTATCAATTCTTAAATATGTTGATGAATTTTAGTGTAATGAATAAAATTCATCTTGGTCCAATCCATTTAGGAGGACATATACTAACATAACACAACATTTTGCAGCTAGAATGAAACTTAGAGACTCACAAAGTTGAAACAATTTTTCTCTTCCTTTGATCACGTTTCTCTTATTTCCTTAACAATTGAGATCTAACAGTCATTTCCTCTTTTTTAGTGTATTTTTGATCTCTCATTCTCTCTGTTTTCCCCACTTTTTACAAATATGATAGGTGTCCCCAGGATTTAAAAGAAAAGAAAAAAACTGTCTTTGATTCTTTCCATCCTCCCTACCTCATTTAGGTACTGTCCTATAAAATTTCTTGATAAATATATGTCCAAATTCACTACTCTTTCTCTTTTCAAGATTCATCATTCTAATGAAGCTATTCAGTATAAGTATTCAGAAAATAATGGCATTTTTTCCAGTTCTCATTGTCTTTGACCTTGCTGGATCCTTTGCCACTATTTGAATGTACTACTGGATAACGTCTCCTCCATTAGCTTCAAAGACAACATACTCTTTGGGTCGTCTATTGCTCCTTCTCTGGCTCTTTGTTTGGACTCTCAACCTTTACTGATCCATTAATAAGCATCTTCCTAAACTGTCCTCAATTCTCTTTTCTTCTCTTTTTATCCTCTCTCCTCTGATGGTTTTCACCATAAACTCTTTACAGATGACTTCTGAATCTATAGCTTCTGATTGGAATTCTTTTCTGAATTCCAGACCCACACCTCCACTTTGCCTACTTGAATGTCCAATTGGTAAGGTAAATTCACTATGCCCAAAATTGGGCTTCTCATTTTCCACTCTGAATCTGTTCCATCTTATGACTTAATTATTTCTATCTCTGATACCTGTCTTCCCCCTGCCTCCTATATTGCCATATAGAGCCAACTAGGTGGTCTAGTAGATTGTATGTTAGACTTGGAATTAGGGAGACCTGTATTCAAATTCTGTATTAGACATTTATTCACTGTATGACCCTGAGCAAGTTACTTCTCCCAGCCTCAATTTCTTTGTCTGTAAAATGGGGATAATGATAGCATTTATCTCAGAGACTGCTTAATGAGTGTCAAATGATCTTTATTAAAACATATAAACTTTGCAAACTTTAAATTGCTACATAAAAGCTAGCTCTTATTACAACCTGAAACTTGAAGTTATCTTTGCCTCTCCTCTTTTTCTCTCATAGCTAAACAATTGCGAAGTCCTATTGATTTTATCTCCACAACATCTCACCTCTGTCCTCTCCTCTTTATTACTACTATCCCCATCTTAATAATGCCCCCCATTGCCACCTGCCTAAATTAGTCTTCCAAAAGGCTCTTCTGATTCTTCTCTCCCCTCTTCAACCTGAATATCTTTTCTTTGTCAGAATGTTCTTTCTAATACGGAGGCTGGTTCAAAGTACTTTGCTCAAAAATTTTTGCTATTTCTTTATTGCCTACTGAGTTCAACCACCTTTGGCTAGTATTCAAAGCCCTACACAATCTGGAGCTGCTTTACCAATCCAACTTTATATCATATTGTTGTTGCTCAATCATTTCACTCATGTCTGTCCCTTTGTGACCCCATTTGGAATTTTCTTGGAAAAGATATTGTAATGATTTGGCATTTCCTTCTCCAGCTCATTTTACAGATAAGGAACAGACACAAACAGGGTTAAGTGACTTGCACAAGGTCACACAGATAGACAGTGTCTGAGGCCAGATTTGAACTCAGGAACATGAGTCTTCCTGATTCCAAGACCAGAGCTCTATCGACTGTACCACCTAACTATTCCTATTTCATGTTACTCTCCTCATTTATTCTATTCTCTGTTCAACAACAGAATCTATCCTTCCCCCACCTCCACCCCCATCTTTTTGCTGTTTTATTTTACTGGATTGTCTTCACTCCTACTTTCGCTTGCTCTGTTTCTATCCATCCTTAGATTTATATGCAATTTGAGCTAGAACCTTAGAGATCAAGTCTAGTATTGTCATCCATAAAACCCAACTTAAATGTCATCCCAGGGAGAACATCCTCCCTTATCTCAGATATCTTCTTGTCCCAGATTTCACAAAGCACTTTGTTGTGAGCTTCTCAAATGCATTTTTCTCATATCTTATACTGGTATATGCAGGGTATCTCAAAAGTCTTAATGCAGTTTTAAGCTTTTTGTATCAGAAAACTGTACTAAGACTTTTGGGGCAGTCTGTGTGTTTATATGATAACTCCATGCTAGCCTGTGGGCTCTATAGGATAAGGACTGCCTTATTTAAATATTCTATCTCCCCTAGCACTTTGCATACTGTAAGTGCTAAATAAATGCATGCAAGATATGCACAGAGACTTTGCTAATCTAATAAAATAAATTTGTGACATTTCATTATAAAGTAACTGTTGCCATTTATGATTTACGTATATTTCTTCTGCCAACACAGATCACAACCTGAATATAATCTAATAGATGTTATTACAACAGTTTCTGTGATGAAAAAATTCATTATTTTGGAGCAAATTTCATGATGAGCCCTTCCTAATTTGGGTAGAACAATGCTCAAACAATAAAAAAATCATTTTATCCCCAGATCCATCTTCAAAGTCTTTTCATTTTGGTGGGACCTGACCAGGTTTGCTTTTAATGGCTTTCAAGAAGGCAGGGTCACCTCCCTGCATAATGAGCCATCCTAGGATAACTTTAATGAAAATGTAATGATATACATAGTCAGTATTGGCTTCAGCATAACTTTGTTGTTCAGTCAAGTCCAAATTCTTTGTGATCCCTTTTGGATTTTCTTGATAGAGATACTGGGGTGGTTTGCCATTTCCTTCTCCAACTCATTTTACAAAAGAAATGAGGCAAATATGGTGAAGTGACTTGTGAACAAGTGACTAAAGCCAGATTTGAGCTAAAAAACCCTAATTTTTCTGACTTCAAGGCTGGTGCATTCCTCACTGATCCACCTGGCCACCCCCTTGGTATGGCTAGGCAGTTGTAAATAATAATCTGGTCAATACGGTGGAAACAAGAACTGCATTTGGATTTGATAGTCTGCCTTGGTCCCAGCCACAGAGACTTTTACTCCCAGGATAGTGAGGGGACCTGTGCATCTGAAGCCTGGAAGACTAAGGGAACCTCTGCTGACCAAGAACACCAGACCCAATAGTACTGTGAAGAGTGGCAGGGAAGGAACCAACACATACATGGATGGGTGCAGCAGCAGTGGGGCAGAAAGCCCCTGCCTATGGGCACTTGCAGGAGGTTGGAAATTTGGCTTTGGTTCTGGGCTAGATGAGAGAACTGAAGGGGCAAGAGACACCATTTCTCATACTCCAGTGCTAGAGGTGATTACAAAAATTAAACTGTTGCAACAAAAAATGCACAGGCAAAGGAGAAAGAATCCAACCATAGAAAACCATTATGGGAAAAAAGATGACTGGGGTTCATCTTCAGAGGAGGATATTGAAGTAAAGAAACCCCAAAAGGGTAACAACAAATGACCATCTGCTCAAAAAGAATTTATAGAGCTTTAAAATGACTTTAAAAATCAAATGATAAAGATGGAGGAAAAACTAAAAAAGAAAATAAGAATAAGCCAAGAAAAATAAGAAGGATATGAAAGGAAAGTCAACCAATTAAAAAAGGAGATCCAGATTCTAGAGGAAGAAAATGAAACCTTGAAAATTGGACTTGGGCAAAGTGAAGCTAGTGAAATTATAAGAGATCAAGAAATAATTAAACAAAATACCAACAATGAAAAAATAGAAGAGAAAGTGGAACATCTTATAAGAAAAAACAACAGATTTGGAGAATAGATCAAGAGAAAATATAAAAATAATCAAACTAAATAAAAGTTATGATCAAAAAAAGAATCATGATAAAACAATACAAGAAATAATTAAAGAAAATTGTCTGAAGCATTAGAACGAGGGGGAAAGTAGAAATAGAAAAAAATTATCAATTACCATTTAAAAAACATCATATAAGAAAAATTATAGGAATGTCATAGTTAAATTTTGAAATCCCCAGCTGAAAGATAAAACATTAAAAGCATCAAGACTAAACCATTTTAAATATGATGGTACCACAATTAGAATTACACAAGACCGAGCAGCAAAGACATTAAAGGACCATAGGTCTTGGAACATAACATATCAAAGAGCAAAATAACTGGGGCTCTGGCTAAAAATATCACACCCTGCAAAGTTAAGTATTATCCTGAGTGAAAAACATAGATATTTGATGAACTCTCAAAATTTCAAGACTTTGTTTTAAAAAAATCTTGAACTTAATTGAAGATTCAACATATAAGAACAAAGAGAAATATAAGGTACATATCAAAGATTGATTATAAGAACAGATTATAAGAACAAACTGTTTACTTTTTATATGTGTAAAATGCATACTATTCTTATCAATAATTGGGTAGCTCATAAGGAAGATTGGGGCAAACCTGAGTATGATATGAATTTTATAAGTAAAACCATTTAGAACAGCTAAAAAGAGTTATTATGTTATACAAATGAAGTACAAGAGAAAGAACTGACACAGAGGAATTAGAAGGAGGAAGAGGGCTGGCATTTCTAGTAACCTACTTTCATCATCAATGGATTTAAGAGGGAATAACACATATATTTAGAAGAGAACAAAAGACTTCTAAATTCAGAAGAAATAAAACGGTAGGGACATAAGGAGGTGGAAGAGGACAACAGAGGGATCTTTAGAGGGGAGGGTTAAGGAATAGGTAAAACTGGGGTATGGAAGGGGTCTATGAGGGAATGAGAGGATAGGGGAAGGATCCTTGAAGGGGGACAGGAGCGAAAGGAAACAAGAGATATGCACAAACATAAAAACAAAGATCAGGAGTAGAGTGTGTTTGGTAAAGTATATGTCTATATATGCACATATATATGTGTATGTGTATGTATATATCTATAGCTATAGAGAAACATTTAAACTTTATTAGAGCCTTCTGGGGAGCTAGGGGGAGGGAAAAAGAACAAAATAAAAATGTTCACAGCAGAGAAGAAAAGAAAACTTACAAGGACACAAAGAAAAGATGGACAATTCTCAACAGAACATGTACTATTTATCATACAGGTTTTCTTGAAACTAAAATTTATTGTTACATATTTTGAATCCTCTCATATGTTCTGCTATGCACATAACGTATTTTTATCCCTCTTTGTATTTAAGTTTAAACATTTAAGTTTATGATGTGCTTTTGTTTCTTTTCTCTATTCTGTATTTGTGTTCTGGCTCTTGAGTCTAAAATAATTTTTTTTAATAGCTGATTACATTAGCTTACATGGGTATGAAGGAATCCTACTTTGCCATAAGAAATGAGGAAGGAGATAATTTCAAAAACACAGAGAAAGACAAATAAACTGATGAAGAATGAAATGAGCAGAATTGGTAGAACAATTTATTCAAAAAACACTATGAAAACAAATGACTTTGAAAACTATAAGAACTATGATCAATGCACTGGCCCTTCATAAATCCAGGAGAATAATTATAAAAAATACCTTTCCTTATAGGCAAGTGATAGACTTAGGGTCAGAATGATATACACACACACACACACACAATCTGTGTATACATACATACATACATACATACATAAATGAACGTATGAATGCAAAATTTTTAAAAATACAATAATGGAGGAAGTTTGTTTTCTTTGACTATATGCATATTTGTTACAAGAAATGTGATTGTTCTTCCTCTCCTCCCTTCATGGGAGGGAGGTGGAAGGGAGAGAAGATTAATTTCTATGAATTATTTTTAAAAGAAGTATGTTGCATATGTATAAGGGGATGGAGCACTACATCAAACGATGGCCTGCACTTTCAGATGAGGTGACTAATTGATTATGAGTATGGTTTAAGAGTTTTACTTCATTACAAATGACCTCTCATGAGGTGGGAATAATTGGTAAATGTAAATAAAACATATAAACAAAGCTAACAAAAAATAAAAACAAAGAAAAAGAAAGTTTTTTTAGTGTTAAACCTATTTTCTCCAGGGTATTAGTAATTCAGCTGTATGACCTGGATAAGACTCAGCTGATTCTTCCCTAGGAGCATATGGATCCATTCCAATGAAGCTTTTGAGCTTAGTTGGTTAGAGAAAATCTATAACCATTGCCATTCATAGATACTGTAGCTTATTTTAGCAAACATTTGTCTTTAATAAATTGTTCCAGTCTATCCACTGGCATGCCTTTTATGCTCAGTAAGACTTCAAATCATCTAAGCAAGCCTTCATGTTGAAAGTGAAAGTTAGCATTGAACTTCTAAACATACTCAAATTTTTAACCTCATCATAGATTTTTAGAATAATCTACTTGTTCTGGGGTAGGCCTGATGCAGGTAAATTTGGTTAGGCTCAGGATTAGAATAAAAAATGTATTCACAGCAAAAGAAGTTAAAGAGTAGCATGGACATATTAATAATAGTTTTCATTTACATAGTACTTGTAGTTTGCATAGCACTTTATATTCTCAATAAACCTGGGAGTCAAGTGCTATTGATGGAACCCTAATAGGGCTACCCCCGGCCCCAATATTCTAGCTTAAGTATAGGCCTGGCCCCACTGAACAGCAGGCCCACTGCACCTACATAAGCCCCCCACCTCACCACCACCCACCCCAGCCAATGTCCTAACGTCTTCATATATGCTTCACTGTTCACTGGAACAACAGGTGTGTCCCTGAACTCTTAGTTCCCACAGAAACAGTAGGTGTATCCATGTGATGGGAACCTAGCTACTGTCTCTATCTGGTCACTGCCTCCAGACCCATTCCCTCAGAAACAGGTGTGTTCTTGTATTCAATCACAATCACATCATCCATCTAGCCCAAGACAGGACCACAATACCTAACTATCTGTCTTGTCCAGACAGGACCACAATAGCTAGCCAGTTGGAGGGCAGAATGACCAGAATGTTTAACCATTGAACCATTGCCTCATCCCTTAAGAAACTCCTCCTGACTTTTAAATATTAATGATATTCCTCTATTCTATGTAAATTTCTGTTGTGTAATTGCATATTTACCCTATAAAAATCCATCTTGCTTTCTCTAAAGTTGCTGGTTCCTCTTGGAACTTAGCCTACTTCATGAGAGGCATCAATCTCAATAAATACCTATACTTGGATTAGAGGTGGTCTGACTGAATTCTTTGAGACAGTTTCACCACAACACATCATGAAACCCCAACAGTTTTAGGATGGGCAGAGACCCCACCCCAACAATTTCTCGCATCCCTGGATTTAAACTGCAACACTATTGTTATTCCCATTTTTCAAATGAGGAAACTGAGGAAGACTGAGGTTGAGTGATTTTTCAGATAGTTACACAACTAGTAAATGTCTAAGGCCAGATTTAAACACTGGAGTCTTCCTGATTTCCGATCCAGAGCTTTATCTGCTACATAATATGAAAGGATATCTGATAAGGAGAGAGAATTCAGTTTCTGCAACTCCCAGTGACTTCTCATTTATTATGGGGATGTGTCAAGTCAGTAGGACTCATTAATCCTATGAAGCCTCCTTATATGTTTTCCTTCTAGACAATTAAGTTACTACAGGATAGTTTGAATAATCCTCCTGAATAAATTAAGTCTTGAGGATGGTTTCATTGTCTTCTAGGGAAAGTTTAGCTTAGTTAAAACTTCTTACCTCCAAATACCAGGCACCAGATTTCAGGGATGTATTTTTCCCATGAAAAAGAAGAAACATGTACATCTAGAAGGGTATAGAAGTCTTCTGGACTTGTAGAGAGGTGAGAGAAATGGGAGAGGAACTTTTAGAAGAGTGTATAGATCACAATTTTGGAGGGGTGTAACGCCACACATGAGCAGCTTTCCAGAAGAATGCTACAGTGAACAGCTTTTAAGATTATGATTAAACAGTATAGTGAACACTTTATGTATTCCATAACAAATCAGAGCAAAACATTCACAGTAAATCAAGATGCAGCATTCACAAAGTTACAACTTATCACAGAAAATCAAAATACAGTATTCAAACAACTTATCACTAAGATGGCCATATAGTTTTTACCACAATGGTCACAAAGTTTTCAACAAAGAACAGTCATTTAGTAACTCAAGAATTCAATCATCTCAATCATTCAATCATCCTTCATCATTCACTATTCAACCATAAGAAAATACACAGACCCTCCACCCCTAGGTCACTAGTAAATTACAGTTTCTCAGTCAGTACACAGTATCCAAGTAATGACTTTTTCAGTTTGACTCAGGGTGGTCTCTCAGATTCCCTGGATCCCCTTCCATGGTCCCAGATCCTACCTGGATTCACCAAACTGTCACCCAGGTTCAAAGGCAGACAGCTCCTAGGTCCTTGGCCAGCTCTCTGTGCAGTTCCTGCTCGACATAGGAGCTCACAGTGTCCAGTCCATCTCAAATCCTTCACAGTCTCTGTTCCTGGGAAGACAAGGCTTAACAAAGTCACAAACAGGTGCATTCAAAGTACTGGCATCACAGTCATGCTTCCTCAGTCTTCAACAGCTCTGGCTGGCCCTCAGAAATCCTCAGCAGCCTCAGCAGCTCTGGCTGGCCCTCAGCTCTGACTGGCCTTTGGAAATCCTCAGCAGCTCCAGCTGGCCCTCTGACTCAGCAGAAGTTTCAGCTGGTTCCCAGAATCAAAATCACTCTATCCAGGTTTTCAAAATCAAAATTGTTCTCTCCAGCTTGGAGGAGGGAGGGTTTCCTCTTCAGCCTCCTCAGCTCCTGTTCAGCCTCTCCAGAGGCAGCACACAGCTTGCTCCAATAAGATCTGTCTGACCTAGCAGGGGCTTCTCCTTATATACACACAGCATTAGCTTCTTCCTGTTTCATCCAACCCCTTCCTGTTACATCAGCAATAGGGATTCATACTTTTCTGTTTCTTTAACAGAGGCTTGATTAATTACTAAGTGCTAAGTACCTCTCAGCTTAGCAATACAAAGGGATCTTCAAATTCAAATGACATTACCATTACAAGGTGGGGGCGGGGGAGGAGAGGATAAGGAAGGGACTTTTAGAGAGCTGAGTAGAATAAGGAATAAGAGGGCAATGGAAGAAAACAAAGTAACAGGGATAGGGTAAAAAGAAATGCTGAAAAGGACAGTAGTGAGTAAAAATAAGATGGAGGGGAATTCACAAACACATATTATAACTTTGAATGTGAATGGGAGGAACTCACCCATAAAAGCAAAGTCAATAGCAGAAGAAATTAAAAATAAGAATCCAACAATATGCTGTTTACAAGAAACACATTTAAGAATGAGAGATACAAATAGAATTAAAATGGAGGGTTGGAGTAGAATTTACTATCATCAGCTGATTCAAAAAAGGCAGTGGTAGCAATTATGATCTCAGACAAAGTTAAATCTAAAATAGATTTAATTAAATGAGATAAATGGTGTAGCTACATTTTGATAAAGGGTGCCACAGACACTAAAGCAATATTGATACTAAATGCATAGTATTGAAATTTTAAAAAGAAAACTTAAATGAGTTATAACTGGAGATAAAGACAAGTTTTATAGTCTCTGAGAACTAGCTAAATCTAAGCAAAAAAAATAAGAAAGAAGTTAAGAAAGTGAACAGAATTTTAGATAAACTGGATATAATATATATCTGGGGGAACTGAATGGGAATAGAAAGGAATGACATTTTTCTCACTAGCTCATGGTATCTTTAGAAAGATTCATTATATATTAGAACATAAAAATTTATAATTAAAACAAAAAAGTAAATATTAAAAATATCCTTTTCCTATCACAATGCAATAAAATTATGTATAATGAGGGACTGCAGTAACATATATTAAAAACTAAATGGAGATTAAATGATCTAATCTTAAAGAATGGGTGGGCTGAAGAACAAATTATAGAAATAATCAATAATTTCATTAAAGAGAATTACAATGATAAGACATATCAAAAATTCATGTATACAGAAAATTCAGTGATCTGAGAAAAAAATATACCTGTAAATAACTACATCAATAAAACAAAGAAAGAACATACCAATGAATTGGAAATACAATTTGAAAAAATGGAAAAAGAACAAACTGAAAATCTCTAACTAAACACTAACTTGAAAATCATAACAACTAAAAATGACCTTAATAAAATTGACTGTAAAAAATACCCATTGGTTAATTTCATTTTAAAAAGAAGAGAGAGGAAAAACCAAATCACTAGTATTAAAAATTAAAAGAGTGAAAATACAGCTAATGAAGATGAAATTAAAGGAATTATAAGGAGTAATTTTGCCCAATATATGCCAATATGTTTAACAATTGAACTAAAATGAAAGATTTACAAAAATATAAACTACCTAGATTAGCAGATAAAAACATAGAATATATAAATAGGCTTGTTAGAAAAAAGAAATTGAACAGACTATAAATGAGTTTCCCAAGGAATAAAGTATCAGAATTAGATTTAAAAGTGAATTTTATTAAACATTTAAAGATGAACTAATTCCAATATTGAATAAATTATTTTGAATAATAGGCAAAGAAGGCCTCCTACAAAACTCTGTTTATGAAACAACTGATAACTAAATGAGAAATAGTTAAAAGAGATAAAGAAAATTATAGACCAATTTCATTAATAAATATGAATGTAAAAATTCTAAATGAAATATCTAAAAAAATTATATGAAAATATTACAAAAATAATACATTATGACCAAGTGGGATTTATACCAGGATTGGATGGATGATTTAACATAAGGAAAAGTATTAACATAATTTGTTATATCAATATCACAAGTTTTAAAAATCATGATTATATCAGTAGATACAGAAAAAGTTTTTAATAAAGCAGAGCACCTATTTCTATTAAAATATTTGAAATATTGGCATTAATGAATTTTTTATTATATTGATGAAAAAATTACCTAAAACCAGCAGCAAACATTATTTGTAGTGGGGATAAACTAGAAGTCTTCCTAGTAAGATAGGTGTGAAACAAGGGTGCCCAATGTCAACAATTATATTTATTAGGGTATTGGAAATTTTAGCAATACCAATAAGAGAAAAAAAGGAAATAGAAGAAATAATACTAGGGAATGAGGTATGTAATGCCATCATCAGCTTTCTAGAAGAATGCTATTGTGAACAGCTTTTAAGGTTCTAATTACACAGTACAGTAAACACTCTATTCCATAAGAAATCAAAACAAAACATTCACAGAAAATCAAAGTACAGCATTCACAATATTGTAGCTTATCACAGAAAATCACAATATAGCATTCACAACAGCTTATTAAAATGACTACATAGTTTTCACCAAAGTGGTCACAAGAGTTTTTGACAAAGTACAATCATTTAGTACATTCAATCATCCCTAAGGAGGTTTGCCTCCTTGCTCAAATCATTCAGTCATCTCAGAGTACAATAGTCAAAGTCTTCCCTCATGGGACACACTAAGTTAACTCAATCAGTCACTTATTCAGTAATTACTTACTAAGTATCACTAATCACTAAGTACAATCATTAGAAAATACATAGACCTTCCACCTCTAGGTCACTAGTAAATTTATAATTCCTCAGTCAGTACACAGTATCCAAGTAAAGTCTTCTTTCAGCTTCACTCAGGGTGGTCTCTCAGATTCCCTGGGTCCCCTTGCATGGTTCCAGCTCCTACCTGAATCCACCAAATAGTTACCTGGATTCAGAGGCAGACAGCTCCCAGGTCCTTGTCCAGTTCTCCAGGAAGTTCCTGCTCCCTATTGGAGCTCACAGGGCTCACAGTCCATTTCAAATCCTTCAAAATTTCTGTTCATGAGAATTCAAGTCAATCAAGCCACAAGCAGACAAAGTCTTAGCATCCTGGTCATGTTTCCTCAGTCTTTTGAAGCTTGTTAAAAAAAATCGGAATCATCTTGTTCAGCCTGAGTGGAGAAGGGGGGATAGAGGAAGGGCTCCTGGCCTCCTGGGCTCCTCTTCAGCCTCCTCCCAGCAGCTGCTTTTGCCTCTACCATGTTCCAAGAAATTCTAATTGTTCCACCCTGGGGCTTTTCCTTATATACACACAGCATTAGTTTCCTGTTTCAGCCAACCCTTCCCTTTTACTACAGTAACAGGAGACAGGAGTTCATACCTTCTGTTTCTCCAACAGAGGCTTGATCAATTACTAAGTGCTAAGTATCTGCTACCTTTGTTTAACTTGAAACAAGGTGCTAAGTATCTGCTTACTTGCCAATAAAAAAGGGGTCTTCAAATTCAAATTACATTACCATTACAAGGTAATAAATCTATCTCATTTTGCAGATGATATGATAATATACTTGGAAAATCCCAAAGACTCACCTAAAATTTAATCAAACAATTACAAATTTTATCAAAGTAGCAGCATATAAAGTAAATTCACATAAATCATCAGTATTCCTATATATCACAAACAAACCCTGCAAGAAGGAATAGTAAGAGATAACTCATTTAAAATAACTATAGACAGTATAAAATACCTAAGAGTACAACTGGCAAAATAAACCCAGAAGCTATGTAAGCAAAACTCTAAAAGAAAAACCCTTTTGATACAAATAAAATCAGATTTAAATAAATGGAGAAATATTAATTGTTCATGGGTAGGTGGGGTCAATATTTTAAAACTGACAATTTTACCTAAGCTAAACCATTTATTTGATGCCATACCAATTGAACTACCAATTTTTTTTGCTGAATTAAAAAAATAATTGCATAATTCATTTGGAAGAACAAAAAGTCAAAAATATGAAAAGAACTAATGAAAAAAAGTAAAGGAAGGAAATTTAGCAGAACTAGATCTTAAACTATATAATAAGGCAGTAATTATCAAATTTTTCTGGTACAGGCTAAGAAATACAAAGATAGATCAATGGAACTCAATAGAAACACAATTTACAGCAGAACAAAATATAGTAATTTTGTATTTGACAAGTGTAAAAATTTAGGATTTTTGGTTAAGAATTCATTATTGGGGACAGAATCAAGATGGTGGTGTAGAAACAGGAGAACTCCATGAGCTCCCCCCAATACCACCTCAAATACCTACAAAATATGACTAAACATATTTTAGAGCTCCAGACTCCAAAAAAGTGGCAAAGTAACAAAGCTCCCACTGAAGGCAGCCTGGCAGGTGGTCATTGCAGCCCACTGGAAGCAGAGCCCAGCCCCATGCAGTTCCAGCCCATGGGCATCCTGGAGAAGCTGTGGCCATAGTAGTTCAGGAGAGCAGATCATAAGCAGCTGTGGTGATTTCCAGAACTACCGACCCACAAGAGCCAAGGACAAAGAGAAAAGGTCAGTGGAACTCAGCTCAACTTGGGGGAGATGGTCTGGCCAAAACTGCCTCCAGAGCTAGAAGCAGTCTGAAGTGGTGACCCTGCAGCCGCCTCCTTGTGGCTATTTCAGAAACTCATAGCCTGCAGATTTGGGAGCTGGGGGTGGGGGGGGATAAACAATCATTCAGTGGCTAAGTGCTCCTGCCTTGAGCTGCCTGGATCAAGATCTCAGTCTTGGGTGGTGATCCTGAGGTGCGTTTTCAGTGGGCCAAAGCTGGTGGAGGCTGCAAAAAACAGTGGCCTCCTAATAGCTCCAGCAGCTGCAAAAACCCCAGCAATTTGGGACAAAGCTCTCCTCTCTGAAAGCAGAGTTCCACAGAGCCAAAAAGTAAAATAATTGACTGGCAATATGAGCAGGCAAAGGAAGCAAAGCAAGCCCAGCAATCCAACTTTAGATTCCTTTTTTGGGAACAAAAAGGACCAACACATGGTCCTTTGGGAGGAGGAAAACACAGTCAGAACTCCCACACCAAAAGCTTCCAAGGAAAATATGAAGTGGACAGAGGCCATAGAGCAGCTTAAAAAGGATTTTAAAAACCAAGTAAGAGAAGTGGAGGAAAAATTGGATAGAGAAATGAGGATGATGCAAGAAAATCATGATAAGAGAATCAACAACCTGACTGAAGAAAATAACACCTTAAAAACAGACTAACTCAAGTGGCAAAGGAGGTCCAAAAATCCAATGAGGAGAAGAATGCCTTAAAAAGTCAAATTTGCCAGATGGAAAAAAATCTCAAAAAATCTCTGAAGAGAATAATTCCTTTAGAATTGGAGTGGAGCAGATGGAAGCAAATGACTTCATGAGAAATTAAGATGCTAATAAACAGATCCAAACAAATGAAAAAATTAAAGGCAATGTGAAATATCTCATTGAAAAAACCACTGACTTGAAAAATAGATCCAGAAAAGACAACTTAAAAATTATTGGACTACCTGAAAGCCATGACCAAAAAAAGAACCAAGAAATCATCCTTCAAGAAATTCTCAAAGAGGGGTGGCTAGGTGGCAAAGTGAATAGAGCACCAGCCCTGGAGTCAGGAGGACCTGAGTTCAAATCCAGGCTCAGACACTTGACACACTTACTAGCCATGTGACTTTGGGCAAGTCTCTTAACCCCAACTGCCCTCCGGAAAGAAAGAAAGAAAGAAAGAAAGAAAGAAAGAAAGAAAGAAAGAAAGAAAGAA
>CM053596.1:195868294-195886361 GCA_028646575.1 Pseudocheirus occidentalis | reverse complement strand
TTTTGAGATTCTTTTTCCATCTGGCAAATTCAACTTTTTAAGGCATTCTTCTCCTCATTGACTTTCTGGGCCTCTTTTGCCATTTGAGTTAATCTTAATTCATGGTTTTTAAGGTGTTATTCTCTTCAGTCAGGTTGTTGACTCTTTCTTGAATCATTCTCATTTCTCTTCCCAATTTTTCCTCCACTTCTCTTATTTGGTTTTCAAAGTATTTTTAAGCTGATATATGGCTTGTAGGCAATCTTCATGTTTATTGGAAGCATTTGGTGTGGGAGTTCTGACTGTGTTGTCTTCTTCCCCTTCCATGCTTTGATCCATTTTGTCCCCAAAAAAGGATTCTAGTGTTTTATTGCTGTTCTTAGTTTGCTTCCTTTTCCTCATTTTGGCCAATCAATTAATTGGTTGGGTTGGTTTTTTTTAGCTCTGTGGAAGTCTCCTTCCAGGGGGGAAAGCTCTGCCCCAAATTGCTGTGGTTTTAACAGCTGCTGGAGCTATTTTGGGGGTGCTGCAGCCCCCACCAGCTTTGACTTGCTGAAAGTGCACCCCAGGACCACCACCCAAGACCATGATCTGCATCCAGGCAGCTCAACGCAAGAGCCCTTAGCCTTTGATCAAGCTCTTTGCTCCCCTGACCCCATGGTGTCCACAGGCCAGGAGCTCTGAAGCAGCCGGATTGGGCTGCTTTTTTGCCCTGGGGGCAGTTAGGCTGGACTGCTTTCTCCTCCCCCCTCAAATTTAGCTTGAATTCCACTGACCTACTCTTAGCTTTGTTTCACCTGGCTTTATAAATGTGGAGATTGCTCTAGGTGCTGCCAATCCACTCTACTGTAGACTCCAGCTGTGGCTTCTCCCAACCACCCTGGGGCCAGGCTGCAGTTTTCAGGCTGGACTGGCCTCAGCTCCCAGCCTGCCATGATGAGCCCCACCTGATGAGCTGTCTTCAGCCAGAGATGTGTTTTCTGTGTTTTTGTGAGTTTTTGGAGCCCTAAAATTTGTTTAGAGTCGTATTTTGGGGGTATTTAAGGTGGCTGGGTGGGAACTACGAAACCTTGCTGCTTCTACACACCATCTTCCATGCTTATTTTTTTGTGAAGGTGCCATCCACAGCTCAGAAATAAATGTACTCCTTTCTATTACCTGTAAATGTTCTCCAGGGAACACTCTTTCTTCTTTAACTTTTTAAAAAATTCTATTTGAAGTCTTGATTTCTTTTTGTTTGTTTGTTTAGACTTATCTAGGTCTGAGAGAGGTAATTGTATCCCCTGTACTATTATAGCATTGCTATATATTTCTCCTTGTAACATCTAGTTATTTTTCTTTATGAATTTAGAAAACATGTCATTTGGTTAATATATATTAAGTATTTATATCAACTCATTTCAATAGTATATTTTGGTAAAAATATATTCTCCCTTCTTATCTCTTTTAATTAGATTTCTTGTTGTTGTGTTGTCTGAGATCATGCTTGATACCATAGCCTTTTAAAAAATATATAAAACACACAATTCTACAATACATTATTTATGAGAAACTCACTTGAAGCAGAGAGGTACACACAGAATAAAGGTAAAAGGCTGGAGTAGAATATATTATGCTTCAGCTGAAGTAAAAAAATAAAGTAGTAGTAGCAGTACTGATGACAGATAAAGCAAAAGTAGATCTATTTTAAAAAGATAAGAAAGGAAACCATCTTAGGAAAAAAGGTACCATAAACAATGAAGTAACATCAATACTAAACATATAGCACCAAGTAGTACAGCATTAAAAGTCTTAGAGGAGAAGTTAAGTGAATTATAGGAAGAAATAGATAGATGAACTATACTAGTTGGAGACCTCAAGCTCCCCCTCTCAAAACTAGATAAATCTAATCATAAAATAAACAACAAAGAGGTTAAGGAAATGAAGAGATTTTAGAAAAGTTAGATGTTATAGAAAAAACTGAATGGGGATAGAAAGGAATATGTCTTTTTGTCAGTGGTACATGACACCTACACAAAAATTGACCTTATAGTAGAGCATAAAAGCCTCACAATCCAAGGCAGAAGTAAATGTATTCTTTTCAGATCATGATGCAATAAAAATTATGTGTAATAAAGGGCCATGGAAAGAAGACTAAAAGAGCTAAATAATTAGAAAAATATCAGTTGCTCACGGGTAGACTGAACTAATATAACACAAATGACAATTCTACC
This sequence comes from Pseudocheirus occidentalis, assembly GCA_028646575.1. Classification (NCBI taxonomy): domain Eukaryota; kingdom Metazoa; phylum Chordata; class Mammalia; order Diprotodontia; family Pseudocheiridae; genus Pseudocheirus; species Pseudocheirus occidentalis. The sequence continues at coordinate 195,884,169 of CM053596.1, read as the reverse complement.
TAAAATAATTCACTTATTCAGTGTCATACCAATCAAACTACCAAAAGTTAATTTATAGAGCTAGAAAAAATAATAAAATTCATCTGGAAGAACAAAAATCAAGAATATGAATGAAATTAATGGAAAAAAATGCAACAACCTACCCATAGGAGATATAAAACTATAATATAAAGCAGCGATCATCAAAACTATTTGGTACTGGCTAAGAAATAAAATAGTGGATCAGTGGAATAAGTTAGGGACACAAGACATAGCAGTCAATGACTACATGAATCTACTGTTTGATAAACCCAAAGACTCTAGTTTCTGGGATAAGAACTTGGACAAAATTTGACAAAAATGTGACAAAAATTTTTTGACAAAATTTTTGACAAAAATTTGACAAAAATTCCTGTGAAAATTGGAAAATGGTATGACAAAAACTAGGCATACACCAACATCTTACACTGTATACCAAGGTAAAATCAAAATGGGTACATAATTTGACATAAAGGGTGATACCATAAGCAAATTAAGAGAGCAAGGAATAGTTTACCTGTCAGATCTATGGACAAGGGAAGAATTTATGATCAAACAAGAGATAAATAATATTATGAAATGCAAATAGACAATTTTATTATATTAAATTTAAAAACAGAAACAAACCTGATGTAACCAAGATTAGAAGGAAAGCAGGCAATTTTTACTACCAGTGTTTCTGAAAAAGGCCTTATTTCTAATATGTAGAGAGAACTGAGTCAAATTTATAATAATACAAGTCATTCTTCAGTTAATAAATGGTTGAAGGATTTGAACAATCAGTTTTAGATGAAGAAATCTATAGTCATATGAAAATATGCTCCAAATCACTACTAATCAGAGAAATGTAAATTAAAACAACTCTGAAGTACCACTTCACACCTATCAAATTGGCTAATATGACAAAAAATGAAAATGATAAATGTTGAAGATGCATGAAAATTGAGACACTAATACATTGTTTGTGGAGTTGTGAACTGCTTCAAACATTCTGGAGAGCAATCTGGAACTATGGCCAAAGGTCTATAAAACTACATACCCTTTGATCCAGCAATACCATTACTAGTTTTGTATTCCAAACATATCATGAAAAATAAAGAAGGACCCACATGTACAAAAAATGTTTTATAGTAGCTCTTTTTGTGGTGGCCAAGAATTGGAAATTGAGGGTTTGCCCATCAACCAGGTAATGACTGAATGAGTTGTGGTATATGAATGTAATGGAACACTATTGTGCTATAAGAAGTGTTGAATAGGTAGTGATGAGTAGGTAGATTTCAGAAAAAATTGTAAAGACTTACATGAACTGATGCTGAGTAAAGTGAGGTGAGCAGAACTGGGAGAATATTGTATACAGTAACAAAACACTGTGCAATAGTCAACTTAGATTTAGCTCTGCTCAGCAATACAATGACCTAAGACAATTACAAAGGACTCATGATGGAAAATGCTATCCACATCCAGAGAAAGAACTATGGAGTCTCAATGTAGATCAAAGCATACTATTTTCTTTCTTTTGTTGTAGTTATTTTCTTAGTTTTTCTCTTGTGTTTGATTGTTCTTTCACAACATGACAAATGTGGAAATATGCTTAATATGATTGTACATGTACAATCTTTATTAGATTGTTTGCAGTATCAGGCAAGGGGAAGGGGAAAGAGGAAGGGAAAAAATTGGAACTCAAAATTTTATAAAAGTGAAAGGTCAAAACTATCTTTACAAGTGATTGGGGGAAAATACTATTAAGTGAGGAAAACAAATTTAGCTAAAACCTAATAGATACAACTTCTGCCCTTTTAAAAAAAAATCTCTATATCTTTCTGTTCCATGTATGTTTCTTGTAAACACTATATAATTTTATTGTGTTTTTTAAATTCATTCTGCTATCATCTTCCATTTTATGGGCTTTATTTCATTGACTTTCACTGTTATTATTGTTATTTTTGCATTTCCTTTCATCCTCTTCCATTATTTTCTTCTTTCCCTCTGATTTTTTCTATCTCCTTTTTATATTATTGTTTTACTTCTGACTAAATCCTCCCTTAATCTGCCTTCCCTTTATTCTTCCCTCCTTTCCTTCTTGGGTGAGACTTTACCCAACTTTTTGGGTGTGTGCATTTTTCCCTCCTTTATCCTGTTCAGAGGAGTAGAAAGTTCAAATACTTGTCACTGGCCATCTTCACTTCCTTCTCTTCTTTGTATAGACTTCTACTTGTGTACTCCAATTTTGTAAGATGATTTTTCCCATTCTTCTTTTCCCTTTTACCCCCAAGCATCTTTTTCCTTTCTCTTTTAATTTTTTCTTTTAAAATCCTAAAAAAAAAGAATTATTCCCAGTCCCTCTTTTAGATTCTCTCTTGACAGATATTAAATATTCCTGATGATGATGGAGTACTGTTGGGATACATGTACCCCATTGTAACATCAATGCTATATCCATAGCAGCTGCTATGAATATGCATATGTATTCCCAGGGTTTGTTCACAAAATACAATGAACCCTCCTCCTCTAAGACAAAACCAAAGCATTTATGTGGGACATTGCTATTAGGATACCAAAAAGCAAGGTTTAGTAAGATACTTATCACCAGTATAGATAGTGCTGACATTGCAAGCATTCTCTCTTTCTCTGTCTTTCTGTCTCTCAAGTCTCCCCACAATCAAGCTCCCCTAGGCAAGATCTTCCCTCTGTCTGCTTCTCTCTTAGCCTGAATCTCTCTCCAACCACACCTCTCTCTCTCTAAGCAATACTATATATGTGTGTGTGTGCATACATATATGTATGTATGCATATGTATGTAAATACATGTATGTATGTATGTATATAAAATTTTTTTCTAATGAAAGATTTGATTGGTTTAGTGCTGAGAAGCCTGGAAATCAGTACTAAATTGCAAAGAAGTGGAGATCCCTGTGGCTCATGCCTAATTGGCTCTGCATCATGGCTCCATATGAGGCCTATTAATGGGAAGGAATATCTTATATCCCATTAACCTTACACCTCTCCCCATACAAGAATGTAAACAGCTTGTGTTCATGTTTACTCTTTTTTTTGCTTCTCTTTATGTGTATGTTTCTATATCAACAATTCTAAACAATTCTTTTCATCAGAAATGCTTGGAAATTCTATTTTCCCCTATATTTCTATATTCTATATTTCTAAATTCCCCTATATTCTATATAAATAGAAGGTCTATTTGTCCCCTATAACTCAAGATTATTTTTTCTCAAATCCCAAATACTGAGATTGTGCATTCTACTCACAATCTCTTGTGTTATCACCTTTCTCAGTGTCTCACTTATAATAAACCTGCTCTTTGCTCTTCCTTTGACATTCAGTATCAACATCAATATCAATCCATCTGTGACATTTTCAATCATCCCTGTCCTAGCTTCAATTTCCTCCCTTCACAATTATTGTGGGTCAGTTGACCAGTTAAAGAGTACACTAGTCTCTCTTAAATCCTTTACCAACTTGTGCTTCTGCTCCTCCTATCCTGCTAATCCTCAACCCCAAATAACTTTCATGTTCTACCTCTCTTCATAAGTACTGCAAAGCAAGATGATCAAGTATTCCTAGAAATGGTCACAAAATATTAGAATTAGAAATTTAAGTACACACCATAGTTGAACAAAATCCTCTCCATATTCAACATATTAAGTGGTTTCTTATTGACTTTGAATGTATCACAAAATCAATTGTGTACCTCTTTATTTGCCTCTTCCAGAATATGAGGGGCTTTTGTCTATTTAACTTACATTTACTAAATGAATATCAATCACCATATAGGTATCATTTCTCCAGACATTGGATAAGAATCTCACGGCTAGCCTTATTTAAAATAATGTTTATAGATGGTCTAAAAACTGAATGAATGTTTGCCTCCTGTGTTTCTTTTTTCTGCCTCCATCACCATAGGAACATAGAACTAGGGGCCACTTTGAATGAAAAGCCTTTGAACAAATATATAGAACAGATAATTTAAAATGACATTCAGTATTTATGCAATATGGTCATCATAAATTTGGTCAAAGATCAACTATTCTAAAGGGTCAGTGAGGAGGAGTGGCTCATGGGTTTTAATGTCTAGATTGGTTAGGTTCAAGGGCTTTATCAACTCTCTTCTGCTTAGCCTAGGAAGATCTCATGAAGGAGGTGAGATTTGATAAGTCTGTTATTAAAGGGAGGAAAATACAGAAAGACAGCTGAAATAAACAATTTATCCTATAAGACTGGCATATAGCATGCCATATGTAAATATTCTGAAGTAGAAGCAGTACTAGATTCAGAGTCAGAAGGCCAGGGTTCAATTCTTTACTATTTGTTTGGCTTTGGGTCATTTAGCCTTTCTGGACCTCAGTTTCCCCATCTGTGAAAGAAGAGGTTGAATTGTATGATCTATAACATCTCTTCTAATTCCAAGTTTATGATCACATATTTCTATGAAGGATAGTATGAATATTCATATGTATATATGTATATGTATATTATATAGTTGTATGTATTAGAACGACTACAAATGTTGCTATTGTAATAGTGGTGGTATTGGCCCTCTATGCATAAAAAAGGATAAGGATTAGATGGGGCCAAACTGGTGATAAAATTAGTAGTGGATACTTACAATGAGGAAATTCCCACTAACATTTCTGATTGAAAACTTCTCTCCAGTTCTGTCTTAGAGAATTATCTATTAAGGAATTTTCTTTTGGTAGAGATTGAGTGATTTGCTAAGATTCACATAACTAGTATATTCTAGTAGCAAATCTTAAATCCTGATTTTTCCTGACTCCAAGGCTGGTTCTCTAAGCACTACACTCTGTTGCCTAAGAAAAATAAGTAATAAAAATGATTAAAATAACATCAACAAATTTAATTTGAGAAGAGCAGAAAACAAACAATTTTTGCTTGATCCCTAACCCCTCCCCAAACCAAAACCAAATATGGCATCTGCTGCTGAAAGCATACAAACTCTCACATTTTTTTAACCTAATTAAAAGGAAAATATTTTTTCCCTTTTAATGGTTAAAAAAATTTGTTTCCCCTTCTCCACAAAATAACTCTTCTTTTATAGTTGTGAAAATATTTATAGCACTTCTCAGCATTTACCTTTTCATAATCCCCTCTCTCAAACTTTCATTCTACATCATAAATTGAAAACTTTAACTTATTTTTGTTTCCACCTTTCTCAACAGTAAACCATATCTTGACAGTCACACATTGGATAGAAAAATGCAGAAGCTATGAACTGCTGCTTGGTTAGTTTTTCATTTATTACCAACAGACTCAGTGAAGCAGGCATTCTTAAGCATTTTTGTGTGTCATGGACCACTCCAGCAATCTGGAGCACCCTGTGGATTCCATCTCAGAATATTGTTTTTGAAACATTGAAATGCGTTCAATTTCAGGTGGAATTTAGCAAAATTTTTCTTTTCTAGTCATGTACACAGAAATCCTGAACTGTACCCATGGATTAAGAAGTAAAGAACACATATGCTTAATTATATTATTTCAGCAAGATGTCACTTATGCACACAAAGATTAAAGAAGTTCTATTCATATTTTTGATAACAAAGATTATTTTATTCATCGATACCCCAATTATCAATATAAAGAGAGGCAAAAAACAGGAAGGTTTATGTTTGGAGAAAGTGGCTGCTGGTGTCATGGAGTATGTCCTCTGCAAACAGGTCATGCAAGAGGAGTTCCCTATAACTGATGAAACTATCTAGAAGCAGCTATTTGCAGATGTGATGATTGTGTCGGTGTATGGAACACTCTAGAACCTTTGCGATGAAACCCACTGCTACTCAAAAGAGACCATCTTTGAAATATAGACAGGAAATAGCAAGTAGATTAAAAATTCATACTTTTCAGATCATAGCCCATTGTTGGAGTTCATTAAGGCAGTTCATTAAGAACGGTGATCTCTCTATATCTATATGGATCCATCTAATTATAGATGGATCCATATAGATATTTATCCTGTACATGCACTACATCTCAGTGATGAGCTAGGCCTAAAATTTAACGTGAAGAAATTGGCCTGGATTACTTTTGGAAACTTCACAGTGTTTTTAAGAATACCAAGTATACCGAGGCCATTCCCCTCTCCTTCCTACTCCTAGCCACCCCTCCTTCAGTTTTCTTAATCTCTCTATCCCATGCATTTTCCATAACACACTCATGAGTAAGATGTTGCTGTGCTGCTAAATAACAGTGCCAAGTGAAGGGAAAAAATACTCACCATATTGATACCTTGAAATAGGGCCAAGAATCTGCCCAAATAACTCATAACTGCAAGAAACTGCATGTCTGGTTCATCTTCTCTGACAGTTCTATGCCTTTTAATTCAAACATGAACAGTGCCTTTATCCATGTTGCTGCTGCCAACAAGATCTGTCTTATTAGGTTTGCATGATTATCCCACCAGTTTTTCTATACTGCTTCAAAGCTCAAAACCCCATGATTTTTGATGAAATGAAATTACAGATAACGAAAAAGAAAAAAGATGCATATGTATAAGTAGGCTTTAGCATATTATGACAATGGCATATTTTTGACAATATGACAATTATGACAATAATGTCACGAGTGTGAAAAATGAAGAAAGAGATCCTCAAGCACCTGGACAATTGGAAAAAGGTGGAATAGTCATGTAGTGGCAGAAGAAGAGAGCAGAGCATAATAAGATCTTAGATTCAGAATCAGAAATAACCTCTGGGGCTATCAAGTCCAACTCCCTCATTTTACAGATAAGGAAACTGAGGCCTAGAGAGTTTAATGACTTGTTCAGAGTCACACAGGTTGTGTCTTGAGACAGCTAGGAGTGTGATAGAGCACTGGATTCAGGAAGACCTGAGTTCAAATTCAGCCTCAGATATTTGATAGCTGTGTGATATTGGGCATGTCACTTAACTGTTGTTGCTTCAGTTTTCTCAACTGTAAAATTGGGGCAATAATAGCACCTAAATCTCAGACTAAGGATCAAATGTAAGGATGTAAAGATCAAATGAGATAAAATTTGTAAAATGCTTAGCACGGTACCTGGCACATAGCAGGTGTTGTATCAGTGCTAGGTATTGGTGGTGGTGTTGTGTTGTTGTTGTTGTGGTGGTGGTGGTGGTGGTGGTGTGTTGTTGCTATTGGGTAGGATAAGAACTCAGGACTTGACTCCAGATTCTTAGTCCAGTGTTTTTTTAAATTTTTTTTTCTTTTTGCTTTTTGGAGGGCAGTTGGGGTTAAGTGACTTGCCCAAGGTCACACAGCTAGTTTTTGTGGTAAGTGTCTGAGGCCAGATTTGAAGTCAGGTCCTCCTGACTCCAGGGCCGGAGTGAATAGAGTGAATAGAGCACTGCGCCACCTAGCCGCTCCTTAGCCCCGTGTTTAATGCACTATGCCATCTAGCCAGATCAAATATTATACTGGCATGCCCAAAGTATTAAAACCCACAGAGGAAGACCTTAGACCATTGGGTAAATATTTTAAGGAGGATTTTTGGAAGGATGCAGATAAGAAATCACAGAAGAAATAAAGTTATGGGTGTAATATGTTCTGTTTTGATTGCAGAATTACTTGTACTAATGAGATGGTCTTAATTAGAGAGAACTAATTAATTAGAATTAACTAGAGTGAAATTAATTAATTAGAATTAGAGTGAAAGTCCTCTGGATTCTTGCATAACATGTCCATTTTATGTCATTTTCATACGACGATGACTATTAATGGAAGAATAAACTGGCTGATGCTGTAGCCATAATTCCAATTTTCACCATACCACAAAAATTTTTAGAGCCTAAGTTAGATCTATTGACAAAAGATTAATAAGAATGAGCTACTAGAAAGGGTGCTAGATTAGGAGTCAAAGGGCTTGGGTTCAAATCTCCTACTGAATACATGTGTGATCTTGGGGAATTCATGTCACTTTTCTTGCCTTATCTTCCTGTTCTATAAAACGAAAAATCTCGGAATAAATGATCTCTAAGGTCTCTTCTATATCTAAACCTATGATCTTACAGTTCCAAGATCACAATCACAAAGGGATCAATGGTAAATGAGAACTGGTTTTCAAGTTGACATAATAAAATTAAACAACATATAAGAAACTGTACAAAGTATTAATAATTGGTACTTTTAATCACTAAGGAAGATGACTTCTTTGGGTAAGCACACTAAGATAAAAACAGAATTAAATTTTAGTTAGATTAATCAGGAGTAAGGAAGATATAGTAAAGATGTGGGACTTGCTTCAATAACATGGATAGTTAGCCATAAGTAAAATAAGTATTGATAGGAAACATGAACCATTTTGAATGATTAATGATGACTGACTGCTTTCTCTTTTGCTGAGAACGCATTTTCAAAACACCAGTTTCAGGAACCAAATGAACAGAAGCCAAAGGATTATTTAATATGTTTCAATGAAATGTATTTTAAAAGTTACCATGTGAACCTTATATGGGGTATCAAAATTGAAATTCATTCAGGAAAAACTTTTCTTCACTCATACATCATCTTGGTAAATACTCTCTAAGGTACTCATTGAAAACACAACTTTTTAGTTAATGAATCTCTAAGGTCCTTTTTCATCAGTACGGGACTTCTGAGGCTCATTATAACTTCTCCTTCTTAAATTTTCACTCCAGGTCTTTAATTGTGAGCTATGGGCCAAGAGACTTGTTCAACAAGGGAATTGTATCAGACATTGCACTGGGCCTTGTTAAAAATGCTTGCAGTGGGAAATTTTACATTCAGTGTTGTTCCCCATCATTGCTAAGCACTGAATAGGCAGGGCACATGTGCCTATGCCATTAATACTTAGTTCACATTGATTTCTCTAGTGATTCTAAGACCTAGCTGATTACCCCTAATGTACTTCTACCTCTAAAAAGGAAACATTTAATAGGCCTTGTTTGTTAAAGACAAAGTGGCATGTAGAGTCTGGGAATTGCCCGGTTTTGCTGTTACCATTGGGAGTCAATAATAAAAATGCATTTCACTCACTTCAACATGGTTTAAAGAGTTGACCGTGAAGTAGGCAATAACCAGGAAGGAATGTACTAAACAAGAATTCCAGATAGAGAGTGGCAATGGATTTCTGTAGTCTAGGATTAGAATGTTTTGGCACCCCAAAAGTCATTGATGAAATTGTCCATTGGTGACTCTGTCCTTAGTGTCAAGAGCTGCTGGATTTACCTACTTGCAGGGAAGAGAAGGGAAACTGTTAATCCTCTGGTTATTTTGAGCAATACAGCTATTTTCAGAAATTCAAAGACGATTTCAGGTATGGGGAGTCGGTTTTGTATTATCTAGTCTGACAATCCACATAACTAAATTAACCAGATTAGTGCCTAGTTTCACTTTACTATATGTTGGGAAGACAGAAGTTCCACATTCTCTTTTTTATCATCATAACACAGGGCAAAGCACAGACTCTCACAGTCTGTTTTCTTATCTTTAAAAATAGGGGACTAATAATGCCAAGTACCCTTTCCACATCTAAGTCTAATGAAGCTATGATATTAGATTTTAAAACTGAACAGCTTCATTTAGATATTAGTGGTTATGTAAAATTTTATTGAATATTATTAGTCATCCAGACCAGAAATAAAAGGGCAGTTATTTCATAATATAAATCTGAATTCTTCTAGAGCAGTGGTTCTCAACCTTTCTAATGCTGTGATCCTTTAATACTCATATGTGGGCGTATCTGCATGTGGGCGAACCCGCCTGGAGATGGATAGAGGAGTGGTGTCTCAGTTCCTAAGACCATCAGAAATATGTGGTCTTAGGTGATCCCTGTGAAAGTGTCATTAGAAAGGGGTCACGACCCACAGGTTGAGAACGGCTGTTCTAGAGATTATCCTGTGGATTACCTGGAGTATACTTGTGAACCACATTTTATGAACCACTGTTTTCCGTCCCAGGAGTGGATGATATATGGAGCTATTGCATTGTTTCTCCAGTGTCTAGAGTGTTATTATAACTCCATAAGCATCTGGTGTCTCATTGTAACTAATTGGTCAATTGGCTTGTCTGACGATTTCCAACAATATTTTGAAGATACACTAGAGTAACTCCAAAGATATAAAAGATCTTTTCTCAAATTCTTAGGAAGATACTTTCACACTCATATATTTGTTCTCTCATTGATGTGGTTCTTCCCCACATTCCTAAATATTTGGATACAGATCAAAACCATTCATGACTGCTCACTTTGTATGAATGATGTTCATGTCCTACTATAAATTAAACATAAATAACTCTCTGATTCTTTTAGAGATTTTCCTTAAGTTCTCTGAACTACCCAGAACATCCCATGGGAGCACAGTTGCTTTCTGTGATTATCTCTTGTTCTCCCCACATACCAACTCTTCTTTTTCAAAAGAAGAAAACAAATCTCTATTAAGCACCTACCAAATGTAAGGCACTGTGCTAAGCACTTAATACACATAACTTCATTTGTTTCTCACAATCACCTTCTAAGGTGGTACTATTATTATTCTCATTTTGCAGTTGAGGAAACTGAGGCAGACAAAGGTTAAGTGACTTACTCAGAGTCACGTAGCTTATCAGTGTCTGTGGCTAGGTCTGAACTCAGAGCTTCCTGATTCCAAGACCAAGGATCCATCTAATGAACCACTAAGATGCTTAATTTTAGATTATACATTTCTTTGATAGTATCTTTTATGCAGATTCTCTTGCCTGATTATTTAACTGTAGTGTGCTACAGTCTGCTTATTTCCATCCTCCTTTTCTCCAGATGGTATCAAAATAAAACCAATTTAAATTCCTTTTCTCCTAAAACAAACAAAAAGAGTCTTCCAGAATGGAGGAAGTTGTAGTGATTCAAGGCTAGCCTTTGTCATGATAAATATACTATTCACCTCTTGGTATAGTTGACAAGACCAAATAAAATGATATAACCACAGAGTGCCACATAAATATACACTATTATTTCTGCTACTGTTTTTTGAATGACAAAATAAACTTTGACCCAAACCTTGAAAATAAACACTGATCATATGCCTACAACCTAAAACAAATAAAGTGAGTATAATAAAAAAAATGCAGTGGGCAGAAGACTTTTTTTTACATTATTTTCCTCTCCTTTCTCATTTTTATGGGTTGAAGTGAAATTCCATTTGATTTTGTCACAGAGACCACTCAGTGTGCTTGCTATGGATTTTGTGATACAGGGGCAGTCATTGTTTTGCTAAATGATTCTTATGTTCATGGTTAATATTTGTGCATTTCATAATAAGTATAATAACTAACATTAATTTTACATTTTGAAGTTTTCAATGGTTTTTTGCGCCTATTTTATCTTTTAAATCCTATAGCAATTCTGTGTGGTAACATCATAATTGTAAGTATGTTTATCTTGAGTCCGCAACTGAAGTAACTCAGTCTAACAGAGTTAAAGTATTTGATTCACTCATGGGCACAAAACTAAAGGAACATCAGATGAAATTCAAATACAAGTTTTTTGGACTCCATACTCAGGAATCTACTAGCATTCCATATTGTCCCCTGAATTTGTTGAAATCTTTGGAAGACATAAGGGTAATAAATAGGTTAAATATATTCAACTGAGGCAAGAGTTCAGGGCCTAAACATGCAAGAATTTTGACTGTACTGAGCAACAATCTGCAGAGGGAATAACTACATATTAGTCAATGAAATGAAATAAAGAACAATGGTGATGAAAAATATGAAAGTCATAGCATACCTCCATAGGAATTACTGTTGACTAATATGCTATAGGTAGATGAAAATTATAGCAAAGTGTTCAGTAAGTTTGACACATTGAGCTTTACTCATAGAAGATACCATCTTGTGCAATATCTGCACAAGCCACCAGGTGGCCTTACAAGATCAACTTAGTTCACTTCCCCTTTGCATGGGTGAGCCTCTCCTGTGTTTTAGTTTTAAGTAATTTTTTTCACTACCAGTAGATTCTGAGATACACTCATTTCTTGCTCTTAGCCCAGGTTTCAGTCTATTTTAAATGAAATTAAAAGTCTCATAAAATTAATGATTTGTTTGGCCCATGTTTGCTTCCATGTCACTTAGATTCTCATGCCTTTCCCATCTTTGCATGAATTAAAAAATATCATTCATTGTATCAGGTTCCATTCCTACTAATAAAAAGGTTTCATAGAAAAATTAAATGAGCCAGACAATGATGACAGCAAGAAATTCTATTATTTGGCATTTTGTTCATCTATTTCTCTTTAAAAGAGGATATTTCTGAGAGAAAGACTGAGGTTCAGAAGGGAAGACTAGAACTAAACTAATGCCACCCTAGGTTGCAGAAAGCAAAACAGCAAGAGGACAGTACTGAAGGCAATACAGTTATTGCATCAAGACCAATACTTCCAGACTAAGGTAGTCTATCAGTCTTTGTCATACTAGAGTCAGGAGTGATATCTTTAAAGTGAGACTGAGACAAAGCCAGAAAGATGGACAACCAAGAGTATTGCTATGGCATGTCAGGACTGATGATTTTTAGGAAATAATAGAAAAAAGGAGTACAAGGTAGCCTAGGCCTCTTGGACACACTTTATTTTTTTCTCTTTTTAAAAAATGTATTTATTTATCTTTAGTTTACAACATTCACTTCCACAAACTTTGGAGTTCCCTTTTCTCCCCCTCTTTCTCCTCCTCCCTCCCTAGGACCACATGAAATCTGATATAAGCTCTACATATACATTCACATTAAACATATTTTCACATTAGTCATGTTTCAAAGAAGAGTTATAACCAATGAAATGAACTATAAGAAAGAACCAAAACAAAAGAGAGACAGAGAGAATAGTATGCTTTGGTGTGCATTCAGACTCCTTAATTTTTTCTCTGGTTGTGGATAGTATTTTCCATCGTGACTATTTTGGAGTTGTCTTAGAATATTTGCATTGCTGAGAAGAGCCAGGTCTATCAAAGTTCGTCAGCATATGATGTGGCTATAACTCTGTATAGTGTTCTCCTAGTTCTGCTCCTCTCACTCAGCATCAGTTCATATAAGTCTTTCCAGGTTTTTCTAAAATATGCCTGCTCATCATTTCTTATAGCACAATAGTATTCCATTACATTCATATACCACAACTTGTTCAGTCATTTCCTACTTGACGGGCATCCCCTCAGTTTGCAATTCTTTGCCACCACAAAAAGAGCTGCTATAAATATTTTTGTACATGGGAGTCCTTTTCCTCTTTTTATGACCTCTTTGGGATACAGACATAGAAGTCATATTACTGGGTGAAAGGGTATGCACATTTTTTATAGCCCTTTGGGTATAGTTTGATCACACTCATTAAGGTAACTCAGATAACTTGCTTAGGTAATGTGTACTAGTTCAATTTAGTTATGGTATCTCTGAATATAATTACAGCTTTGAGGTATCAGGGATTTTTAGAAAGGCAGGGAAGCATGATGTTGAGGAAAGCTCATCTTTATAGGATGCTATTTTCTGTATAATTGAATTGTGGAGCTCTTGAAGTTGGCATTACCCATAAGGCAATTCCAAAAGTTTATGCTATGAAAGAAACCTTTCTTCTTTGACAAGAAGACTTTATCCAGGGGTCATACTGCCCAAGGAATTCAAAAATCCTTCTCTTCTACAAAGAAAAGTGAAATTTAGAAAGAGTATTTTTAGACTATTCAGGTCATGTGTCTTGTTAACTATGTGTAACAGTGCCTTGGAACTCTGCTATAAGTCACATATCTTTTGCTGGAAGGAAGAAGGAGAAAAGTCCCTATCCTTCCCTCAATTCTACATTGCAGAAGATGCAAAGAAAAAGCTAGATAAGAACCCAAAGAGTGAAAAAGAAGGAGCTAACCCATATTCACATTTTTACAGACTGTAGACAAGGGAAGTCCTTGAGACAATCTCCCTGAATCTTAGCCCCTATGAGTCAGTCAAAAAGGATTTTTATGTCTTCACAGCAAGGAGTCAATGTACATGCCCATATCCATGGAAAGTGACTTTCAGATGACTATAGAGAAAGGTATCATCAGGTTGATAGGAGAAGCAGGCAAATTGATATCCTCTCTCTCTCTCTCTCTCTCTCTCTCTCTCTCTCTCTTTCTCTCTCTCTTTCTCTCTCCCTCTCTCTTTCTGTCTCTCTCTCTCTCTCTCTCTATATATATATATACATATTTATATACATACCCATACTCACATATTTCCTTCCAGACTCTAAGCTTCCTAAGACATAGACAGAGTTTAAATCATCTTTGTAATACCCAAAGGTCTTACTACAATTCCTTGTGTGTGGTTGTTGTTTGTCCTGCATTTTCAAAGAGAAATAATGACATCATGATGACTTGTGCATGAATTGTATTTAAGTGAGGCAAAGTTGCAATAAGTTGTAATTTCCACTCTCTCTTCCAAAGTCATCAAAGTCCAGTGGCAAGACAAAAGTCAATAGGAGTGGTGATGGTCTACGATGCAGTGGATAAACTTGGTGTCTTTAATGCCTGACCAAGTTCTAAGTACTTCACAGCACCAGCTTCAGGTGCCTTCATGGCCATTGGAACAAATTGTTCGCATCCACCCATTCTGCTGGAAAGATGTCTTCATATGGTTTGAGTAGACAGCCCTCCAACTCACTGACAGGTCTGAGTCTCATCGGTTACCCTTAACCTGGTTTAGCCCATTTACCTACATGGTTTTATTGGGGTGTGGTCCTGCATATTCTTTTTTTTCTTTTTATAAAAATTTAATTAAATGTTTATTTTTAGTTTACCTCATTCATTTCTACAAGATTTTGAGTTACAAATTTTCTCCCCATCTTTCCCCTACCCACCACCACAAAACAGTGATCCTACCACAGGCACTGCATATTCTATAGCTTCTTGGAGTCACAGGTGAGGGTTGGGTGATAAATGGATATCAAAGATGGCTGAAAAAGCCTTCATACCAGAACATCCCATATATGCATTGCATATAGTAGACAAACACTAAATGTGATATGATATGAATTGAAACCTAAAGATTCAATAATAGGATTTAGATATAAATATTTACTAAGCACCTATTGTATGCAAAGTACCAGTAGTAGGTAAAAAAATTTTGGTCTCCAAACTGTAAGTTTTGAAAAAAAAGAAAGAATATCATAGGAAGTTGGACCATTCATACATTTCTAATCACAGGCAATCTGAAGTATGGAATGAAATTTGCTCAGCAATATATATTCACAAATAAAGTATATCTGTATAGGGACATAATATCTCAGTCACAAGGGATAAAGGGTAAAATTATGTATGGCTATCACATCAAAAGTTCACTGGTCACTATTTTTTTCTTAAAGAATATAATTTTTTCCCTTTCTCACTTTCAACAGATTCCACTGTAATGAATTTCCCAACTCTCTTTAATTGGCAGTTGAGGAAACACTGTTTCACTTCAGGGAAATTGAGACTTAGAGAAGGTATTAGATTTTATCAAGATCAGGACCATTTTCTGTATTATCTTTGTATCCCTAGTGATCAGCACAGGGCTTGCATATAACAGATCTTTAATAAATGCATATTGGACTGGGTGAGATGCTCTAATCAATTAAAAAGCACAATTTCCTCAAATCCCAATTCATTCCTCTTTAACAAAGCACTGTTCTTGTGCAGGACAAGAAGAAGACCTTTTAATGACTTTGGGTGGCCAGAAATGCTGTAGTTTCTTCTGAGTAGAAGCTTTTAACAAAAAAAGATCAGTTTCTTTTCTTTCTTTTGTTTTTTTGGCTTTGCCTTGAATAGCCCTTTGGAGAGAATAGAATTGTAATGTTTGTTGAATTAAATTGCTAAATTGAAATATTGGAAGGAAGGGCATCAATCAATAGTGAAGAAATCACCTGTCATTT
>CM053596.1:195856359-195867794 GCA_028646575.1 Pseudocheirus occidentalis | reverse complement strand
ACAGTGGTGGTAATGACCTTCATTCCTGCACTCTGTGTCTATGCTTGGCCTTTTCGAGATCAGACCCAGGACAAGGCTATCTCAGTGCTACACATTGTGCTATTGCCTATGCTTAATCCCTTAGTCTATACTCTGAGGAACAAGGAAATGCATGAGGCTATGAAGAGTGGATGCATGAGGGCTGCCCTCTGGTGGAGAAGATGATAGAACTAACCAAAGTCAACAAGAGTGTCCAGGTTAGACTTGCTAAATTTTTCCTTGAATCTTTACTTCTTCTTTTGGCTACACACCAAATAGATTGCCCTTTTCTCCATTACCTGTCACTACATTCTAGCTTAGCGATATAGAACTCAATGAAAATTGGGCACAGTGGAAACTCCTTCTGGCTTTACTAATGAAACAGACTTGGAAGGTGAAGCCAAAATGGTAAAGTAAGGCAGGAACTTAGCCAGAACTCTCCCAAATTTATATCCAAATAACTATAAAATAATGTTATATGAGATCTCAAACTGCATTATAAAGTGATAATCATCAAAATAACCTGGTACTGGCTAAGAAATAGAGTGATGGATCAGTGGAATAGATTAGGAGGGAAAGGACCTCTTTGTACAAAAATATTTATAGTAGTTCTTTTTGTGGTGGCTAAGAATTGGAATTGAGGGGACGCCCATCAATTGAAAAGAGACTGAACAAGTGGTGGTATATAATTGTAATGGAATACTATTGTACATGAGAAGAACCATTTCTTGACTCAAGGATGGCTCCCAAATTCCATGGTTCCTCTTCCATGGATCCAGCTCCTGCCTGAATCTACCCAATCATCACTGGGATTCACAGGTAGGCAGCTCTCTGCTCCTCGTCCAGGTCTTCATCCAGCTCCTCATCCAGTTCCTTGTCTAGTTCCATATTGAAACTCACAATATCCAGTGCACCTCAAGTCCTTTGCAGTTTATGTTTCTGGGAAGACAAAGTTTAACAGAACTATGATAACATTCATGCACATTGCCGACACCATCATCTATTCACTATCTTCCTATGAAATCAATATAGACCCACCAACAAGGTCTGAGAACTCAACACACATCATCAGTATGGTCCCAGGACCTTTCAAATATTCATCCAGCACTTCTATGATCTCTTTGGGATACATCCGTAGAAGTGGTATTGCAGTTATACCCACTGTTAAAGGACAAAATATACTGTCACAGTAAAAGTGAAAATTTTGATACTTAAAATGGGGAAATAACTGCATTTTAATTTAAAAAAATTATTAATACATTGGATTATGTGTATATGGGTATCTTAACAGTTTTGGATAGATATTGATCAATTTAGAATGTATAATGAACTGTTGTATGAATACAATAAGTCATCTTGTAGATGATATAGAATGATTTTTGGTATGTAATTTCTAGATTTCAAGAGGAAGATAAAAAACTTTCATATATTGGAAACTGGTGACATATTGTCAAAATGTGATTTGAAGGATACTAAAGGAGGTGTTGAACTTTGCTAAAAATTTAAGAGCTGCATAGTATTACAGTGTCTCAGTTCATTTGTATATAAAGCGTCACTTGCAAAAAAAGGGTAAAAAAGACAGCAGGAGGCTGGAAAAGCTGCTCTGTCCTATCTGTAGCATCTAGGAGCAATAAGCTGATAGAAATCTTCGTCTTCCTGGTTCTTGACTTGGAGAAGAGAGAATTTGTTTCATTGACCAAGAACTTTAGTTATACCTGTTGCTCATCAGTGACACCTAGTGTTTCATGAAGCTGAAATTTGGGTTTGGAGGAAGGTGAAATTTCTCATAAATGCCTGTTGTTTTCTGCAGCTACCTCTGATTAGAAAAATAAAAGTAGAGCAGTTTTGTAATACTTTGTATCCTGGTGTGCTGGCTAGGTTTGTTTACCTTGGGTAAGTGGTCAGAATGATATGTGTTGTGAACTATATTTTGATTGAACAACTCTGAAGCTGGATAAATAAGAGGACATCTACATCACCCAGAGATAGCCAGTCTGATGACCTTTGCAGTCCTCTGGTTTAAAGGGAATTACTATGTATAATATGAGGTGATATTTTCACTCCAATATCAAAGAAAGAAAAATAAGACCCATATGTAAATATATGTATATAATGTATGCACACATATACATTTATGTATTTTCATGCATAGATATATGTATGTGCATGTTTGTAAATAAATATTGCAATGTGTAAATATAAAGTGTATTGTGTGTGTGTGTATGTGTGTATCTCAGCTTTTAATGCCTAGAACTGGAAACTAAGGTGATACCTACCAACTGGGGAATGACTGAACAAATCTTGTCACAGGAAGGGGACAGAACATGATTCTGCTATAAGGAATTGTGGAAGAAATGGCTTCAGAGAAATGTGGTGAGTCTTGTATAAACTGATGAAGGGAAACATGATGAGAACCAGAAGAACAATTTACTTGAAATGCCTTAAGACTTCTGCTCATGGCAAAGATCACTATGATTCCAAAGAATGCTGAAGCATATTACTGAACCCCTTACAGAGAGGTTATGCACTCAGGTCATTGGGAAGAATATTTTGAACCTGGTCAGTGATGGCATTTGTTTTATCAGACCATGCATATTTGTTAGAAGGGTATGTGTGTGTGTAGGTGTTTTTGTGTCTGTGTCTGTATGTGTGCAAGTGTGTGTGTGTGTCTTTTAATGGGGAATGAGGATAGAAAATAGATTGTTGTCATTGAAAATTTTATTTAAATCCCAAACTAAAAAGAAATAATATTTTATAAATGCCCCCCTAAGGGTGTTTGTGAGTTGGTTGACTTGGTAAATTCTACCTTCAAATGAAAGACAAAAGCATTTGCTCAGTGGAAAAGGGGCAGGACCAACAGACAAACAGTAAGCAAAAACAAACAAAAAACCCCACCAAAACCAGTTTCATATACCACATATGTACTTTAATGGGTCAGTGACATTAAACCATGCAGTCCACATTTATGAGCTACCTTATGTATGTGGGCTTTCCTTCCTCATCCTATTCCTACCAAATTTATGTATCCATGTGACCACTCTTCAACCCAAATATTGTGTATGTTGGCAGAAAATTGTGACTAAGGTTAATATGTGTATTGTGATTTATTTTATTATCATACAGTTGCCTAATTTTTTAGTGTCAATAATGTTATTTCTTTTGCCTTATTGTTAAGTTAATGGTTACATTTAAGATTTAAACATCATTATTTTGAATGACCAGTTGTGAAAACATTGTATACTATGTGGCTATATTATGTTGTAAATGGAAGGTTTATGAAAGAGAAGTAAATCAACAAGGACTCAAAAGCTAGAGCAGTAGGGATGGTGGGGGAGTAACAAGGTTATCCCCAGGACTCTAAGAGAGTTTGAATATCAGCCATATGGTGGTGATTTATCTTCGAGAATCTATACTAGCAGAGTGAGGGCAGGTTGAGGAGAATAAACCAGCTCAGAGAATACATATTGACACATCCTGTGGAGGGGTGAAATTTTATGTTGCTTTATATTTATTTCACACAACTTTCACTAAATTGTGGGAGTGGTGAACACCATAGTATGGCTATTTATTACATAGGTAAAAAGAATTTTTGCTGACTTCTTAACTTCTTTTTCTATGTTTTCCCCCCAGTCTTCTCCAATAAGCTCCAGATGCCAGATCTGCAAGGAGCTATCTCAGACACACTGTCAGTTCTCCACCCCTTTTATTTAAAGTCCGTACTTCTCTTCTATAATTATTTTGATTCCCAATTTTCTATCTTGAGTAAGTTACCAATGACCAACTTTATTTCCTTACTTCCACCAAGAAAAAAAAGATGTTTAAGGGGAAAATACAATAAAACACAAAGTCCACAAATGGTTAATTAATAAACTGTTAAGATTGAATGCCAATTTCTCTTTGTGAATGGGTTATGGCTGTAGATTGACTTGGTTAGTTCACACTGCAAGGACCATAGGACTCTGTTTCAATTTCTTATCTAAATCCTGTCTTAGGAAAACTGGGAGAGGAAAGTCCTTCTTTATCAGGAGTCTCAATTAAAGTCAATAAGACTTTATTAAGTACTTAATATACCTAAAGTCCCAAGCTAAGCCTTGAGGAAATTACAAACAAAAAGGAAGGCAGTCTGCACCTTCAAGAATCTCATTTTAATGGAGGAATAAAACACATAAAAAGGGAGGTGAAAAATAGGACAGAAGCTGAGGTGAAGGGGAGAGAGGAATTAAAAATGACTGACCTGACTCCATCCTAATGTTAATGAAATGTTAATGAAAGAAGGAAATGACAAGGGTGGAGGCTCTTCCAGAATGAGAAGGTCATTTGTTTCTGGTAAGTTGCACTAAACTTCTCCAACATTTCTCTTTCCTAGCTTCTCTGCTGTTTTTGCTTATGGAAATTCTGTTCTTGCCCTCTTCTGTGTGTTCATGTCAAGAATATTCATGTCAAACAATATTCACAAGCCTGTTGTTTAGACTAATTTGCATTAATATGATCCTTTATATGATTATTCTGCTTCTTGTCATTTCAGCATATGACTCTTTATGACATGTATCCTTGCTCAAATCTAGGAAAATTTCAGAACACAGTCTAAATAAGTCACAATCTATTGACCGAGAAGATATGTCAACATTTCATTAATGAAATATTGGAATCTTGTGAATGCATTGAAAAAAGTAAGGGAATAAATACGTATTTATAATGCCCAAACTGTCTCAAAGACTATCTTTACCAAAAATCAAGGGATCATAGATTTAAAATTGGAAGGGACATTAGAGAGCATTTTATCCAACCTCCTAATTTTCCTAATGAGAAAACTGAGACTGAGGCACATGAACTGAGGTCCAGAGGCCCAAGGACACATAGGTAGTAAGTAGGTAAAACATTACAGGTCCAGGTTTTAAAGCCAAGTCTTCTACCTTAATTTACGTCATTCTATGCCATGATTCCTATCCTGAAACTTAAGGAAGTCAAAAATATCCTAACAGTCAAATTCACATATCTTGAACCTTAGCCAAAATAAATATGAAATCATCAGGAATGGTTCTGGATAGTTAGTCCACTCAAATCAGAGGACGGTAGGATCATAGAATTAGAGGTCAAAGGACCTTAGTAGCCATTGAGGTCAAAGCCTTCATTTTGTATTTGAAGAAATCCAAGCTCAGAAAGGTTAAATGACTTGCAAAGGGCCATAAAACTAGAAGTGCTCAAGGCAGGATTTGAATACTGGTCTTACATTCAGAATGAAGAAATACATCAGAAAGAAGAAATATAGGTACAATTTGTTCATTGTGGGATTCCCCCACTCAGAATCTCCCAGAAGTTCTTTCACTTGATGCCATTGTAGAGACAAAAAGTATTCATTAGTTTGAGACTTTTGCATACATACTCAATTCTGACTCAGCAGACAATTAAATGTTTTTTTTTAATGACTACACATTACACCAAGAAAAACAGGGGTATTTGTGAGAAGAGAAGAATTTTAGGTCTTAGATAAGTACAGATATTGACAAAATTTAGCAAAAGTATGTATGCATACATGTGTGTGAGTGAATGTGTGTGAGTGTGTGTGTGTAATGAAAAGGGATAAGAACTTGAATAGAATTTTAGGATAAAACAAAATTATATATTTATTAATTATTGAATGGTGAGAGAAAATAGTTTATAGATCTCTCAGTCATCCAGGGTCCTTTATAAAAATTGACAATGTTTAGAAAGCAGAAAAGTGCATAAAAACCAAATACATCCTTTATTGGCCACAAGTAAAAAAACAATACTTTTCAAAAAAGACTTTGAAGAAAGAATTTTAAATTAATTGAAAACAAATTTGCAAGTAAAAGATCAATTGATAGGAAAAAATATCATCAAAGAAAATGATAGTAATGGATGAACATACCAAAATATATGGAATATAGTCAAAGCAGTATATAGAAAACATTTTAAAATAAGTTATTGGTATTTTCTGGGGGGGTTTTACAGCACCGTAGCATCACATGTACCCCTTCCTTCTTCCATGGCAGAGAGTCATCCCATATGACAAGTGTTTTTTGAAGAGGAAAAACATCTATGTAACTAAGCAAAACACTGGGAAAATTTGAAAATGTGTAGTCTAGATTGTGGATGTCTTCTCATATCTCTTCATTTGTATCCCACTTGATCTTTGTCATTTTGTTACATTTTTCTTTTCTTTTATGATTTGTTATTGTTATTTCCAATTACATTATTGTAGTTACTACATATATTGTTTCTTGGCTCTCCTTACTTCACTCTCATCAGTTCATATAAATATTTCCAAGTCTTTTTGTAGTCAGCACACAAATGTCTTATAGCACAGTGATATATCATTACATTCACGTACCACTATTTGTTTAAGCATTCCCCAAATAAGGGGCATCTATATAGTTTCCAATCCTTAGCTATCGCAAAAAATAAATATTTTGACTCCAAATCATATATGGACATTTTTCTTATCAATGGCTCTCTTGGGATATAAGAAGTTGAAAGATTCTCTGGTTAAAAGGGCATGGACATTCTAATTATCTTGTCACAACCCCTTCAACATTGACTTTTGGCCATTTTTATAATTTTTGTCAATTTGCGAGGTGTGAGATAAAACACGAATTGCTTTGATTTGCATTTCTCTTGCTAATGAGCGGGATATTTTTTCTTTGTAGTTCTTTTAGGAATTGTTTGTTCATATCTTTGACATTTATCTATTAGGAAATGGCTAAATGACTAGTAATTATATACATACATACACATACATGTATGTACATGTATACATACACACATTTTATTATTTATTTTGAATACTAACCCTTACTAGATAGATTTTATACAAAATTTTCCCATTTTACTACTTCTCTTCTTATTGTAAATATATTAAAGTCATCCGTGCAAAAGCTTTTCAGTTTCAGGTGATTAAAGTTATTTATTTTATCTTTAATAATTACCTGCATCTATAGATTGTTTAAAAACACATATCTTACCCATAGCTATGACAGATTTATGATTGTTTTCTAATTTTTATAGGATGATCTTTAATATTAAGGTCATGTGTCAATTTAGAAAGTATGATAGAATGTGTTAAGATTGGATCTAGGCCTAATTACTTCTAGATTGCTTTCTAGTTTTCTCAGAAGTTTTTATCAAATAGGGACTTTTTCACTAGGTAACTTACATTTTCTACTTTATCAACCACTGGTTTATTGAGATATACTGTTTCTCTCTTGTCTGATCTGTTACATTGATCTATCACTATAATATAATTTGTAATCTTGAAATGTTATTCTACTTTAATATTTTTTATGATTTACTTTGATATTCTAGATCTTTTGTTTTTGTAATTTTGTTATTATTTTTTCCAGTTCCATAAGGAACTCGATAATTTGGTTGGTATAGGATCAAAAGTGCAAATTAGTTTTCATAATTTATTATATTAAAATGACATGGCTATGAGCACTGAATATTTAAGTTGTTCTTTATTGCTTTAAGGGGCCCTTTAGTATTGGGAGGTTGATACTCAGGTATTTTATTCACTTTTTCATTATTTGGAACAGAATTTCTCTTTCTTGCTTCTCATGATTCATTGTTACTCTATAGAATTATTATTTTTGAGGATTTATTTTGAAGTTTGTAAGCTTGCTGAATTATTTGCAATACTACATTAATGGATTCACTGGGGGGTTTGAAGTAAAAATCACATATTTTCAGCAGAGATAGTTTTATCTCACCTCTTACTATTCCTTCAATTCCTTTTCCTTTTCTTATTGCTATTTCTAATATTTCTAGACCTATTTCAAATAAAAGTGGGGAGAGTGATCCTTCTTGCTTTGCTCCTGTATTTACTTGGAAAAGTTTCTAATATAGCTTCCTTTCAAATGACATTTGATTTTGATTTCAGATCATTTTTATGGTTTAAAAAAAAAGATCCCTGTAGGCCTTTGTAAAGTGTTTAGCACAAAAAGGTATTATACTTTTCCTATATCTTAAGATGTCTACATGGTTTTGGATGTTTTGGTTTTAATATGATTAATTATATTGATTTTTCTAATGTTTTACTGTCCTTGAATCCCTACTGTAAATCTCAATCATGATGAGTGATTTCTGTGATGAGCTGCTTTATTCTGCCTTCACAATTTTGCCTAAAACTTTTGAGTCAATGGACATTAATGATATTGTCATATAGTTTAATTTCCACATTTTATTTTTCTTTATCTTTCCAGTTTAGTTATTAGTATTATATTTCTCTCAAAAGTGATCTGGTAGCTTTTCTCTATTTGGGGGGAAAAATTTCTGAAGTATAAGATCAAGTGTTTTTTAAAAGTTTGATAAAATTCACTTGCAAATCATAATGGTCAGGAGATTTTTTTTTCTTTGACAATTCTTTTATAATTTGGTTTTTTTCTGAGACTGGGTTATTTAAGCTTTGTATCTGGTCTTCTAATAGTTTAAGCCTTTTATGTTTATTTATGTATCCTTTTATGTTCTCAGTTTGTTAGCCTATAACTGTACATAATATATTTTGATTATTTTCATTTCTTCTGATTGTGTTATGATTTCATCTTGCTTATTGACTATTTTATTTTCTGCTCTCTTTAATCAGATTAGTTAAAAGTTTGGCAATTTTATTAGTCATTGCAAAGTACTAAATTTTATTTTTCTTTAATTTTTATATGTATTTTGTTTTGAACTTATCTATTTCTCTGTTAATTTTAATGTCTTTTATTTTGTGATTATTTTAGACTTTTTGTTGGTTTGTCAATTTTTAAAATGAAGATTTATTTCATTAATTCTCTCTTGATATTTTATTAGTAGAGATATTATTTTTTTCTTTAAGGATCAGTTTAACTGCCAGAGATATTGATAATGTTACTTTTTCATTTTCACTTTCTTTTAAATAATTATTAATTGTTTTTAAGGCTCATATTCTTGGACCCACTCCTTATTTCAGATTTCATTGTTAAGTCTACATTTGGATCTGTCTATAGTTTTTAGTTTCTGACCCAATGATTATTTCTATTGTGTTATATTCTATAACAAATATATTAACCATTTCTCCCCTTTTTGAAGAGAGGTGAGAATGGATAGCAACTGAAAGTTTCTTTCCTTCTAAATGGATTTATACTACTAGGTACCTCCCCATTCCTCACTTGACTGCCTTCTCCATAGCCTGGGCTGAGGTATATCAGTTCTGAATGCACTTTGAATAGTTTGTGACTATGCAACAATACTTACGTAGGACAGATATCTGTTTGTTTTCTTTTTTTTCTTCTGTTATTTATTTTTCTTCTAATTTTTATTACTTTTCAATGTCTTTATTGTTTGAATTTAGCCAGGAGTGGCAGTTATGCTGAAATGAGATGTTTTGCTTTACATTCATAATGAAAGTCTATTGGTCTGCTTTAAAGGAAGGAGATTTATAGCATTGTGGGCAGGAATGAGATGGTTTTCCATAACATTATAAACACTTTTGGAATGAAGCTTTCTTGCTCTTTATTTTTATCCCCCAGAATCACATAATCATAGAAGTGCATAATGTGTCCCCCTATTGAAGACTTCAGTAGGAAGTAATTTTTTACTTTTTTGAAATATCAGTAAAACTAAATTCTGAAAAATATGTATTTGTTAATATTAATTCACCCCATTATGGACAAAACAGAGGAGTAAATCATTATCAAACTTTACCAAATTAGCATGGGGTAGTTTATTAGCTTTCATTCCATCTGTGCCAAGGGACTGAGACAAGGGCTTTTCAAACAGACAGCATTTGTATATGAAAATTTAGCTCTGAGAGAGGAGTGGTAAATTGGAAGACTAACATGAATGTAATATTTTGGTAGAGCATCTAGACAGTGGTGTCTAAGTAGCATAATCACACATGACTACTAGGCAGTCAGACTGCAAGGACAAGCAAAATAGGATGAGACTAACAGAAGAGGAAATAGAGCATGAAAAGTCCTAGTTTCACCTATATTTCAATTATGCACAGGTAAGACCTTTTTCTGGAGGAGAAATGGAAAGAAAAATAGAAAATCATGATGAATTTTGATTTTGTCAATTATTGCACGGATCAAGGTAATGCCTCACTTTTCATGACTTTCTTCAATGATTCCTTCACATCCTTGTTCCTCAGACTGTAGATCAGTGGATTCAGCATGGGGATCACCATAGTATAAATCACTGAAGCGACCTTTTCCTGGATTACATTGTAGCTAGAAACTGGTTTATAATACATGAAAATAATGGACCCATAAAAGATTATAACACCTGCTAGATGAGAGCCACAGGTACTGAAGGCTTTTGATCGCCCTTTTGCAGTGTGGATACTGAGGATGCTGGAGAAAATAAAAGCATAAGAGATGAAAATGGGTAACGTGGTCACCAATGAATCATCATCAGAAGCTCATTGATATAAGTGCTAGAGCAGGAGAGTTTCAGGAGCGGAAGGATGTCACAGAAGTAATTGCTGATGATATTGTCCTCACAGAAAAGCAGTCTGGCCAAGTAGGCTGTTTGAATCAGACCTGAAAAAGTGCCCATTGTATATACCCCTGACACCAGCAGGGAGCAGACTCTTTGGGACATGGTGCTATAATAGAGAAGGGGGTTACATATAGCAACATAACGATCATAGGCCATAGCTGTCAGCAAGTAGCACTCTGAAACAGCAAACAAACAGAAGAAAAAGAATTGGGTCAAGCACCCTGAGTAGGATATGATGTTCTCTTCTGATACAAAGCTTACCAACATTTTGGGGGTAATGACAGAGGAGTAACAGAGATCTATGAAGGACAAGTTACTGAGAAAATAGTACATGGGGGTGTGAAGCTGAGAACTGATTCTGATTAATAGAATCAGTACTGAATTCCCCACCATGGAGACAGTGTAGATTCCTAAGAACAGGACGAAGAGGGGGAGCTGGAGCTCTGGCTGATCACTTAATCCCATAATGATAAATTCAGTCACTACAGAGTGATTCTTTGAAGTCATTGTTCTTTGAGAGTTGGGGTGATGATCTGTAGAAATGGAAAAGTCTGATTAGGCAAAATAGAAGTTGACCCCTATTTTCTGATTTGAGAAAAGTTTCAATATTTCAGTCAAAAGTTAATCTACCAATATATGTTCTTCACACTGATCTATAAAGATGCCAAGAGTTGGAAGCTTATGATCATCTCAGATCTGAGTCAAACTCCTTTAAAGTTACATAGACAAATGTAACTGCTGGCCTCCTGGCAGAGTCACCACACGAAACCCATGGAGCCTGAAGTTGGTTAGCAGATGTGATCTATACACAATATATATAAAACATATATATATATACGTATATGTTTTATATATATGTGTGTGTGTGTATGTGTGTGTATATATATATATATATATATATATATATATATATATATATATATATATATATATATATA
>CM053596.1:195831010-195850276 GCA_028646575.1 Pseudocheirus occidentalis | reverse complement strand
AAGTTGAAATTTACATTGAATCTTATGTTGTGCTGTATACATAGCAATGTTTTTTTCCTTTCCTCATTTTCTATTTAAATTTAAAATGAATAAAATTTTACTAAACAAACAAATAAAGCCATCAATGTGTATCTCAGGCATCCCTATATCCTCTTCAGTTCACAACTACCTTTTAGTTCACTCATATGAAATTTGGTTACTTGCCTTATTTTGTCAGAATTAGAGGTCAGTCAGCTGACGATTTTCTTCAGTTTCTTATAATGTGAGAATAATTCATAAAGGTTATTTGTCACATAATTGTTCAACTGTCAGGATTTTTATGAAAATGCTTCAAGAGTGAGATCATTGGAACATTTCTGATAAATTTGTGGATGATTCTGAGGGCATAAGAGGGAAAGGTCTCTCCTCATTCCTCAAGGGCCACCAAGTAGAAGCAGGCATAGCGGCAACCTTTTCTCTGAGGTGCTTAATCTGGATGAGGTGAGGGTGGAGTATTTGTTTAATGAAAATCTCAAAGAAAATTTCCCTAAGGAAATAAATGAGAATAGATGCCCATTCAAAATTTATTCATTCTAGAAGTTGGTGTGCCTGAGAAAGAAGCAATTGCATTGAATGTGTTTGCCTCTAGATAATGACATTCCATGAGCATTTCTGTTGACTAGAGAAGAATGGAATTTTTCTGCTGGTAGGGGGAGCAGGAGACATGCTTCAGTGTGGTGGTGAAGTTGTAGACTGAAGTCAGTAAAAACAGTCTCCTGAGAGTTCTATTAGTTGTTCCCTGTTCCCTTAGCTAACTGCTCTCCTGCATCTTTTGACTTTAGGAATTGAAGGCTTCTGCTCATATAATATAGTTTCTTCTTTTCCTCAAATCCTCTTCACTCTTTGCTTCATGATTGGGTCACACTGTTTGAATTTTCCTCTCCTTCCCACTACTATTGTGAAAACCTTCAAACTAGTCCAATATTTCCTTTTAGATAAAGTTGCTCCTCAATTAAATATAATTGATGAGGTATTTATTAGGCATCTATCATGTATTGAGGTCCCTAAGGTATTAGGGACATAAAGAGGTAATAAGCATTTGTATAGCAGTATAATCACAGAACTTGGAATGCTTCCTAAAAGTTATCTTTTTCAGGTCTCCAATTTGAAACCTAAGCAAAGTCATTACCATGTTCCTCCTGTGACAGAAGAGTTTTTAAATAATTTGAGGTACAATATTCAAGTGCAACTGGAGAGAAGGTTGTATGAAGGCAGTCATGGAGTGGGAGGCTCTATGCACCCATAGGTAGCCTGTGAAGGACAGACACAGACAAGAGAGTGACATTCATTACAATTTTATGTAAGATGAGGTCTATTCTGGAGGGAAATCTCTACTGTTTAGGGGAGAATTAAAAGAAATGTCAATATTCTAATGCTCTTTAGATTTGCTATTTGCTATGTTGACCTTGAAAATATTCGACTTTTCATGAATTTCTTTAGTGCATCCTTTACATCCTTGTTCCTCAGGCTATAGATCAAAGGGTTCAGCATGGGAATCACTGTGGTGTAAAATACTGAGCCTACTTTCTTCTGGGTCACACTGTTGGAACCTGGGATATAATACATGATGATGATGGAACCATAAAAAACAGAAACAGCTGCCAGATGGGATCCACAGGTGCTAAAAGCTTTATAACGGCCTTTTGTAGATTGTATGTGCAGAATGCTTAGAAGAATGAATGTGTAAGAAATCAAAATGGGCAGAGTTGTGACCAACAAATTAAATCCACCAACAATCATCACCAAGAACTCATTGATGTAGGTGCTAGAGCAGGAAAGCTTCAGAAGGGGAAGAACATCACAGAAGTAATGATGAATAATATTATCCCCACAGAAGGACAGTCTGGCTAAGTACCTTATATGAACAATGGCCCCAATGCCACCCATTATGTATACACCTGCCACCAGCAGGGAGCAGAACCATGGCACCATGGTGACATTATAGAACAGGGGTCTACAGATGGCAACGTAACGATCATAGGCCATAGCTGTCAGCATGTAGAATTCAGCAATTACAAAGAAGAGGAAGAAAAAGAACTGAGCCATGCATCCTGAATAGGAGATGATGTTCTTCTCTGATACAAAGTTCTCCAACATTTTGGGTGTAATGACAGAGGAGTAACAGAGATCTATGAATGACAGGTTACTGAGAAAATAGTACATGGGAGTATGAAGCTGAGAACTGACACAGATTAATAAAATCAAGCTGAGGTTCCCCACCAGGGAGACTAAGTAGATTACTAGGAACAAAAGGAAGAGTGGCATCTGGAGCTCTGTTTGATTTGTTAAGCCCAAGAGGATAAATTCTGTCACAATGGTGTGATTTTCCATTGCCATTCTTCTCAAAAAATTAGGTTGGAAATCTGCAGAGTTGTGAGAAAAAGTGTTAGTAACCAAAATTATTTCTATAGTCTCTGTCCCTATTGTTTATCTATCTGTCTCTCTCTCTCTCTCTCTCTCTCTCTCTCACACACACACACACAGACACACAGAGGCATGCATGCACACACACACACACTTCCAGTTTATGTGTACTTTTTATCATACAAATGACTAATGCCAATTTATTAAACTAAGGATTATATCTGATGTACCTACTCATAGAATTATAGAACTGGAGAATTGAAAACCACTGTATCTTTCCAGGTATAATTGGACACGCAACCCTCTCTACTAAATCTCTGACAATCAGTTTTGGAAGTCAAATGTGGCAAAGAGACAAAAACTACCCAAAAAAGCTAAAACCAATGAAGAAGGCAGTTATGTCAGCTATGACTGACCAAGACAAATGTTTCCTCCTTGATTAGTCCAGTGCCAGGTAAAATTTTAATGGACAAAATTTGTCCTTGAGGTGGCTAGGTGGGTGGCACAGTGAATAGAGCACCAGCCTTGGAGTCTGGAGGATCTGAGTTCAAATACAGCCTTAGACACTTAACACAAAACTAGCCATGTGACCTTGGGCAAGTCACTTAACCCCACTCGCCCTACCTTCCCCCCCTCCAAAAAAAAAGAGAAGAAAACTAATAAAGCCAGGAAGAAAACAAAAATCACATTGGCTAATGTGACCTAGGAACTGTCTAGCCACAGAATAAACATTCATATGAGGTAATACATTCTTCTAAATCAAGGTGTCTGGACAGATGTTGAAAGACCCAGTGAAACTGATAGCACTATTTAGAAGATATTTAAGCAGGAGATAAGGAATTTTCCTTCATGATTCCAAGGTCCTTTTGATTTATTTATTCTATACCTTTAGATTATTATTAGATTTATTCTACACCTTTATCATAGATGTAAAAGCTAGAAATGACCTTAGAAATCTTCTACTTCAACCTCCTAATTTTACCAATGAAGAAATTGAGACCAAGAAGTTAAGGTACAGAAAAGATAAGCATGTCATAAGTGAAGAATGCCAAAGACAATTTTTTCTCTTTTTTTTTCTAAGGGGGAAGGTAGGGCAAGTGGGGTTAAGTGACTTGCCCCAGGTCACATGGCTAGTTTTGTGTTAAGTGTCTGAGGCTGGATTTGAACTCAGGTCCTCCTGACTCCAGGGCTGGTGCTCTACTCACTGCACCACCTAGCCACCCCAAAGACAAATTTTGTGCATTAGAATTTTACCTGGCACTGAACTAATCAAAGAGGAAACATGTTGTCCTGGTCAGTCAATCTATCATCAATATTTAAGCATCAACTAAGTACCATGCACTCAGTGCTACAGAAAAAAAGAAAGTAAAAATCAGTCCCTGCTCTCAAGGAACTCACCATCCATTGGAGGAAGCATCACATAAATAACTGGGTAAATGTAAGAATATAATGTATATATTACATATATTTTAATCACCATAATTAAAGGCATTAGAAACTGGAGGTAGTATGTGGGGACCAAGAAAGGTATCCTGAAGAAAGTAGCATTTGAGCTACATCTTATACTCAGAATAAAAATCCTAGTCACAGTGTTATTCACTGGTTGATCATGGCCAACTTACCTAACTTTTTGACCTTTAGCTTTTTCATCTCTAAAATGGGGATGACATCTCTCACAGGTTCCTTTACCTATGTCTGAGCTTACAGAGGTGTGGTAAAGCCTATAAACTGCTTCCCAAAATAATCATTCTAAATGCATAAAGTAAAACACATAGTATTACAAAGGAAACCAAAGGCTAGGAAAAAAAATCAAGATTTCATTTTTTCCCCATCCAAGTTCATAGACTGTCTGAAATCTCTCCATGGACCCCCAAGGCATCTATAAGAACCAAGTTAAGAACCCTTGATTTAGAGCAACATAAGCAAAAATATCATCCTCTTTCAAATCAAATACATCCACTGACTTCACTTTCGTTTGACCAATAATCTTGCAAAACAAATATAAAGAAAGATGCCCCAAAACAATAAGATTTTAGTTGGATTGTCTGCACTAGATCATCCTCCTACTTGCTTTCAGAGGGAAGGGATTG
Organism: Pseudocheirus occidentalis; assembly: GCA_028646575.1. Taxonomy (NCBI): domain Eukaryota; kingdom Metazoa; phylum Chordata; class Mammalia; order Diprotodontia; family Pseudocheiridae; genus Pseudocheirus; species Pseudocheirus occidentalis. The sequence continues at coordinate 195,845,783 of CM053596.1, read as the reverse complement.
GTCCTTACAAATCCAATACGTTTGTAGCACAGCCATTAGAACTACTTCATCATTCTCAAAGCAAGTTGCCCCATAGACCTCAGTGGGCTACTTCTCCCCTTAGTGTTCTAGGGGTCGGCCTAAGCAGTTAATTTTTTCTAATGCTGTTTTTCATGGTCCCACACTGGTGTGCTCCCATCATTAATTATCAGTTGTAAACAATAAACAGCCAGACTAATTTAGATTTTAGAAATTGCTATTTACCAATTGGCATGGTGTTGGTCTTCAGTCGTGGCTGACCTTTTGGGACCCCGTTTAGGATTTTCTTGGCAAAGGTACTGGAGTAGCTTGTGATGTTCTTCTCAAGCTCATCATACATATGAGGAAACTGCGGCAAAGTTAAATGACTTTTTAAACTGAAGGTCACTCAGCTAGTCTGAAGCCACATTTGAACTCGGGTCTTCCAGACTCCAGGCCTGGCATTCTACCCACTGTGCCACCTAGCTGCTCCTAAAGTACTTTAGTGAGAATAATTAATACGTCACCCTTCAAACCACTGGTACCCTCTATTGTATATACCTAAAAATGGAGAAGAAAATGAGTTCAGGCTTAGAGATCACATGTGGCAAAGGAATAAGTCATTGCTCTGGTTGGTAGAAGTCCTTTTAATTTTCTCTTAATGAGATTCTTATCAAGTTCTCCTAAAGCATATTGTAGGTTTGTTTTAGATTCCTTGGGTAGTCCTGAATCTGACTTTTTTAGTGTTTAGTATGTCCTTGTCTTCCAATGCAAATACTGTCATCAACTACTGTTCTTCTAGGGGCACTGTTAGAATGCTGATGGAAGTCCAAAATCTTCCAAATTTTCTCAAAATTCACAAAGTAATCTTCTGGTTTGAGGAGGAATGTCAAAGACACAGAGATGTTCTCCCTGATACTTCTCCCACCCTGTAATGGTAATGGGAATTTGAAGATTTTCCCTGCCCTTTGTATTTACAATAAAACAGGTACTTAGCACTTAGTTCCAAGTTCATGGTTGTGTTAAAGATTAAGACCCAAAACTTGTGAATCCCACAGTGGGATGGACAGTGGGACAGGGAGGAGCTAATACCATATATAAGGAGAAGCCAAAACTAAAGAGCCAGAATTTCTGGGAGCAATCACTGTGGAGGCAGAGTAGCTACTGTTGAAGAGAGAGAACTACCAGGAACAAGAACTGCTAGGAGCCAAAACTTCTAGGTACACGCATCTGGAGGCTGGGCGGTGTGTATGAATTTTATTGTAGCTTTGCTAAGCTTTGTCTTCCCAGGAACAGAAACTGTGAAGGACTTGAGGTGGACTAGACACTGCGAACTTCAGTATGGAACATACTGACAAGGACAAGGAGCTGGACAACAAGGAGCTGGCGGAGCTAGGACCATGGGAGGAAAACCATGGAAACAGAGAACCAGCCTCTAGTTAAGATGAAAAGACCTCTCTTTGGGTATTTAATGCAAACTGAGAAGATCATGATTTACTAGGGGTGGAGAAATTTGACCTTTACAATTATATGATTGAGTTAAGGACTTACTAATTATGGATGATTGGAAACTAATCTCCAGTCAAGACAAGGAAGACTTTTTCATTGAAGAGATTAATACAATGTGATCTAAAGGTGGAGAGCTTTTGGCCTTTGTACTTTGTGTCAATTAAGGAAGCTTACCTTTGTTTAAAACTATGTGACCACTTTGGTAAAAACTATGTGGCTGTTCTAGTGATAAGTAGTTATGCTATAATATGGTGAATGCAGTATTTTGATTTTCTGTGACTATTTTGTCTTAGTTTGTCACTGAATAAATAGAGAGTTCACTATGCTGTGTAATAAGGACCTTGAAAGCTGTTCATAGCAGCAGTCTGCCTGTTCTAGGCTTTATACACACCTCAACCTTTGGTCCAGCAATTGCTCTTAGGGTGTAATTTGTCTCACTGCTCTCTCCAAGCCAGCCTATTACTGGAACACTGAAATAGTTTGCTATTTTACCTAAGACCCACAGAGCATGATGGAGTCTCATAAGTTAATCCTAATACACTTCCCATGTAGCATCATTTAATTTCATTTAATAGGTTTCATTCCTACAAAATTGATAATTGAGGAATTTTCACATCTAGTTTAACATCTTTGATTGATTATTTTAATAGAGGTCTTCTTACCTGATAAAGGTATGTGGGCTACATCATCTTGATGGGTGGTTCATTAATTTAGTCAGCTCCTAATCATACACATTGAATCTCCCTATTAACACCACTGACACATATTACTATAGATGCTGAAGTAAGATTCCTTTGAGAAGATGTTAGAAAAACAAGTAGATATCGATACTCCACAGAGGACAATCCTATACTGCAACTCAAATGTACCAGGGATTAATTTATACCATGTCAGAAACCAAATCAAAGACGTGACAGAGACAGTGAGCTACCAATAATAACCAAGTGCTAAATGCCATTGCTTTCATTATATAGCTGTGGACATTTACAAACCATAAAAGAAAATCAGCTGAGCCACATAAATGGACTTGAAGATGATGTCCTGATATCCTATAAAATATATCAGAATTTGACAAGGCAGTAGTAAGAGTTTCAAAAACTATATGGATATTGGAGTTGATAGGAATCCAATATTAAGTTCACACACAGTTTCCTCATTATGATGATCACACAGTTCCCTGAATATAAGAGGAATTACCAGTGATATCTCTAGTTTGTGTATCTTTCTAATGTAAATTTATTGTGGAATAAATTCTTATTGCCAATTAATGCAAAAAAAGTAGGAAAAATTGCTAGTGAGGGAGGATTGAGTCATCAGGGAAAAGGTTATAAGCAAACATAGTTATATGATAACGTTTTGAAATTGATTAATTTGTTTTATCATCACTGTTTTGGAGCCACTGATGTATCACTAATGATGATTCTAGTCTCTTATACTGCAGAAAGCCCTCCTGAATCATCCATTGTTACGTTAGGTGACTCTGAATTCCCAAAGGTTATTCCAGCAAAAGACAAACATTGAAGGGCTCTGACGCTATGCAAAAGGTTCAGCTATGATCATAGAAATAGGCTATATATTATTTCCGAGGATCAGCCTTCCAAAGTACAGAAAGTTGTACAGTTTGTAGTAATTAACTTAGTCATGACAAATCATGAAACAAAAACTTAAAATGATCATCTTATATGGCCCCTTGATGAAGTGACAGCAAAATTTCCTGAAAATCAAGCAATTGATTCTAATAGCAATTTGCAGATCTACAAACAATAAATTTTCTGTTGCTATGAGAAAAGTGAAGTACTTGTCCAGTGACTAGTAAGTAGACTTGCTAGCGGAAATGGTGGAAAAAGTGAATCATATCAATCTTGACACTATTGGACAAACAGTGGAGAATAGAAAAAGTCACATGTGAATTAGCCATCCACCAGTGTCACACAATATATTTCCCTTTTGAATGTGCTGTAGCAAACCCCACAAATTCTCTTGAGTTATTTTGCTCATTACATCCTGCTTTCACCCTAGAAGGTCCAGATTCCCAGAGATAGACCATCACCACACTCAAATTCTCTCTGTGTCTTTGGCTTAACCCTATTGAGGAGAAACATACTTCCCCTACTCACCATTCTAGCTTTTAAGCCCCCATCCAATGCATTCCCTATATTCACAACTTCCCACTTACACTGTAAAATACCAATATAGAGTATAATTAGAGGCAACTGATGGTGCCTCTTAGATAGAGTCTTAGACCTGGAGTCAGGAAAACCTGAGGACACATCTCTCCTTAGACACTACTAGATGTAGGACCCTGTGCTGGTTACTTGTCCTCTTTTCCTCAATTTCTTCAACTATTAAATGAGGAAAATAGTAGCACAGCATTGTTGTGAGGATCAAAAAAGACAGTACTTTTTTAAAAGTGCTTAGCCAGTGTCTGGCACAGAGTAAGTGCTGCTTTTCTTTATATGCTTATTCTCTTCCTTTCCCCATAATAATTATACAACAGCCACTCTTAATAATGATGTGTTCAAATCTTAAAATAACCATTTATGTAACAAAAAGACAAAAGAAACAATATCATAGGTACTATATTAAAGTCAATGCATAAATAATAAAATACAACATATTTTCGTGGATTATTCTCTCTATCAATGCACTCAGTATCTCTGGTAAAGAATGGCCACATACTTACAAGATTTTAGCACAGAAGCAAATAAAGGAGGAAAATGCATGTACTTAGATGGTTAAACAATTTTCTTCCACAGGATTTAATATTAGCAGTCCATTCAAGAATGTCTGCATTACACAAATCTTCTCTGATCACTGCCTTACTGTTGCTCTCCCTGATCTGCTGCTGGGCAAATTCTCTTTTCTTTGGGGGGGGGGGGTAGGGGGCTGAGGGGAGTTGTGTGTTTATTTGTTTTTGGAGGAGGGAAGACAAGGCAATTGGGGTTAAGTGACCGGCCCAAGGTCACACACCTAGTGTTGAGTGTCTAAGGCCAGTTTTGAACTCGGTCCTCCTGACCCCAGGGCTGGTGCTCTATTCACCAAACCACCTAACTGCCCCCAAATCTTCTTTTCTTCTTTACATGAACATAGCTTTACAAGCTCATTCAGTTTACCATAACCTTTAAGAGAACATTTAGAAAAAGTTATCTCTTAATGTGAATATCAATTCTTTTTAAGTAGACAGTTTGAAAATTTTAGCATTCTGGCTATCTCATAGCTATAATAACCAGTCCTCATCTCGTTTGGATGCTGGATTACACAATCATCGTGGATGTTCCAACAACATAGCTCCAGTTAATTCTACAACAAAGCAAAGAATTCTACAGCAAAGAAACCTAGCCAGCTCAGTAGGATACAAAACAGCTACAAAGACCCCTCGGCTTTTCCCCTCAAGCATGGAGTGATGGCAGAATGAAACCGGCCCTTCATTTCAATCTACCTCTAGGTGATGGAAAATTCAAATATTTCTCAATAAGCTCTTGATGGATGAAGTCAGTTAGATCTGTGACCAAGCAGAAATCACTTAGCTCAACCGTTTAGTCACATGATTGGTTTTAAAAGCCACAGCTACAACAAAGTGGCTTTTCTGCTGCCCTTTATATCTGTGGTTATCATCAGGTCTTCATATATCAGATGTTCTCTCATGTTTCTATATCAAGTTCTTACACACTTCAATGGCTAAAATGACAGCCTCCTGACTCACAACAATTGATCTTTCACATTTAAAACTTCACAACTCCACAATTTTCCCCTCTCAAAGTGAGAGCCCTTTAAAATGCATACTTTGGTCTACAAACATTTATAAGACAACTCATTGCTTAGTTTTATCCTCTTAAGTCATGTACTATGTATATGCAAATTTGCTGAGAGGATATAATGTTCAGCAGCTTTTAAAGCTTCAGCATGGTCGAACATCTCTTTTGGTGTCCTTGAAACTATTGCTTTATACTTATATTTCTCCAAATCTTAATAAATTAATAATAATTAGTAATAATTATTATTAATAATTAAAATAAAATATTAATAATAAATTAAAGTTTCCCTGTTTCTTTATAACATCAAACATGTAAAATGTTCACATAAGAATTCATTATCTTTCTAAGACTTTTGAAATTCTGTCTTAAATCTGTGTTTCTTCATAAACATTTTGGTAGCTTAAATTAAAACAAGTTTCTTTCCCTACACCTTTTACGTATCAATATGTCTCTATACCACTGTGACAAAACGACATATTCTTTGACAATTAGTATAAATAATTTCCTTTTGTACAAAAATACTTTTTCCTTCTCTTTTCACCATTAAATTGGTTTATATGAAAAGGGTCTTAAAGGGATGATATACCTCACACTTACTTTAATTGAAACTTGTTGGGTAAAAATTAAAAGGTAGCAAGGTTAGATGAAAGAATGGATCACAGGCTCTCTTTGAAGAAACAAATAAGGGAGGTGGTAGAATTGTTTTTTATCTTTCATTAATAGATAACAAGCCATTATTACATTGGAAATCAAGTCCAGTTTTCCTGTAGAATCTACGATAATAATTGTCAAAAATAATAAAATATCTTCAACTATTATAATCAACAATCTATCATCAAGCATTTTTAAAGTGTTTATTGCTTGTCATGTGTCAGGCACTGCCTTAAATATTGATTATTTTTTTAAAAGGCAAAAGAAATCCTTGCCTTCAAGGAGTTCACATGAAGGAAATAAAACAATTAAATTAGTGGGTCTATAAAAATATACTGAAGGTAATTTCTTTGGGGAAAACACTAGCAGAGAGGGGAAGGAAAGGCTTTGTGCCTCATACAAAAGAGTATTTGAACTGCTTTGAAGGAAACCAAGAAAACTAAGAGAGGAAGACCATTATAGACACAGGGGACAATCTAGTCACACAAAGGAATGGGAATGGCTTATGAAGCATCTTGTGTGAAGAATAGCATGGAGACCAAAATAGCTGGATCATAGAGTATGTGGAAGGACAAAAATGGTAGAAAGGGGCCAGCTTTTAAAGGGCCTTAATGTGTCAAATAGAATACATCAGAGGTAATAGGTAAACCACTTATTTACTGAGTAGGTAGTGACATGGATACACCTACATTTGTAGGGGTAGAAAACATCTTTTTTTGGCAACTGAGTGGATAATGGATTAGAGAGTAGAGAGACTTGAGGCAAGAAAAGTAGCTAGATGGCTATTTTAATCATAAAGGTGAAGGTAATGAGGGCCTGAACTAGTGGGGTGATTGTATGAGTAGAGAGAAGGGAATGTATATGAAAAATATTATCAAAATTTTGCAAAGAATTTGCTATGTGAATTAAGTGAATTAAGTGAATTAAGCTTGAGGTGAGGGGTTGAGTTATACCTTCAATAGTAATATGGGAGTTTGGAAGAAGGAAAGGTTTATGGGGAAATATAATGAGTTCAGTTTTGGATTTGTTGAGCTTGAGATGCCTAGACATCCAGTTCAAGAAGTCCAAAAGCCAGTTGGTGAAGTTTTATAGATCAGTCTTGTCAGTTTCCATAATATCTCTTACATCAGTCACTTTCTCTTTACTCATATGCCTACCACCTCAGTCCAGGCTACCATCACTTCCACCTTTCACCTGTTGTATTGCATATAGCCACTTTAAATTCACATTTTACATTCATACAGTCTTTCACCATGTGACTTTGAAGTAATATTTCTAAAGCATAGATTTAACTATGTCATTATTTTCCAAACAAGAGTCTTAAGTGATCCTTTGCTATTTCTAGAACACAATCTCTGTCTGTCTCTGTCTCTCTGTCTCTGTCTCTGTCTGTCTGTCTGTTTCTCCCTCTCTCTCCATTTAAAGTTGCCATAATCCTGATCCAATTGATTTTACCATTTGATATATCTCCCTATCACATGCTTTACAATCCATCCAAACTGCCCTATCAGCTGTTCTTCATGCACAACATTCCATCTTCTATGATCATGCATTTCTACAGGCCACTCTTCCATTCTCAAAATGTTCTACCTCCTCTACCCTGATTCTTGGGTTCTCTAGTTGCCCTCAAGGCTTAACTCAAGTGTTACTTCTAATAAAAAAAATATTTTCCTGATTTCCCTTAGTGCTTAATGCTCACTCCCACAGAGACTATTTAAAATATTTAAAATATATGTGTGTACATGTATGTATTATATTCAGTTGTCTGTACACATGTTGTTTTTTCTATTTTCCACAAACCATGTCTTCCTTGAGGGCAGGGATACTAACTTTTTTTTAATTTTCAATCCTTACTGCCTAGCAAGATGCTGGCTCATAAGAAGCAATTAATAAATATTTATCGATTAAACTGAATTGAATCCCTAACTCTCGTTGTTTGACCTGCCCCACCTTTTTTCTACTCATAAACTTTCTAGAAAAATATTTTTGTGCCAATTCTTGCATGTATCATCAAAGAATCTGCTTTCATTTGCTCCAGAGGGAAGAGGTAGCTTTAATATGCAGAAACTGCAGAGAAGGAGTAGACCCAGTCTAAAGTCCAATTTCATAGGATCATTGGATCATGGAATTAGCATTGGAAGGAATCGCAGAGGTCATCTTGTTCAGTCTCCTCATTTTGTTGATGAGTACACAAGAAGCTAGACAAGTTTCATAAAAGACTTTTTCAAGATTACTCAGAATCAGAGAATAAAATGAGGGTGTTCGGCAATGTTAGAGGTGCTGGATAACATAATGTGGTGATATACTGAAGACCAAGGAAATATGTAACATGGAGGAGAGAACTTTGGTGGGCTACCAGCATTGAAGTGTCTTCAACATTTTAAGGCATTTCACAAGGAATTGGAAGGGACCTTCCACAGTGAGTTAGTTATAGTCAGCCCTTGAACTCAGATCCACTGATTACAAATAAAGCTTCTTTTTTTTTTTAGCATACTCTCTCCTAACAAGTAGAAAACTCTCATTTGAAATGGAATGTAATAGAAAATATTTTGGTTACTCATCAATGATAATTCTTAATTGAACGTGAACTGATCACTTGACAGTATACAATAATATAGAAGGATTCTTCTTTTGACAAAATTGGTAGAGATTAATTTCTTTTCAAATTTATAATTCTGTCACTCTGTAAGATAATACATCCTTAATAAATCTCTGTTCATTTGAATTGATATGAAATATATATGAAGTTTCTGTATGAAAGTTTCCTAAGGAAATGACTAATTGACAAATAAAATGGCTGAACACTATCGCTCAGCACATGACAGTATTTGTTCAGGACAAAAGCATCCAAATATTTATAACTCAAAGCCAAACAAAACTTGAAAAAGAGTTTGTATCTGCCAGGCCTTCCAAAGCACAAAAACAGAAACCAACGAAACACAGAAAGCTTTTTACTTGTAATGATGCCATTACATCAACAAGACGTAGACTTATCTTTCGTTCTTAGAAAGTTGTGGTCACTAATGATGGATAGAAAATAAATGTATTAACCTATAGATGAAGACATGTGTTTGGTTTCATGAAGCTTATTCATAATAAATGACTGAAAAGTGGAACATATGGGTCAGTCTGGCAATTTATATTTATTCCTCATTTTTCCTTTATGAAAATTTTAATGAGTGCTTATTAATTTAAAAGCACAGTAGTTGGGAAATCTGATCATTTGACTCAAATAACTTAATTCTTTTCAATCAGAATCTGGCAAAGTTAAAGTTAAAACTGAAATTTTTTTGATGAAGGGGCACTGTCAAGAATTACAAAGGAATAAACATGATTTTTAAAAAGTTATCTGGAACAAAGTCTGAATGAATTTTGGGGCATAAAAGGGGTATTTAGCAGTTACATTTGACAAGAAGTCTCAACAGCACACCTTTTTAAGAATGATAATTCAAGGCAACTAGGTGGCACAGTGAATAGAGCACCAGTCCTTAAGTCAGAAGGACCTGAGTTCAAATCCAACCTCAGATACTTAACTAGCTGTGTGACCTTGGGAAAGTCACTTAACTCTAATTGCCTTTCCTTCCCCCTCAACACAAACAAAAAAGAATGATAGCAATTCCAGAAACAACCAGTAGGAGAAATGTATCTGAAATTCTGAATTATAAGAAACAAAAATTTGTTTTTGGTATCTCAGAGCCAACCAAAGAGAGGAGACACATTTTTGGTTTCTTAACAAGTGAAGCAACCTCTGGATTTTTATTTTGACAATCGTGGATTTTTCAGAAGTGCTCTATCTGTCCTCAGCTAAGTTTTCTACATTTGTCCTCACACTTCCAAAATTGATCTATTATATCCTATTTATCACCTCTTTCTTTCTTTCTAAAATAAAGTTCTATTTTTTTCTTCATCTACCAGGTCACATACTTGTTTACCTTTCATTCTTCTATATCTTTTTTTTTGGAGGGCAGTTGGGGTTAAGTGACTTGCCTAAAGTAGCATGGCTAGTAAATGTATCAAGCGTCTGAAGCCAGATTTGAACTCTGGTCCTCCTGACTTCAGGACTGATGCTCTATTCACTGTGCCACCTAGCAGCCCCATTTTTCTATATCTTTTTCCTAAAATCATTTACTTTTTTCCAGTCAAATACATTTTATTTTCCTCTTTCTTACATTCTCCCCTTCCCTTGAAGCAACCTGCCAAGATCAGCCTATGGAGCCAGGTCTTTCCATCTATATAGGAATTTTTTTAATCTTCTTCCTAAATCCAACTCTCAAAAAATCAATGATATCAATTTCTGATCTCTGTTCTTTTGGAGCTCCCTATAGCCATAAAATTCCTTTATCTGACATTAAGGAGATTACTGTCCCCCCCCCCCCAAACTTGCCGTCATAGGTTGGTTTCTTCACAGGTTGGTTTCTTTAGGAGTATGACTACCCCAGGTCCAAGGCACTCTTTGGGTTGCCACTCTTAAGGTCATTATTCATGATTCTTCTCTGGCTTAATTTCCTTTAATTATAAGTCAGTGGGCACAAATCATAAGCAAAGTCATTATCTGAAATTGTCTAGTTTGAACAAAAGCAACATACATTCCCTTCATAACCTGGGTTACACTATTCCACAAAACCAGAGTCCCTCAGTGGGAAGAGTGAGAACTCATGTAGATTATAACTATGAGAGTGTTACTTACTTAGGGAAAACATGTAGCCAAGTCGACTTTTGCTTCTGATGCCGCAGGGTCATGATGTCCTTTCTATTCTCCAATTATCCTCATTGCTCTTTCCTAGGCCTTGCATCTCTGCTAGACAATACATTCTGCAGGGTCTAAGCTTTGCTGAACATTATTCAATTCATGACTCACTCTTTATGGTGCTGTGACCAATGTGTGATTAGGAAGGAGAAATACCCTTCCTCACCAAGAGGTGAAGAGCACATTCTTCTCAACTTTCAGTGCTCACATTGCTCAACTTTGTATCTTGTCTTGATTGCCTTCCTAGAGAGTGTCTTACTTTTTAAAGGGCCACCAGGGGTTTGGCCAATGGCTAACTGCCCACAAACTCCAACTTAACTGAAGAACTTTATCCTTCATAAGATAAAAAAGGGAAGAGAGACTTCTTTTAAGATCTTAACCCCCTTTTTCTGCTTTTTAGAGGTAACAGAGCAGTAGTTGAAAGAGTGTTCAACTTAAAATCAGGAAGATCTGAGTCTGAGTTCAGGCTTAGATACTTACTAGCTATGGGACCCTGGAAAAGTCACTTAACCTTGGTCTGCATGAGTTTCTTCATCTCTACAAGGTGGATAACAATAGCACCAACCTCCAAGCTTTGTTTTGAAGAGCAAATGAAATAATATTTTAAAGCATTTAGCACAGTGCCTAGTGTATACTAGGAATGCTTGTTTTCTTCCTTTTTGTATCTAATCTCTGTCCATTCTACTCTGCAATTTTGGAAGGTTAGCAGAGAGAAAGGGTCTGAAGGGGAAATTCATTGAACATTAAGTCTCCTGATTTAGCTCCTTTTACAAAGACAACATTCCCATGGAGATTAGGTCTTTTCCTGTGTTGCAAATTATTTCTATGGTATATTTCTAAATATATATTCATGAGTAATTATGTTACAGTGTGCCCCACTTGGAAAACCCGAAATTCATTTGGTTGTTAATTTTTAAGTGCACTTATCTGGTTCAGTGCCACAAATAAAGTATTCATTGAACAACAAAAAAAGGAAATTTGGAAAAGCATTTGAAATAGTTTTGCTTTTTAAAGGGATTAATTAGGGAATTTGATATTCAAGAGCCCTTGGTTTTTCTAAGTGATTCACAATAGATAATAAACACAATTCTTGTAGGTAGGGCTTTTTTAAAAAAACTCTTCCTTCAAAACAATCTATTGAGCAAAGTACTCTAAAGAATATCATTCCCATTTTATGGATAAAGGGACTGAGGTTCAGAGTAGTTAAGTGATTTGCCCTGAGTTTCACTGTTCTAAGGTGTCTGAGTCAAGATTCCAATCCACACTTCCTGAAATCAGTCTAACGTTCATTTGACTGTGCAACACTTCCAATTTAAACATTCTTATTGACTTTTGTGATTCATTTTCTAGTCAATTAAAAAATATGAGAGAGCTAATAGAATTGAAAGTCATTTGTAAGGAACCACAGTTATAATTAAACATCACTAAAAAATCAAGCACATAAAATTAGTAATTTTGTTTGGAGGGAAATACATTGCTAGTCAATAAAATGGAATTTTCCTGTAAATATTCAGGGAGTAATCTATTTCATAAAATAAGGCCCACATGCAATTACCACTAATATTAGAGTGTCCATTTATTAGAATCTACTTTAATATTCATTTTTTTCTGGGGGCTTCCATGATACCTCTTTAGTGCTTAGATATTTTATTCTAGACTGGGATTCTTTTTTTAAGATTATGGATGTCTTTGACATTCTGGTGGAGTTTATTCTCAGAATACTGCTTTTAAATGCATAAAATAAAATAAAATAAAATTTGTAGAATAACAAAGGAAGTTACATTTAAATACATTTATCAAAATATAGTGTTTAAAAATCAAGTTCACATACCTCAATTTAAGAACGTGGGAACAAGACATATTAGACAGATGCTGACATTATGGTTCTTCACAGGGATAAAGGTTTTTAGAAAACTATTTGGAATTGAATTTCACATTGTGCTTCTTAGTCTTTAAAGCAACAAATCCTATTGCCTCCCTTGACAAAATTCTTAAGTAGCAGCTAAACAGAAACTGTGTAAATCCTAGAAGCTAAACAAAACAAAACAAACAAACAAACAACATAAAAAAACAGTATTTAAGAGGTCCGGAACTCAGTGCTTGGAAGTCATTGGTGAAATGATTGAAAGAATATTGAGTTTCACTTACTATCCTATAAGCAGAGAAGAAGGAACTACAAGAAACACTATGAAGAGGTAATGATATTTGAGCCACCAATCTAAAAACAGGAAAAAAATAGCATATATGACACACAAAAAAGAGAAACACGTGAAAGGGAGAAAAGAATATATCCTATCAAAAAACTTTCATTGAATGTACAAAAGGTAGAACCTATCTTTTTTTCTCATTTTGTGAAACCAGTTAAATTGCAGCTGTATACATTTAAGGTGTGGGCAGCTCTGCTTAAAGGTGTGTATGTCATTCTCTTCCCACAATTATTTTTATTTTCCACATAATGAAAAGCTGGTGGTATTTGAGTACTTACTTGAATCCTATGAAGAGTAGAGAAGACTATGGTTTGCTTTGAGAAGGTGACAACTAAAGAATGGATTTTCTCCATATTTTAGAACATAAAATATTTGTATCACTTTAGCAAATCATTTTAGCTTACAAGCTATTTTCAAAAAGTTCGATATTCAGAATGACCTACTTGAGGCAGGGAAAATGCTCTTACAATGAGGATGCTGAGACTAAAGGAAAGTTTTTTCTACTCAGTTAAATTACTTGTAAATGACACTTTCCAGAGAAGAATCCATGTATTCTCTCGCCTTTTGCTGGGCTCTATCCAGTAAACTGTGCAAGTTGGCAGAAGCAAAGGAATTACCCTCTTACCCTGAGCTGATCACTTTAGAAGAATCATTTCTATTTGTCATTTGGAGATATTTGTACTCTATGGAGACAACTAAGTAAAATGAATCCCCTAGGACTACTTCAAGCCATGAAGATAGGCTCTCCAGAGAAGAAGAAACTATACAGTATTGTCTATTTTCAATAATAATGTTCTCAGTAACATTTCTGGTAATTAGAATGAGAGTTAAGTTCTTCCTCGATGATCAAATGCTATAAAAACAGGAAAGACAGTTTTGAGCATTGAGAATGGCTATGAAGGGGTAAATTAGAGTCATCAAATTCAGCCTTTCATTCACTGAGTAGAAATCTCCTTTGTTAGCTATAGGCTGTTTTTTTAAACATCTCTGAGAAACTGGAACATACTACATGTACCTCTCCTCCCTGCCCAAGAAAGTATCATCTCTTTAGCTTCATTATTTTTCATTTTGAAATGTAATTTAATCAAATTGCTCTCTTTCTTATTTGCTGTTGTGAGAAAATGTTACCAAGAGCCACTTAAAAGATAGTTACTTGATATTTTTGAGAACTATCAGGTTCTTACAAATCAAGTGTTATTATGAGGGCCATGTGCCATGTGCCATGTGCCCTTCTCTTACTCTATTTTCCCTCTCTCAAGTACAGATGGCAACTTATTTATCACTATATGTCCAGTCTATGAATTGAGAACAATTGATTCTGATTCCATTTTGTAATTAATTCTATATTATATCACCTGTAATATGTGTTAAAAAATCACCTAAGCCTTGTTTCTTTCTTTCTGCATTAAGTTCAGAAGTTCAGCCTTCCTATGTGAGTTCTGTTGTGCCATAAATCACCTTAATTCAAAGAAATATATTGTCTCTATACATTTCATTTCCCCTGTACAATTAAGGGAGATTTGTTATCTTATTAACAAGTCTTTCAAGAGGCAGGTGGATGCCCAGGAAATGTATAATTTCTCCAATGTTGGCTATCCATCAAGAAAGTCTGGACTCATTACTGTGACTCTAACTAACCATGCAGGTGGATACCGCCAATTAGCTTTCCATCGTAACAAGATAGGTGGAGTGTGTGTGTGTGTGTATGTGTGTGTGTGTGTGTGTGTGTGTGTGTGAGGGAGGGTGGGTTGTTGCAGTCTTGTATTCCTGATTTCCATGCAACCATTTTGTTCTCCTTTATCTATGATACTTAAGATTTTATAACCAAACATATTCTTTTATGCTTCCTGTTCTTTGTCCTCTTGTACTTACCAAAACCATACAGAAAGAAAAATTTACCTTATAGC
>CM053596.1:195796089-195830510 GCA_028646575.1 Pseudocheirus occidentalis | reverse complement strand
GCAGGATTGCTACCCTTGCTATTTTTTTTGTTACTTCAGCTGAAGCATAGTAAATTCTGCTGCAGTCCACTATCTCTACTCTTGTGTGTGCCTCTCTGCTTCAAGTGTATTTCTTGGAAACAAGATATTGTAGGAGTCTGGTTTTTGACTCATTTTGCTCTCAACTTCTGTTTCATGGGAGTTTATCCCGTTCACATTCACAGTTATAAACATAACTGTGTTATGTTTATATGGTGTATTTCCTTTTATCCTATTCCCCCCCCCACATTTGTCCTCTCTCTTTTCCTCCCTTCCCTCCTCACCAGTGTTTTTCTTCTATATACACCCTCCCCCAGTTTGCCCTCTCTTCTGTTAGTTCCCCCAATCCCTTTACTCCATCTCCTCCCTCCCTACTCTCCTATTGGATAAGATAAATTTTTATATTCAACTGATTGAATTATTCCCTCTTTAAGCCAATAATGATGAAAGTAAGGTTCAAGCAATGAACTTGAACATTGCTCAGCTTCCCATCATTCCCTCTACTATAATAGGTTTTTCTCATCTATTCAAGTGAAATAATTTACCCCATTTTACCTCTCCCTTCCTTCTGCATCCTGTGTACTCCTCTTTCTCATGTCATGGTTATTTTATATGTCATTTCCTCACATTCACCTCATGCCAATACCCTCTGTCTAGGTATATTCCTTCTAGCAGTATTATTAGTGGTACATTTTTTTAAAGAATTACAACTATCATTATTCCATGTAGTGCTTAGTGCAGCGCCTGACACATGACAAGTGATAAGAACTTTAAAAAATCTGGATGGGGGTGGCTAGATGGCACAGTGAAAGGCACTTATCCTGGAATCAGAAGGACCTGAGTTCAAATTAGACCTCAGACACTTAACACTTACTAGCTGTGTGACCTTGGGCAAGTCACTTAACCCCAATTGCCCTGTTTTTCCTCCTGCAAAAAAAATGCTTGATGATTGACTGTTGACAGTAACAGCTGAAGACATTTTATGGGTTTTTTTATAATTATTATCATAGACTCTACAAGAAAACTGAACTTGATTTTCAATGTAATAATGCTTTTTTGCCTATTAATGAATGATAAAACCAATTCTACTATGTCTCTTAATTGTCTCTTCAAAGAGAGCCTGTGATCCATTCTTTTATCTAACCTTGCTACCTTTTTATTTCTTCCATCAGATTTCACTTCAAGTAAATGTGGGGTATACTAGCCCGCTAAGGCCTTTTTCATATGGACCAAGTTAGTGATGAAAAGGATAGCAAAAGAGTATTTTTGTGCAAAAGGAAAATATTCATATTAATTTTTAAGGATGTGTGGTTCTGCCACAATTGTATAGAAATATTTTCATGCATAAAAGAAGTAGGGAAAGAAATTTGTTTTAATTTAAACTACCAATATGTTTATGAAGAAACACAGATTTAAGCTGGAATTTCAAATGTCTTAGAGAATGAATTCTCTTTGTAATATAAATGTAATATAAATGTCATGTAAATATTTTACACATTTGATGTTACAGAGAAACAGATAAATTTTAAATTATTAAAATTTGGAGAAATACAAGTATAAAGCAATAGTTCCAAGGATACCAAAAAAAGATGTTGGACCATCCTGAAGCCTTAAAAGCTATAAGGCATTATATACCCCTCCAGCAACCAAGACTTCCAACAACCAGAGCAATGAATTACAACTTTGCCACATTTACTCTCTAAGATTGAGCTCACTTTCTTCTAAATTCTTGAAGTACTTATGGGAGAGGTTACTATTGGTTTGGGGGCAGGGATGGCTTAGTAATGTTATTTCTATACCACCTTAGGGACAGCTTTGTGGTACAATGCGTAGATCACTGGGGCTGGAGTCAGAAAGATCTGAGTTCAAATTTGGACTAGCACGAGACAAAATTCACTGGAGAACCACAGTAACATCACATTAGTGAGTACCAATTTCTAAAACCTAAAGTAGTCTAGTGGTTTATTCTTTTCTGCTGATTAGTAATGGTGGGAGCCTAAAGGGGTGGGATAATGAGAAGAAGGATTAGAAAAAAACTCCAGGGGTGGCTAGGTGGTGCAGTGAATAGAGTGCTGGCCCTACAGTCAGGAGGACCTGAGTTCAAATTCAGCCTCAGACACTTAACACAAGCTAGCTGTGGGACCTTGGGCAAGTCACTCAACCCCAACTGTCCTGTCTTTCCACCTTCCAAAAAGCAAGAACAAAAAAAGAAAAGAAAAAATCTCCTTAGGCTGAGCCCGGAACACTAAGGGGGAGAAGTACTCAACTGAAGTCTGGGGGGCAACTTCTTGGAAATGAAGAAGTAGCTCCTGAACCTGTGCTACAAATGTATTGGATTTGTAAATTCCAATCCTGTCCCCTTAAAGCAACTAGCAAAATGATCCAGTGCAGATAATCTAACTAAAATACCATATCTTAAAATTTTAAGCCTTATTCTTCATGCTTATCTTTCTATACAGCTGTTTTTCATAATTAATAGTTAAAAAGTTAAAGTCAGGATATAGGTTCTATATGAGAGAGGAAAATAGTTTCTCAAATATAACGAGAGATGTTGCTTTAATTCCAGGGCTCTTAACTTATGCTATATAGACCCCCTGAAGATCCATGGAGAGATGTCAGGGAATCTATGAACTTGGATAAGGAAAAGATAAATCTTTATCTTTCTAGTCTCTGATTTTCTTTGCAGTACTATGAATTTTACTTTATGCATTTAAAGGCATTATTTTGAGAAGGAGTTCATAGACTTCACCATACCTCTGAAAATTCAGACATTGATAAAGAAACCTGCTAGAGATGTTATTCCATTTTTTTTTTTGCTTTTTTTTTGGAGGGGGAAGGGCAGGGCAATTGGAGCTAAGTGACTTGCCCATGGTCACATGACTAGTAACTGTTAAGTGTCTGAGTCAGGTCCTCCTGACTCCAAGATCGGTACTCTATTTACTGCGCCATCTAGCCACCCTGATGTTATCCCAATTTTAAATGTGAAAAAGCTCACGGTCTAAAAGTTAGGTAAGTTAACCATGATCATCCAGTAAATAACATTGGGAGAGGCTTAAAACTTTGCTCTCAAGTAAAAGCCTGAAATCATATCCTGCTTTCTTCAGGATTCCTTTCTTGGTCCCCACCCATCACCTCCCACTGCTCATGGCTTTGTTCTTGAGATTAAATTATACATATTATATTAGTAATGTATGTCATGCTTACTCCGTTAGATTGTGAGTTCCTTGAGAGCAGAGACTGATGTTTACTTTCTTTAGATCTCTAGCACCAAGTGCCTAGCATTTAGCAGTTGCTTAAATAGTGATGATAGAATGACTGACTAGGACAACGTGTTTCCCCTTGATTAGACCTAGTGTCAGTCCCAGGCAAAGTTTTAACAGACAAAATTTTTCTTGGGCATTTTCCATTAGTTGCATGCTTATTTTTTCTGTACTTTAACTTCTTGGTCTCAGTTTCCTCATCTGTAAAATTAGGAAGTTGGAATAGAAGATTTCTAAGGTGATAATCCAGTTCTTACATCTGTGATAAAAGCAATGAATATGTCTCCCAGTTAGAAAGGACCATAGAAGTCATGAAGGAACATTCCTTACTTCACATTTAAATATCCTCTAAATAAAACTATCAGCCCCAGAATGGTCAACCAACATCTACCCAGATACCTTTATCAAAGGGAACTTATTACCTCATTATGAAGTTTATTCTGAGGCTGGATAGTTCCAAGATCATGTTCACTGAGCCCTGTGATATCTGTTATCTGCCTGACTTTATTAGACCATAGGTGATATGACTGCCTTCTTGAAAGGTGTGTGACTGTGTCTGTGTGTGTTGTTGTTTTTGCCACAATTAACTTCCAAAATCCCTTCTTGGAGAGGGGATTCCACTACACAATTATTGAACTAGACATGCCAAGACAGAGGGGTTTTCAGTTCTCCATTTCTATAATTCTATGAATAGGTTCATCAAATGCAACATAATCCAAGTTTGGATAAATTGGCATTAGTAATTTGAATGATAAACAATTAAGAATGGGGAGTAGTGTGTGGCGTGTGAGAGATACAGATAGAGACTGATGGAGGGAGAAAAGGACAGATTGAAAAAAGAATAGAGAAAGAGTATAAAAATCATTTTTACTTACTAAGATGTTTCTTGCACACCTCTGCAGATTTCCAATCTAATTATTTGAGGAGAGTGGCAATGGAAAATAACACAATTGTGACAGAATTTATCCTCATGGGCTTAACAAACCAAACAGAGCTCCAGATACCACTCTTCCTTTTGTTTCTAGGAATCTACTTAGTCTCCCTGGTGGGGAACCTCAGCTTGATTTTATTAATCTGTGTCAGTTCTCAGCTTCATACTCCCATGTACTATTTCCTCAGTAACCTGTCATTCATAGATCTCTGTTACTCCTCTGTCATTACACCCAAAATGTTGGAAAACTTTGTATCAGAGAAGAACATCATCTCCTATTCAGGATGCATGGCTCAGTTCTTTTTCTTCCTCTTCTTTGTGATTGCTGAAGTCTACATGCTGACAACTATGGCCTATGATCGTTATGTTGCCATCTGTAGACCCCTGCTCTATAATGTCACCATGGTGCCATGGTTCTGCTCTCTGCTGGTGGCAGGTGTATATATGATGGGGGGCATTGGGGCCGTTGTTCATACAAACTACCTAGCCAGACTGTCCTTCTGTGGAGACAATGTTATCCATCATTACTTCTGTGATGTTCTTCCCATTCTGAAGCTCTCCTGCTCCAGCACCTACATCAATGAGCTTTTGGTGATGATTGTTGGTGGATTTAACTTGTTGGTTACAACCCTGTTCATCTGGATCTCTTACACTTTCATTCTTCTAAGCATCCTGTGCATACAATCTTCAAAAGGTCGTTATAAAGCCTTTAGCACCTGTGGATCCCATCTGGCAGCTGTTTCTGTTTTTTATGGCTCCATCTTGGTCATGTATTATATACCTGTTTCTAATGATATGGCCCAGGAGAAAGTAGGCTCAGTGTTTTATACCACAGTGATCCCCATGCTGAACCCTTTGATCTACAGCCTCAGGAACAAGGATGTGAAGGATTCATTAAAGAAGATCATAAACAGCAGAATGTTTCAAGTTCCATACAGGAAACAGCAAATCTGAAGATCATTAGGATATTGACTTTTCTTTTAATTCTTATTAGACAGTAGAGATTCATCTCTAGAATAGGCCTCATCTTAGACAACATTGTAATGAAGGCAAGTACATTCTTTGATTCTATGTCACTGCTGATGTCTGTGTCTGTCCTTCACAGGTTGCCTTCAGGTGCATTTAGCCTCCCTTTCCATAACTATGTCCTCATACCCCTTCTTCCCAGTTGTACTTGCATATTGTACTTCAGATTATTTCAAGACTCTGTTCCCACAGAAGGCTCATAGTAATGTCTTTGCTTAGGTTTGAAATTAGAGGGCTGAATAAGACCACCATTAGGAATCCTTCCAAGTTCCCTGATTATATTGCTATAAACATGCTTACCACCTCTTATTTTGTATTCCTTAATATATGATAGGTCGTTAATAAATACTTGCTGATTCAACTGGGGAATGCTTGAACAAGTTGCGGTATGCGATTATGATGGAATATTATTATACTATAAGAAATGATGAGTAAGATGCTCTCAGAGAATCCTGGAAAGAGTTGCATGTGCTCATACGAAGTGAAATGCACTGTGTACAAAGTAATAGCAATATTCTAAGGCAATTAACCATAAATGACTTAGCTATTCTCAGCAATACAACAATAAGCAGATCCTGGCCAGAGTATGGGGACAAAGATGTACACACACAAGCCAGACAGCTCCTTCCTTCTTATGGTACCCAGGATACACCCACACTGTACAAAAAATAACCTGGATTATTGGTGTACAGAACTTATGATGAAAAATGCTATCCATTCCTAGAGAAAGAACTGATGGTGTCTGAATATAGATTGAAGCATACTTTTGTTTTTCTTGAGTTGTCTATGTTTTCTTTCACAAAATGACCATTACAGATGTGTGTTGCATAACTACACATCTATAACCTATATTGAATTGCTTGTTTCTTCAGTGAGGTGGGATGGGGAGGGAGGAAGATAGATAATTTGGAATTCAAATTTTTAAAAATTTGTTAATTAGTCAAATTAATTTAATTAATAAACAAATTAAAAATTTGCTAATTTAAAAATGTTAAAATTTGTTTTGCATGTAACCAGGGGAAAATAAAATACTAAATAAATAAGGGGAAAATAATGCTGGATTATATTTAATTAAGGAGTAACTTTATCTAAAAATAAATATTGGATCTACTCAAAGGTTTTTATAGACATAGTGGGAAAGAGAGGAAAACTCAAACAATTACACCCAATTGTGAAACAAGAACAAAAAGGACTTAAAGAATAGGAGACACTGTGTTCTGTAGGAAGAAACCTTCAGTTCCTAAGTTGGAAGGATGGAGGATGGCAGTGAACTGAGGGAGCAGGAACACCTCACAGAACTGTCTGGGGGGATTATTTTCACTGACTCCCATTCATACCTTCACAGCCACACTGCCTGATTCCTGCTCCACCTACCAGAGGAGCTATATTCTTCTCTAGTCACCAGAAATACCCACTGGAATGTCATTAAGTAGAGACACACACATTCAAATCAAATGCTTCTTTCCAAAGAGACAAGAACCTCTGGAGTGAAGAAATTTTGAAAGGTCATCTTTTCTTATTTATTTCCTTAGGGAAATTTTCCTTTAGATAATTATTGGACAAAAAAAATCCTGCTTCTTCTAAACCAGTGGTTCTCAACCTTCCTAATGTCGCGACCCTTTTAATACCTGTATGTGGGTGTATCTGCATATGGGCAGACCCTCCTGGAGATGGATAGAGGAGCAGTGTCTTGGTTCCCAAGACTATTGGAAATGTGTTTTTCAATGGTCTTAGGTAACCCCTGTGGTCCCTGTGAAAGGGTTGTTCAACTCCCAAAGGGGTGGCAATCCACAGGTTGAGAACCACTGTTCTAGACTAAGCAGCTCAGAGAAAAGGTTGTTGTTATTTATGCTTCCACCTGGTAGCCCTTGAACTATTGAGCATAGACTTTCATTCCTTCTTATACATGTAAAATTATCCACAACCTTATCAGAAATGTTCTAACAATCTCCTCCTTGAAGCACTGTCATCAAAATCTTGTCACTTTACCATTGCTGTGGCGATAAGCTTTAACCCTTATGAATTATTCTCACTATAAGGGACTGAAAAATATCATCACCAGTCCACTGACCTCTGATTCTGACAAAATAAGACAATTAACCAAATTTCATATGCTTGAACTAAATAGTAGTTGTGAACTGAGGAAGGCATATGGATGTCTGATATACAAACTGATCATTTGTTTTAACTAACTTAGTGAGATGGGACTAAAGACAAACCCTTTTCTATACCCTTCCCTGTAGTGTGTGCTTAGACGATGGAGAGAAAGAGTGACATTGCTTGCTTATTTCTTCCACTCTCCTCTTAATCTATGTCTGAAACCTAGTGAGAAGTATGCAGATAGCATAATGAAGGACACTTTACAATGTTACTTTTTATAAATGGCCAAATTTTAATGATAAAATTTCAACTCTTCATGGCAAGTTGATATTAATTTTGTTAACGACTTGGTCCACTTGAAGGTAAAAACAAAAGTGGGTACAATATTCACAGCTTGCCGAGGGCTTGCATGTCTCACTATGTTACACACTGTCTGCCCTTTGTTGTTTCCATGAACTGGATTCAGGAAAACTCTCTTGGCTTTTCCAGGGCAGAAGGGACATCCTAAGTCTTTTCCTGTTCAACTGATCGTAGCCAATAAGCTCTAGGCTTTCAAACGCATGAATAGAAAGGATTAATTAAGCACTTAGGACACACTAAGCACTATTTCAGGATATAATACACTGACAGTATACACACAAAAGTAAAATTGCTGTTCCCTTCAAGGAGTTTACACTCTAATTGGAGGAGTCAACATATATAAAGAAGGCAGAGCAGGAATGCAGTAGGACATTCTGTGCCAGAGATAACTTTAAACTGGACATTTCCGTCCTAGCAACCAATCTCAGATTGATAGTCTTTCCTCCAGAACCAAACCTGCCAAGGTCTTTCTGTGTTGCTGCTTCCAAAAGTCCTTAAGAGAAATGACAGAACCCCAGGATGCCAGCGTCCACACAACATTAACTATTTTGCTCCTCGGAGGCACTATCATTTCAGAATTCTTATGCTCAGTCTGCAACTCACATTTTAAATCTTTAGACTTCTCAAGTCTGATGGCTCTTAAAAAACAAAATCCCCCCAGCATTAGTTGGTATTAGAGCTTTTCCTCAATTCATACAATAAACTTCTGCCTAAAATGTTACCCATGAATCCCATTCTAAAAAATGTGCTTCCTCTCCTATTTTTTCCTCTCTGCAGCTCTCCACTCTCACTTGGTAATCTCATCAGTTCCAGGATATTAAATTCTTTCTCTTTGCAACCCTAATCTTTCTGCTGACTTTCTGTTTCAAATCCCCAACTGTCTATTAGATTATCTTTAACTGAATATCCAATAGACATCTTAAATTCAGTATATCAAAAAATGAACTCGTTGTCCTCCCTTCAAACCATTTTATCTTCTGAATTTGTTTTCCTGTTGAGGGTTCCACCTTTCTTTCAGTCATTCAGGTTCACAATCTAGACATTCTTATTGATAGCACTCTCTTTCACTCACATATCCATTATGTTGCCAAGGCCTTCAGATTTTACTATATAACATTTTTCACATATGGCTTCTTCTTTTTTCTGACACTGCCACCACCCTGGAGCAAGGCTTCATAAGTTTGTGACTATATCATTACAACAAACCTAGCTGCTCTGCCTGCCACAGGTTTCTCCCGTCCACTCCATTACTCCATCCTCCTCCCCATTGTCAAAGTGATCTTCCTGAAACACGGGTTTTACCCTATCACCTCCCACTTGATAAATTCCAATGGTTCTCAATCAACACCAAGATCAAATATGAAGTTCTCTGTTTGGTGTTCAAAGATCATCATAACCTGTCTTTCCTCTTCTCTGCATTTTTCTTATACCTTCACCCTGCCACCTATTCTTTGATTCAGCAGCACTGGCCTCCTTGCTGTGTCTCAAAAAAGACATGCCATCTCTTGACTGACTCTAAGCATTTTTTCTAGGCACCCACAATGCATGGGATACTGTGCTGTCTCATTTCCACCTCTTGGCTACCTTGTCTTGCTTCAATTCTCAGCTAAAATCCCACCTTCTCTAGGAAGCCTTCACTGATCTTTCAAACTTCTATGGCCTTTTATCTGATGATTTTTCCCCATTTATCATTGTATACAGCTTGTTTATACACAGTTAATTGCATGTTGTCTATATCATTCCTCAAGGATTTAGACAAGGATATAGCCTCTCAAGAACAGGTTCTATTTTTACCTTTCTTTGTATCCTCAGTATTTAACACAATGCCTGTCATAAGCAGACACTTGATAAATCATTATTGGCTAACTGACACATTGAGAGAATTTTCTTGAAAGTTTTTGTGGCCTAAAAATTATACACTCTGTGCACAAATGGGTAGTAATAATTATAGCTAGCATTTATATAGTGCTTTACAATTTATAAAATGACTTAAAATATCTCATTTTTTCCTAACAACAACCCTCAGATATCAGTAGTACTATTATCCCCTTTTTCAATGAGGAAACCAAGGTTGACCCAATTTAATTGACTTACCCAGGATCACTCCACTAGTAAGTGTCTGAAGTCAAATTTGAACTCGTCTTTCTAACTCTAGATGCAGCTATCCATAATAGGAACTGTCTGCCTCTAACTTGAAGATGAGTCCCTCTGAACTTAAACACATTGATGCTCAGGAGCCACAGATAGCATGCGACTAGGCTCATGATCAAAGCTTTTCCCTCTTCTTAATACCTTTCTGTAATTGAATTTTGTTTACTTATCCATCAAGAACTCAGAGTCCACAATGTGATGAGGCCTTAGAAAAGGATTTTAGGGAAGAATCTACCCAATAGCGTACTCAAAAGCTATAAGAACACTATCCAAAAGAATAGAGATTTCCAGAATCCTTCAAAAGAAAATTGCTTTAAGGAGAAGAAAAACACTCAGTGAAATGGGCAAATACAAAGACATTACAATATTTTTCTTTTATTAAAAATGCTAAACTATTCCTTATTGTGCCACCTACAAGCTTCACTTTATAAAGTTGCCTATCATGCCCACCACTGGTCTAAGTTGCAAAGGGGCTGCAATCTTAGTCACTGCAGGGGAATTACAGCTTTCCGATGCACACATAAACATGACAAAGGGAAAGTAAAGATTTGAGAGGTTGATCCATCTTAGATATGTTTATGGCTGTGTTTATACATCATGATTCATTTAAAGAGAAGTTGAGTGAGGATTGAGACATTCCTGCTAATTTGTTAGAAGTTTTTTCCTAACAAATTATTAGAATTAAAGAATGGCTTTGTAAAGGACAATTTGATACATTTTTATTTCACTGGACTTTTGTGTCACAGATTGAGATTGCAGGTTTTCTCTGACTTTCACTCCTACTCATAGAAGCTTATGAGATCAAGGACTGACTCCTTTAAGGTACGGACTGTTTCCTTCTCTGTCCTTGTATCTCCACATCCTGTCATATAGCGTACCTGTCACATAGCATAGGTACTTAATAATAACTTGTTGGTTGATTGATTAAGTCTGAGTGCCTTATATAAATTTTCACAATATCTGCTGTGCTCTATAAATAACAACTGCTGAATAAATGTTTATTGATGATGGAGAGAAACAATGATTGAATTTTAGGGTGCATATCAGAAAAGATTATTTCAGATTGGAAAGGTTAAGTGCCTCCAAATAAGTGGAAGACCTTCATTGCCAGACAATCTGAAATTCACTCAACTAATGACCTTTAAGGAGAGTAATATGACCAGATCTAGCTTTAGAAGGACTATTCTGATTAATATATGAAGGGTTCATATAAATAGAGTGAAAGAAGAAAGGCTAGTAAGAGGTTTTTGTAATAGTCCAGAAAACTAATAATTTAGGCTCCTATTCCTGTGGGAATAATGGGAATTTCAAAATGAGAGGCACTGTGACAAAGAGGGTCAGTCTCAAAGTCAAGAAAACCTGGGTTCAAATCTTTCTGTGACACATACTAATTTTGTCACCTTGAAGAAGTTACTCAGTTTCTCAATGACCCCAGGCAACTTTGAAAGGAAGAATCTACATATTAATTGCTTACTTGCTTTGTTGGAAAAAGTCCCTAGCAATCCATAATAGGGATCACTTCACAAGTCTATATATCTCTCAGGGGTGGGGGGAAACTTTAATATTTTTTTGCTGCTTCTTCTGGCATTTCACATTTTTTTCTGTGAAAATGTCATAAAAGTAGTTTCTGCGCTCCTAGCCCTGCAAGATGAAAAGGGGCGGCGGCCGCAGCACCGCCTGCAGCCTCCGCGGACGCAGCCCAAGGACTCCATGAAGTCCTAGCTGTGCCTGTAGCCCAGTCCCTCCGAGCTCACGGTTTTCTAATGGAGGTCCCTCAGTGGGACCCACTGAGAAATGACTCCCTGCCACCCACCCTCACCTCAGCCGTGGCCCCCTATGTGAAGCTCGGCCTCACTATAGTCTACACCATCTTCTATTCACTCCTCTTCGTGTTCACCTACGTCCAACTCTGGTTGGTCTTGCGCTACGGGCACAAACAGTTCAGCTACCAGACTGTCTTCCTCTTTCTCTTGTCTCTTCTGGGCCTCCCTGCGAATCATCCTTTTCTACTTCAAAGACTTCGTCGCGGCCAACTCGCTGAGCCCCTTCATCTTCTGGCTGCTCTGTTGCTTTCCCGTGTGTCTCCAATTCTTCACCTTGACCTTGATGAACCTGTACTTCAAGCAGATGATTTTCAAAGCAAAATCAAAATACTCTCCAGAATTACTTAAATACCGACTTCCCCTCTACCTGGCTTCCCTCTTCATCAGTCTGCTTTTCCTGTTGGTGAATTTAACCTGTGCAGTGCTCGTGAAAACAGAAAATTGGGAGAGAAAGGTCATCATCTCAGTGCGGGTCGCCATTAACAACACCCTCTTTGTTCTCTGCACCATCTCTCTTTCCATCTGCCTCTACAAGATTTCCAAGATGTCCTTAGCCAATATATACTTGGAATCTAAGGACTCATCCCTGTGTCAAGTGACAGTTATCGTGCTTTATGCATCCAGAGCCTGTTACAACTTGTTCATATTATCCTTTTCTCACAATAAGAATGTCCATTCCTTTGATTATGACTGGTACAACATATCAGACCAGGCAGATCTGAAAAGTCAACTTAGAGGTGCTGGATATGTAGTATTCGGAGTGGTCCTTTTGGTGTGGGAGCTTCTGCCCACCACCTTAGTCATTTATTTCTTCCCAGTTAGAAATCCTACACAGGACCTAACAAATCCTGGAATGGTCCCAAGCCATGGATTTAGCCCTAGATACCATTTCTTTGACAACCCTGGAAGATATGACAGTGATGATGACCTCGTCTGGAACATTGCCCCTCAAGGGCTTCAGGGAAGCTTTCCCAGATTACTATAACTGGGTACAACAAACTAATAGCTTCATGGCACAAATAGAATCACTGCACCAAGATTCAACAGTAGATCCTGACAAATCCAGCAATGGGTAGCCTCTGTTAACAACGATATTATGAAATTGTACTCCACCTTGAAAAGTTTCAGAAGGGCACTGTCACATGAGAAATAGGATTTGACTTTGGTGATTGCTCCAGTGGGACTAAGCAATAATTTAGATGGATGAAACTTTATTTTAGTTAGTACTAAAGAAATTAGCCTGGCTATTTCCCCAGGCATAATTTAATTTTTTTATTTGTACTTTTACAGAAGACATATTTTATGTAAATTAAATGATAATGCTAGAGTATGTTAAGGTTCTCTCCCAAGAATTTGTTGATGCAATGTATTTTTTAGTTTGCACAGATACTTTTTATGTATAATTCACTTTAAAAGTATACTATATAGTTTAATGTGTCCTATATGGCTTGTTATGGATGCATTTCTCAGATGACTAAAATTATTCCAATTTAATTAAAAAGACATTTGAGAATAGATGTCCTTGTTAGATATAGAAACCCTTCTCAGTGCCGCATAGCAGAACCTCACAACTTGATTAATATAATTTCTAAATACCTAACTAGTTTCCATTCTCAAAGCTGCAATTGGATAGACGGTTGCAAGCCTTCTGGACAAATGACTTTTCCCAAGTGTTAAAAACCTGCTGGGTGGCTCCTCAGGGAGGATTCAGCTTTTTTTTAAGGTTCTAGAAAGGCCTTAAATTTTGTCCCAAATTTTATGCTTTTAATAAGGTTAAACGTACACAATTAAATGAGAACAAGTTAAAACTGACATAGGATGTGCAAACTTACAATCTTGAACTTTTTCTTCTGTAACCATAAGGGTTTTTGCAAAGTTTTCATCCAAATTAGAATCTAACATCCATAAATTCAGGACTTGAGTCTCCTAGGGCTCTTCCATACATCTGATGCCTTTTAAATTCAAATATATGCTATAGGTTTCTTAAAGGGGATTTACAACATCCCTGGTACTGTAGGTGAAGTCAAGGACCAATTTACTTTGGGCCCCAAATAGCTTTTATTCCACTTTAGACCAATGTGGAAAATGCTGATTTATTTGAACTGATTTTAAAAACAACATAATGAAAACTGATTGTCCAGAAGGTAAGTAGAGTTTACCCATGTTATGACATGGCACATATGTCTGATAGAAAGGGGGCACTTCTAGAGGATTATCTGTCTTCTAGATGGAAAAACATGCCCTCAAACCAGGTTCATTTGGAAAATGCTGCTAATGTTACATAATCCTTGCATGGGTTTTTTTTTTCATTGTAAAAATCCCTAGGGAATGGAAGACTGTCAAGCACATATTTCACCAACAGGTTAAATGGGCAGGTTTTCTACAGAGCCAAGAGCCAGAGAAACTTCAGATGTCATATAAAGAGATAAGTATCATTCCTATTCAGTAAATTCCAAGTCTCAGGGCAATAAAATAGGCAAAATATAAAGGAATTGTATCTTTATTTCTTTTGGGTAAATTCTACCTCCAATGATCCATAGTTTACAATTTCATTCTTCACCAATGTTTTCTCTTTAGCAATCCACATGATTTAAACCTTTAATATAAATTTCACTTCTGTTCTTTTGATACTACATTAAGCTTCTCCATTTTACTGGGGCAAAGGTGTCAAACCAGATCATGATGTAGATTTTTCGCACAATTTGAATCCTTTTACCTATGTAAAATGACTTAGAGAATTCTAAATTGATGAGGGTCTTCAGACAGAAAGGAAACCTCCACTGATTAGTTCCATTTTAAAAACATTTCAGATGATAAGAGATCAAAATCTTAATTTTCCAAATAGCCTTAAAAATGACCTGTCACTGTTTTTCTGTCTTTGAAGCCAGTTATGGATTCTTCATAGCTGAATATTCTGCAGTAAAAAGGTCTTGGGGCTTCTTTTTCTCTTCTGTAAGGTAAAGGGTGGGGGGAGGAAAAATTGACAAATATAAACTCAAAGTATCTACCAGCTCTCACCCCTCTAGGGTTCTAGAACTCTATTTAATTAAGCTTTCATGTAGGCTCTGTAGAATACTTTCCTTGTCTTTAGGACACCTAAATATATTCATTCAAATTGGATCTGTGATCTCACTGAAGTGGCTGATGCAGTTTGCAATCCATTCGTATCTGTCCATCCCATAAAATCCCTGTTCATGGCTTTCCAAAGACGATCCGCTCATCATGCCAGACCTTTTGTTGTACACAAATACCAAATTGCACCACCTGACTTGTGGCCCACCATTAAGCCCCTCTTGTATTTCTGTCTTTATTCCTGTTTTCTTTTAGCTTGAAACTGCTTAAGGAATGTCCAGGCATATTGTTCAAGGCATTCCCTGACTCTGTCTCCCCTGATCAGTATTTCATATTTTCCCCCTGAATCATTATAGTGTGCCAGGCTCATTATGGTGCAAGGATCTTACCTAAGTATCATCCTGTCCTACCCTGCTGACCAAGCAGGGCCTTCACCTTCCTTGCCAAAAACATGACCCTGACCAGTCCTGGGGAATTCCAGCCCCCTCTGACTACAACCTGGGGAACTCCAGTTCCTCTCATACCATGCCCCTCCACCCAGTGCTCTCCACCCAGTTCTATGAAAGACTCCTTCTACCCTTGTACCATACTCCCCTGGGTCATACAGATTTGACCAATGGCTGATCTTTGCTTCTGTACATCACAGCTTTTGCTAGCTCCCCTCCCTATAATAATTTTGTGGTTTGGGCCTATATAACCAAGATCTGAAAATCCAGAAACCACTGCCAATTTGAGTGAGAACTCCGGCAGTCGCACACTTGATCAATAAATCCACATCTAAATTTATCATGAACCCAGGTCTCAACTCACTCATTTATCTGCACAACACTTTCTTACATTCTCTTGCTATCATGAGAATACCGTGAAGCCCATGGGCTACATGTCAGTTATTCCACTCATCACACAACGAGCCCACCTTCTCTTTTGATCATACATTTCTTTGATGGTATCCTTTGCTTCAGAGTAAATAGATTTAAAGTATTTAATATGAAAAAATCATATCAAATCATATTACTAAAACCAAGTAATGATCACAGTCTTCTGCTATAATCTAGAAACACTGGTTATACTTCTATGATTTTAGGCAGAGAAATTTGAAATGCTCATCTTATCACCATTGCAAGCCATAATTTACTTTTATATTAAACCTGCTAATATTTCATGAAGATGAATTGGGGAAGAGGGGGATACTGATGTACTTGGTGTCTACTTAATATACTTTGTCTTAACTTTTGTTTCTGTGGTAATGTCAAAACAAGGACAAACCCAAGTCTTGTAAATGCACACCTGCATATGAAATGTCTTAATGAACTTGGAATCTGTACTTGAATGTACCAAAATGCAATTTCTCTTTTTCTGCTAGTAAATGAGTATTCATACATTTTTGAAAGACAGAGGGGGTGGGAGGAAAAATGTAGTTTTCATTTAGCTTCTTAATTTATTTTTTACTGTTAACTATGATGATGAAGCTGCTTAGTCTATGAAATTCTTTTAAAAATATTAAGGAAATTAAAGGAATAATTATCACTGGCTCTGAAAATTCTTACAGGCTATATTTGTTTTCTTTGTGCTAAAGCAACATAAGACAAACTCAGAAAATTAAAAGGTAAAGGCAGTGGACAATATTTTAATAAAAGTTCTGAGCCAACACATATCAAAGCCTGATGCAATACCAAAAGCATATGCTTACAATGCTGGTTTTATGTTAGCATATAGAATATAATTTACTTAACCATTAAAAATAATATCTATACAGGCAAAATAGTTTTCTTTTTCTTAATTAACCTCAGAAGAATTCTGTTGTATCTAGGTAGCAAACATTTTACTATGGCATTTGATAGACAGCCCATTTAATTGGGCCAATTTAGAAACACAGATACAGACACATACACAGACCCATGCAATCAGAGTGGTTAACACAGTCAGGTCTGAGATGTTGCCAAGAACATTATGCCATAACAGCATGGACACATGTTGCATTTAAACAAATGAATTTAGGTATTGCTAATTACCTGGTACTTAGCACACAGTGCCTGACACATAGTGGGTGTTTACTAAATGATAGTTTACTTTTTGGACTTAGGATGTACTTAATATCTATGATAGCTATCAGAATTAGCTTTTTTGATCATTTACTTATAAGACTGGGACCAAATTTAAACATTTCACCTTATCTTAAAATTAAAAGTTTGCAGAAATTATAACAGTGAAATATTAAAAGTTACCCCCATAATGGTAAAAAAAACAACAACAACCAAGCATTCCCATGTCTAAGAGCTCTGTCAAAAAGGAGTACTATAAGAAATACAATCTAATTTCTGACAATAAAGTCAAATTTATTTTAAATTTATATGGGTCTGTGTATTTGAAGTTATATTGAGAATGCCAATAAAAGATACTTGGTAAAAATAAAATGTCATAAAATGGCATTGCCTCCTTTTGGGAATGATGTCTTTATTTTACATGAAAATAATATTGTTAATAACACATATTTTTAGATTATCTAGAATTCCCAAAAAAAACTCTGCTTCCAACTCTGTCCAAATAACTATTCTTTATCACAAAGAATAACTGAGAAGAGAGAGAAAGACAAACAAAAAGAAGAAATTATATAATTCATGAGAACTTAGGTCAGCAGACAATTGGCAAATAGTCAACCTTGTCTAGGATTGCCTAGGATTCTTCTTTTATTTTTTTTTTGGCTTTTTTTTTGGAGGGCAATTGGGGTTAAGTGACTTGCCCAAAGTCACATGACTAGTGTGTCAAGTTTCTGAGGTCAGATTTGAACTCGGATCCTCCTGACTCCAGGGCTGGTGCTCTACTCACTGAGACACCTAGTTGCCCCAGGATTCTTCTTTTAATGTCCACAGATTCCCAGCTCAAATTTTAGGGGACAATGGATACCATTGTGATCCATAGTGACAGACTTTATCCTTATGGGGTTAACAAACAACCAGAACTCCATTTTTCTCTCTTCTTCTTCTTTTTTTTTTTTTTTTTTTTTTTTTTTTTTTGCTTTTTGGAGGTGGGGGGAGAGGAGAGCAATTGGGATTATGTGGCTTGCCCAAGGTCACAGAGCTAGTAAGTGTTAACTGTATGAGGCCAGATTTGAACTCAGGTCCTCCTGACTCTAGGACTGGTACTCTATTCACTGCACCACCTAGCAATCCCTATCTTCCCCTTTTCTTACTTTTCTTACAAACATATGTTAACTGAACTGGACACCAACCTCTGACCTGTGAATGGCCAGGGTCAAACAAAGCAGGCCAGAGACAAATGTGTCAGGAATCAAGTAGCAGTTCAATTAATTTCAGAATGAGGAAAACATTTTCAAGCCATAATCAAAAAAGACCTTGGACATGATATTTCAAGGAATTATCAAAGAAAATTGTGCTTATATCCTAGAAGAAGAGGGTAAAATGTAAATTGAAAGAATTTACTGATCACTATCTGAAAGAATACTGTGGTGGAGAGGGGCAGCCTCAGATGAAGCTTAATGAAAATTCCCAGGGATATCATAGCCAAATTCCAGAGTTCCCAGGTCAAGGAAAAAAATTCAAGTATTGTGGAGTCACAGTCAGGATAACACAAGATTTAGC
Source organism: Pseudocheirus occidentalis (assembly GCA_028646575.1). Lineage (NCBI taxonomy): Eukaryota > Metazoa > Chordata > Mammalia > Diprotodontia > Pseudocheiridae > Pseudocheirus > Pseudocheirus occidentalis. Next base: position 195,812,170 of record CM053596.1, on the reverse strand, counting down.
AGCTTCTACATTAAAGGATCAGAGTGCTTGGAATATGATATTCCGGAAGGCAAAAGAGCTAGGATTACAATCAAGCATAACCTAGCCAGCAAAACTAAGTATAATCCATCAGAAGGAAAAATGAAAATTCAGCAAAATAGAAGGCTTTCAAGTATTCTTAATGAAAAAAGCAGAGCTGAATAGAAAATTTGACTGTCAAATACAAGACTCAAGAGAAGTATACAAAGGTAAACAGGAAAAGGAAATCAGAAAGGACTTAATAAGGTTAAACAGTTTATGTTCTTATATGGGAAGATAATACTTGTAACTCATAAGAATTTCCTCATTATTAAGGCAGTTAGAAGGAGTATGTATAGACAGATGGAGCAGGTGTGAGTTGAATATGAAGGGTTGATTTAAAAAAAATAAAATCGAAGAGTGAGAGAAGAATGTACTGGAAGAAAGGGAAAGGGAGAGGTAGAATAGAGTAAATTATCTCACATAAAAAAGGAAAGATAAAGCTGTTACAATGGAGAGGAAGAAGGGGGAGCTGAGTGGTAATGAGTGAATTTTACTCCCATAAGAATTGGCTCAAAGAGGGAATAATATACACACTCAATTGAGTATAAAAATCTATTTTACCTCATAGTATTTTTTCATTTATTGCAAATATATGTTGATGAATAATTATGTAAAAGTGCACCCCATCTATGAAAATCTGAAATTAATTTGATTATTGACTTTTTAAAGGCAATTATATGGCTCACTGACATACTCTATCCAAACACTCAAAGTATCAATCGAACAAAAAAAAAAAGAATACAAAAAAGTATTTGACATAGATTTCCATTTTAAAGGGATTAAGAAGGAAATTTATTATTCAAGAGACCTTTTTTCCAAAATGATTAATGAAAGATGATAAACATAATTCTTGTATACAGTGCTTTACAAAACAATTTCCACAAAATAATCTATTGAGCTAAGTTTTCCAAGTGTTACCACCTTCATTTTTATAAAATGAGGCTCAGAGTAAAGTGACTTCCAAAAGTTTGTTGTTAGTAAATGTCTGAGTCAAGACTCCACTCCACATTTCCTGATATAAAGTCTAATATTTATTTTACTATGCCATAATTTATTTCTAAATATTTCTTGATTTAAGGGGGTCATTTTCTAGTTATTCATTTGAAAAATATGATAGAGGGCAGAAAAATAATAATGTAAGAAATCACAGTTGGTGATAATCACACATCACTAAGAAATTAGGAACCACATAGAAACACCGAGTCTGTAGAAAATACGTTACAATTAAAAAAAAGAATTTGCATGCTAATATTCAGAAAGTCATTTATTTTGTAAATCAAGACTCACATGCAATTACTGTTAATATTGGGAGCATTCATTGTTTTTTTAAGATTTGTTAGTTTGGGGATGATGTGATACCTCTTGAATGCTTACATACTTTGTTCTTGACAAGGGATTCCAACCTTTTTTTTTATGTTGTAGACCTCTTTGATACTCTAGTAAACCTATGGACCCCATTTCAGAAAAATAGTCTTAAATTCATGAAATAAAATACATAGGATAACAAAGGAAAATGGATATTTTGAAATTCAGCTATCCAAGTATATTTTAAAAAAACTAGTTCGCAGACTCCAAGTGGAGGTTCTAGATTTAGACAGATTAGAGGGTCACTGGGAATGGGGTTCTTCAGAGGAATAAATAAATTTAAAAATTTGCAGCTGAGTTCTGGATTTGACAATTTTGGTCTTTATAGTGACAAATCCTGTTGACTTCCCTAGATAAAACTCTTAAGAAGCTAGGTCAGATCTGGGTTGTCTATTAGATCTAGAGGAGCAGACTAAAAAGAAAAGGAGTAAGAGGTCCTGAATTCCCCTTCTGTCACTGCTGGTTATCAGTGTCTGTCCTCTACTCTTCACCCTTTCACCAGGGATGAAAACCTGGTATCCTCAAAAGGCCATGAGCAGAGTATCTGGATTCAAATTCTAGTCATGCTACTGACTACCTGTGAGACATTAGACTACTAAATAGCCTCTGAAGTCTCAGTTTCTTCATCTTTAAAGACATAAATGGACTAAATTAGCTCCAAATTTATTTCTAGTTCTAAATCTATGATATTAAAGCCAAATGAAATAATTTTATTTTTTAAATGTCATTTACAAAGCCATTCTTTAATTCTAATAATTTCTGATAGAAAAAGACTTCTAATACATTATTATGAATGCTTCAGCCCTCCCTCAAATTCTCTAAATATATCATGATGTATAAACACACACATAAAGATATCTAAGATCAATCAACATCTCAAATCTCCACTTTCCCCTTGTCATGTTAATATGCACATCAGTGCTTCAGAAAGCTGTAATTCTATCACTCTGGGTACCATTTCATTGAATAAGATCACAATCTCTTTGAAACTTATACCCATGGTAGGCAAAGTAGGCAACCTCATAAAGTGAAACCCACAAGTGGCATAATAAGGCATCTTTTAAGATTACCTTTGTTATAAAAACAAAGTATTTTGATGTCTCTTTATTTTCTTATTTCATTGAGTATTTTTCCCCTTCTAAGAATTATTCTTTTGAAAGTTTTTGGAAGTGTCTATTTTTTTACATGTTATTATAGCTTTTGAATATGATATTTGGCAGATCCTTTCCTAAGGTCTTTTTTTTAATGCATAATAATCATGTAGAGATGACTCTGAGTTGGTGATAGATAAACAAATGTAGTACAATGACAGAAAGGTAGTAATGAGAAGGAAAAGCTTCAACCATGAGTCTAGACTCTAGACTCTAGAGACACATTACACGTGGCAACCAAGCACCATCTTGTCTTAATTCAGAGGGACTAGTCACTAAGTTTTCTTTATATTTACCTTCTGCTACATACTTTTTCCTGAGTAGAAAGTAAAGTCCTTGAAGACAGTGCCTATTTGTTCTTGTCTTTATGCAGCTGGTGGCACAGTAGATAGAGCTCTGGGGTTGGAATCAGGAAGACCTGAGTTAAAATTTGGCCTAAGATACTCACTAGCTCCATGACCTGCAAAATTCACTCAGCCTCTGCCCACCTCAGCCTTTTTCAACTATAAAACAAGAATAACAATTGAAACTATCTCCCAAATTTTTTTTGATTATCAAATGAGATCATATTTGTTAAAAGTGCCTAACACATTTCCTGGCACATAGTGGTTGCTATTCAAATGCTTGTTTCCCCTGCTTTATATCCCTAGTTCCTAGATGCATGTTAGATGCTTAATAAATACTTGCTGAATGATATTTAATTGAAGAGCAACTTTATGTAAAAGGAATTCAAAAGATTTTATAATGCAAATAATTAGACCCAATTTTGAAGCAAAAAATTAAAATTAAAAGGATTTAAGGGATAGGAGATGACATTTTCTATAGGAAAAAGCTCTCAAAACCTAAGATGAAAAGATGCAAAAGAGTAGTGAGTTTAGGGTATGCCTCTTAAATCTCTCTGATTTCACTGATTCCAGTCTACAACTTCACCACTATATTTAAGTATGACTCCTGCTCCTGCTGTCAGCAGAGGAATCACATTCTTCTCTAGTCACCAGAAATACTCATGGGAATATCATTAGCTAGAGACAGATATACTCCTTGCAATTGCTTCTCTTCCAGGAACACCAGTCTCTGGAGTGAAGAAATCTTGAAAGGGTATCCTCATTCATTTCCTTAGGGAAATGTTCCTTGAGATAATTATTGCACAAATAAAAATCATCCCTCCTCTAGACTAAGCAGTTCAGAGAAAATGTCATTCCTAATTGTGCTTGGTAGCCCTTTTGGTATTGAGGAGAAATCTTCTTTTCTTCTTATTGCCTTAAAATTATCCACAACTTTGTCAGAAATGTTCAAGCATCATCATCAAAATCCTGTCAAGTTGAGCACGCTATAGCAATAGCCTTTATGAATTACTGTAACATTATAAGAATTGAGGGAAATAACAGTCCTCTTATTCTTCTAATTCTGACAGGAATAAGGTAAGTAATCAAATTTCATATGTTTGAACTAAAAAATAGGTGTGAGCTGAGGAGGGTATAGGGATGCCTGAGACACACTGATGGTTTGTTTTAACTAACATAGTGAGATGGGACAAACCCCTTTCAGTACTCTTCCCTGCAGTGTGTGCTTAGGTCATGGAAAGAGTGGAATTACTTGTTTATTTCTTCTACTCTCCTTTTTATCTATGTCTGGAACCCAATGAGAAATGTGCAGATAGCATAATGAAGGACACTTTACAATGTTAGATTTTATAAATGCCCAAACTTTAGTGACAAAATTTCAGTTCTCATTGTTAATGTTTATTTTGTTGATGACCAGGTGTAAGTGTTACTGTGAAGGCTTAAAACCACTAGAAGACCAAAACAAAAATAGATGCAATATTCACATGTTGCCCAGGACGCACAATGCTCCTGGACTGGAGATGGATATATTTCTCTATGTCTCCTATCGCTGCCTGCCTTCTGTTCTTGCCACAAACTGGCCTCAGGAAAGCTCTCTTGGCTTTTCTTTTCTTTTTGTGAGGCAATTGGGGTTAAGTGACTTGCGCAGGGTCACACAGGTAGTAGGTCAAATGTTTGAGGCCAGATTTGAACTCAGATTCTCCTGACTCCAGGGCTGGTGTTCTATTTGTTCTGCCACTTAGCTGCCCCTCACTTGGCTTTTCCATGGCAAATGTGACATCCTATGTCTTTTGCTATTTTAATAGATCAGAACCAGTGAGCTTTACGTTTTCAGATGAATGATTACAAGGATAAGTACATGGAATATGTTAACCACTATGTTTGGGGGATACAATGCACTGAAGATTCAAACACAAAAGTAAAAACACCCTGCCTTCAAGGAAGTTACATCCTAACTGGGAGAGTCAACACATATAAAGGAGACAGAGTAGGAACTCATCAGGACAATCTGCACCTGATTTAATCTTAAGCCTGGCATCCTTAGCCTGGTGGCTATTCTCAGATTAACAGTCTTTCCTCCAGAAGCAATTCTGCCAAAGTCTTCCTGTGCTGCCATTTCCAAAAGTCATTAAGGGAAAGGATAGAATGTGGCTAAGTCAAAGGGTATACACATTTTTGTATCTCTTTGAGCACCTTACAGTTTTCTTTCTACTCTTTCACTTGGTGATCTCATCAGTTCTGAAGGATTCGATTATTTCTTTAGGTAGATCATTTTCAAATTTACTTATCCAGCCCTCACCTCTATGTTGACTTTCAGTTTCCAGTCCCCTATTGGCTATTAGATATCTTTAGCTGAATATTCAGTAGACGTCTTTAACTCAATAGACCCAGTACAGAACTCATTACCTTTCCTCTAATCCGAAAATTTCTTCTGAACTATGCTTTTTCCTGTTGAGGACACTACCTTCCTCCTAGTCATCCAAGCTCACAACCTAGATGTCATCCTTGGCTCCTCACACTCTTTCCCATATCCATTATGGTGCCAAGAAATTTTTCTTTATAACATTTCTCCCATATGCTCTCTAGTTGTTCTGCCTGCCGTGAGTTTCTTCCTCGTAGTCCATCCTCCACCCAGTTGTCAAAGTAATCTTCCTAAACACAAGTCTAACCATATCATCTAGTCCTACTCAATAAACTGTAGTGGCTCCCTATCACCATCTGGATCAAATGAAATTCTCTGCTGCTCAAAGTCCTTCTTAATTAATATAACTACCACATACTTTTTGATCCAATGGGACTGGCCCCCTTGCTGTAGTCCAAATAAGACACTCCATCTTTGGACTGATTATCTTGACCATCCACAATTCATGGAGTGTTCTTCTTCCTCATTTCCACCTCCTGACTACCCTAGATTCCTTGAAGTCCCAGATAAAATTCTAAACATCTCTAGGATGTTTTGACCAACCTCTCACAATTTTACTGCTTTTCCTCTGATGGTTTCCCCCCATTTGTCCTGTATATAACTTGTTTGTACAGTTATCTGCATGTTATCTATATCATTCCATTTTGAACTTTTCAAGAAAAGGGACTATATTTTACCCTTCTTTGTGTCCTCATTTCTCAACACAGTGCCTGGCATATAGAGGACATTTAATAAATATTTATTGACTGACCTGTTAAGAGATCATTTTCTTGAAAGTTTTTTATACACTAAAACTTTTACAAAACTTATACTAAAATCATGTTAAAATTATATACTCTATGGTCAAATTAATAATAATAATAACTGCACATAAGATTTATGTAGTATTGTACAGTTTATAAGGTGATTTTAAATTATCTCATTTTGCCTTTACAATAACCTTCAGAGATAAGTACTATTATTATCACCATTTTACAGATGAGGATGCTAAGGTTGGCACAAGTTAATTGACTTACTAAAGGTTATTCAGCTAGTAAGTGTATGAAGCTAGATTTGAAATCATTTTTTCTAACTCAAAATCCAGCATTATATCTGTAATACTAACTGACTACTTCGAACTTAGTGACAAGTCCCTCTGAATTAAGACATGATGGTGGTTGGTTGCCACATGTAATGTGTCTCTAGAATTTAGAGTCTAGACTCATGGTTGAAGCTTTTCCTTCTTATTACTACCTTTATGTCATTGCATTACATTTGTTTATCTATCACCAACTTAGAGTCATCTCTACATGATTATGATGCATTATAAAAAGGACCTTAGGAAAGGATCTGCCAAATATCATATTCAAAAGCTATAATAATATCTAAAAAATAGACACTTCCAAAAACTTTCAAAAGAATTGTTCTTAGAAGAGGAAAAATACTCAATGAAATAAGAAAATAAAGAGACATCAAAATACTTTGTTTTTTATAAAAAAGGTAATCTTAAAAGATGCCTTATTATGCCACTTGCGGGTTTCACATTATGAGGTTGCCTACTTTGCCGACCATGGGTGTAAGTTTCAAAGAGATTGTGATCTTATTCAATGAAATGGTACCCAGAGTGATAGAATTACAGCTTTCTGAAGCACTGATGTACATATTAACATGACAAGGGGAAAGTGGAGATCTGAGATGTTGATTGATCTTAGATATCTTTATGTGTATGTTTATACATCATGATATATTTAGAGAATTTGAGGGAGGGCTGAAGCATTCATAATAATGTATTAGAAGTCTTTTTCTATCAGAAATTATTAGAATTAAAGAATGGCTTTGTAAATGACATTTTAAAAATAAAATTATTTCATTTGGCTTTAATATCATAGATTTAGAACTAGAAATAAATTTGGAGCTAATTTAGTCCATTTATGTCTTTAAAGATGAAGAAATTGAAAACTTCAGAGGCTATTTAGTAGTCTAATGTCTCACAGGTAGTAAGTAGCATGACTAGAATTTGAATCCAGATACTCTACTCATGGCTTTTTGAGGATACCAGGTTTTCAACCCTACTAGAGGAGAAGCTTATGGGATCAAGGATTGGCTCCTTTTAGGTAGCAACTGTTTCATTCTTTGTACTTATATCTCCAGCACCTTGCACACATAGTGCTTAGTGCATAATATAGGTACTTAATAAAAACTTGTTGGTTGGTTGATTAATTCAGGGTATCTTATCTCAATTCCTACGACATCTGTTGTGCTCTACAAATAGCAGCTACTGAATAAAGGCTTATTGAATGATGGAGTAAATGAATGAATATTTCAAGGTGCCCTTCAGGGAATATAAAATCAGCTTGGAAAGGTAATTATTTCCAAACTGTGGATGATATTGATTGTCAGACAAAGGTATAAGAAATTTACTTAATATACAATATGGAGACACTAACAACTTTTGAGGAGAGTAACAACATGACCAGATTTATGCTTAGGAAGATTATTTTGAAAAATATATGAAGGATTAATTGGAGGAGAGGGAGAATATAGTAAGGAAGACAAGTAGGAGGCTTTTGTAATAGTCCAGAAAAGTGATAATTTTGGCTTGTATTCCTATGGGAGCAATGGGAATTTCAAAATAAGAAAGAAGGTGACAGAAGGGGCCAGCCTTGGAGTCAAGAAAACTTGGATCAAACCTATCTCTAATCAGTCTTTACTTTGTGACCCTGGAGAAGTTATTCAATTATTTAGTGGCCCTGAGAAAATTTGGAAAGAAGAATTTTTATTTTGTTTTGCTTTGTTTTTGCTTTTTGGAAGGGGGCAAGGCAGAGCAACTGGGGTTAAGTGATGTGCCCAAGGTCACACAGCTAGTAAGTGTTAAGTGTCTGAGGCTGGATTTGAACTCACATCCTCCTGACACCAGGGTCAGTGCTCTATTCATTGTGCCACCTAGCCACCACAAAAGAAGAATTTATAGTTAGCTGCTTGTTTACTTTTTTTAAGGAAGTCACTGTCAATCTTTCACAGCCATGACTTCACAGGTCTATACATCTCCCAGAGGTGGGGCTATGGATGAGAATTTTTAAAAGTGTTTAATTTCTGCTTTTTCCATCATTCATATTTTTTTCTGAAAAAAAATACCATAAAATAGAACTGTCTTCTTTTGGGAAATTATGCCTTTACTTTTTGTGAAAATGTTATTTTTAACATTTGTTTTTACATTATCTATAATTCATAGGAAAAATTTCTTCCTATTACTTCCAAAGAACTATTCTAAAGAATAAAAGAGAGAGAAATTCAATAGAACAATCGTATAAAAATGTAGAAGTGATACACACCCATAGTTCCCACATATTCAAAGAAGGAAAGTAGGCATTTTCTCATATATCTTTTTTGTTGCAATACTCGGTCATTATAGTTTCACATCATTTGATTTCAATTGCTTTATTGTTTTTTCTTTTCAACAACATGTTAGTCATTGTAGTCTGTATATGTTTATTGTTGCTTCATTTAATATAAATTTATGTCTTTCTATGTTTCTCAGTATTCATAATATTCATGGTACCTTTGATCTTGACTGCTATAACATAATTCCCTTGTTATTATAGTCTTGAAGCTTGATATTTTGTGTCTTGAAGAATAAAATTTTGGTTTATTCTCTATTGGCATCATATGGAATACATTGAAGCTATCACACAGTTTCAATTTTATGAGAAATGTTATTTTCTGCTTTCTGAAATATAGAAATTAGATTTTTTTTTCCTTTTCCCACAATAATCAGGAAATCAAATAATCATTAATTTTTTCATTGCTCTTTCCTGGATATGTCATAATTCATGTAATTTTCAGGTTTACCCTTTTTCTTCATATTATTTCCATCATTCTTTCCTCCAGAAAAATAAATTTACTTTATATTATATTCATTGTTTTGTTCAGTCTTCAGCTTATGGGATTTCTTAACTAGATAGAGTTTTTTATTTCAACAAACTTTTTTGCAGACAGAATTTATTGTGTTGGTAATTGTTAGATTATAGGATATTTAAACTATTTTCAAAACTTATACTTAAATGCTATGGTCTAGGTTTATATAAATAGTTTATGAATTTGCAAGGGCATTTGTCATTACTGCTGCTTCATGAGATCTTAGGTCAGCACACATTGGCAAATAGTCAACTCTGTCTAATAACATTACTTTTTCCAATTTCCACAGATTCCCACTTCAATGTTCAGAGGACAATGGATACAGGGAATCATTCCATGGTGACAGACTTTGTCCTTATAGGGTTAACAGACCAGCCAGAACTCCAGCTCCCCCTCTTCTTACTCTTCCTACAAATATACATTACCTCCATGGTGGGGAATGTGGGCTTACTCTTACTTATCAGGATCAGTTCTCAACTTCACACTCCCATGTACTATTTTCTCAGTAACTTGTCTTTCATTGATCTCTGCTTCTCCTCTGTCATTATCCCTAAAATGTTGGTGAGCTTTGTATCAGAAAAGAACATCATTTCCTACTCAGGGTGTTTGACCCAATTCTTTTTCTTCTGTACTTTCTGTATTGCTGACTGCTTCATGCTGACAGCCATGGCCTATGATCGTTATGTTGCCATCTGTAGACCCCTGATCTATAATAGTGCCATGTCCCAGAATATCTGTTTTCTACTAGTGGCAGGAGTGTACTGTATGGGGGTCTTTGGAGCCATCACTCATACAAGTGGTCTAGCCAGATTGTCCTTCTGTGGAAACAATTCTATTAGTCATTATTTTTGTGACATTCCTCCCCTTTTGAAGCTCTCCTGCTCTAGTACCTACATCAATGAGCTTTTGGTGATGCTTCTGGTTGCGATTAACTCATTGATGGCCACTCTACCTCTCTTGATTTCTTATGCTTTTATCCTCTCCAACATTCTCAGGATCCATTCTGCTAAAGGCAGGTCCAAAGCTTTCAGTACCTGTGGATCCCACCTGGCATCTGTGGCTGTCCTGTATGGTTCCATCATTTTTATGTATTGTCAGCCTACATCATCCAGCAATATCACTCAACAAAAAGTGTCTTCAGTGATCTACACCACAGTTATCCCCATGCTAAATCCTTGGATCTATAGTCTGAGGAACAAAGATGTGAAGGATGCACTGAGGAAAATCAGGAAGGACTGGAGAGTCTCCTGGTGCAAGTGTCACCATTAAAAGTCACTGAAATCTTAAATAAATTTTATGCTCCTTCACAATAGTTATTTAGTTATTCCCCTTGAGATATAGGTCAGATGTGGACAACATTACGAAGCTGGGAAGCTGTATTATTCCTTGTCAGTTTTCCTTCCTGACTTGTCTGTCCCTTCTACCCATCTCTCAACAATTTATGGTGCCAGGGTTTCCCCCCACTAGAACAACCTAAAGTAATATATCATATTTTCCCTTACAAACTTACCTGTGCCATATCTCATTACCTAAGATCTCTACTTTAGATTGCTGATGGTGTTAGAAAACAAGCTGACCAACTCTTGTTCAATAAAATGGAGCACCGAGGATTGATTGAATCCTGAGATTCGGTGGTAATTGAGTAGAAAGTGTGCCTCAACTATAAAGTAGAGAAATGGCACCACAAGGAGAACTATGATCCCAACATTTAGATTAATGAGGATCAGGCCAATATCAAGGCTAATGTTGTGGCTGCATAAAATTTAGTAAGTTTTCCTGAGTACTGAAGTACCTCTAACTTTATCCAATTTCTTTTGTGCTCCCAAAATTCACGGATTGATCTCTAAAATGCATATCTTTGGCTTCTTTTCCTATTAAGATTCTTATTTACTTCCTAACCTCAAGTGACACAAAAAGGAACATGACCTTCCATTATGTAGACTTCATTTACTTCAAGAAATTAAAATTTTAACGGACATAATTTAGAAACTCCAAATGGCAGCATATTTTTCCATTTGAGACAGCCAACTGCATGATAAAATGCAGATTTCATGAGGGTTGTCCAAGAGGGAGTCCTATGGTCAAGTTCCCCCAACATTCCCCTTTAAGCAACTGTGAATTTTTCACAATTAATTCTGGAGTGACATCGCAAAAATAAGGTCAGCGTGAGATATTTTCCAGCCCAAAACAACTTAGGAAGTCAGTAAGAGAGCTGTATGACACTGGGGGGCAGCCTGGGCTGGGGTACAGGTGATGACAACCAGCTGTGGTCCCTGGAGATAGTATAGTAACAGCATAGCTTTGGGTACTCTCTTCCAAGAAGGTTCAGAGTATTAAAAACTGGATAGAAAATTATTTCAAGGGACTCCAGCACTGAGTATAGAACCAGGCACTGATAGGTAACTGCATGGCTCACACCCAGTTCCAGGTAACAGTTCCAGGGAGTAGAGGAGTGCTTGAAGCTTCAAGGGATCAGAGGGCCTTCCTGGATAAATACCAAAGTACAGAGTAGAAGAGCATTAACCACACCTTTACCCCCATCACACAACTTTGGAAACACTTTTTTTTAAAAAAACTCTTTTTCACATAAGTAAGTGAAAAATGAAGCATGATTATTTCCTCCCTACCCAAAGTGAGCAGAATCTAAGTCAGTCAAGAAAGAGGCTAGAAAATGGAACAACATAAAAAAGAGTCTAAGCATAAATAACTATGGTGATAGAGAAGATCAAGGTACAAACTCAGGAAATGATATGAAAACAACTAAAAATATGAAAAAATGTGATTGAACATAAATCTGAAAAGCTTTCCTGAACAATCTAAAGAAAGAGCAACAAATAATCTAAAAAATCAAATAAGAGTGAAAGAGGAACAATTGAGGAAATGAATTAGATGGGTGCAGGAAAATGATGAAAAATAATTAACAGGGGAACTGTGGGAAGGAAGTTATGAATAAAATAAGGAAGGAAATTACCTGATTCTTTTAAACTTTCCTCCAAATAACTTAGAACAATACTCTAAACTGAATTTCAGAGTGACAGAAAAAAGAAAAAGTTAAGGCAAAGCCATTGTCCTGCCTGACAGTTGTAATGGGAAGCAAAGAAGTAGTTAACACCTTGATACAACCATGTATCAAGTATTAAGATCCAGAACTTGTGAATCCCACAACTTGTGAGCCCTATAACTTGTGAACTCCTGCAACAGGAAGGGGAGGAGCTAATGATCATATATAAGAAGAGGCACAGGCTCAAGAAAACAGAAATGAAAACAGAACTTGTGGTAGTAGAATGGAAAAGAGAGAAGAACTGAGAACTCATTATAACTGAGAAGAAGTGAGAAAAGAAATGAGAACTGAAGACTGAACTGAGAATTGAGAAGAACTGAGAAATGAGAAGAGAGGAGAACTGGGAGGAGACACGGCTATAGTGATGTTACTTTGTCTGTCTGTTTTGATGTTACTTTGTCAGACTCTTCTGCTGACAGGATGGTGCTGTTGTTACAGAAGCCCTGGGCCTTTGCTGCTGGTTCAGCAGCCCTGAAAAAGGATTTTCTTGCTGTATGTTTACAGAAATCTTGGAGGAGAGTTTTACTGGTGTTTTCAGAGGTCCAGGGACTACACTGATTATTTCTGTTGAGTTATCAGACCTTGTTGGTGAGTCCAAGTTGATTTCACAGGCAGACAGTGAATTGATGAGGGTGCCAGCAATGTACATGAATGTTATTGTGGCTTTGTTAAGCTTTGTCTTCCCAGGAACTGAAACTGTGAAGGACTTGAGGTGGATTAGACTCTGTGGGCTTCAATATGGAACAGGAACTGCACAAGAAGCTGGACAAGGAACTGAGAGTTGTCTGCCTTTGAACCCAGGTGGCAGTTGGATAGATTTGTGCAGGAGTTGGTACCTTGGAAGAGAAATCGTGGAAGCTGATAGCCTGCCTCAAATCAAGATGAAAAGACCTCTCCTGTATTTAATGAAAACTGAGAAAACTATGACTTACTGTGGCCTAGGAGTGGAGAACTCTTACCTTCATATTTAGATGATTGAGTTAAGGGCTTCTCCAAGTAAGAAAAAAGAGGACTTTTGAATCTGGCCTATGGGTGGAGATCTTTGACCTTTGTACTTCATGTCAATTAAGGAGGCTTGCCTCCTTATGAATGATTGAATTAAGGACTTACTAAATGATTGTTTTATGAAATGAATGTTATCTTTTGCTTAAGACTATGTGACCACTTTGGTGAAAACTATGTGGCCATTTAGAGACAAGTTGTTATGCTACAACATTGTGAATGCTGTGCTATGATTTCTGTGAATGTTTTGTCTTAGTTCATTACTTAATAAATAGAGAATTCACTATGCTGTGTAATCAGAACCTTAAAGCTGTTCACAGCAGCAGTCCTCTGGAAAGCTGCTCAGGCTTGACTTTCCAACAGTTTAGGAAAACATTATAAAAATCCTGGCCTGCAGGGGTAGTGGTCTGACTGGGAGTGAAGTATAGATATCATTCTGTCAATAAGCATCAGGCCATGGGGGCAGCTGTGCTTATGGCAGCTGTGTCTTTGGGAGCTTTTTATGTCAGTGTTGGGTAGTTTATCAGGAAAATAGAGCGAAACACTTTCTACTGGCACTGGACATAGGGCCCAGGCAAATTAGCCCAACCAAGTACTACATTGTGGAGACAAGTGAGGAGAATGAGAGCTTGCTGGGGAGTTCAGGAGCAAATAACTCTACTCACAATTTCCAGCCAGAGATGATCAGTTGTGGTTTTTCATAGGAGAATTCCTGGTTTCAGTTCCAGGGCAGAAATGTGAACTGATTCTCACATTCTTGAGAGAATGGAGCTAATGGTGAGTTCCTGACTCTATTGGGAATGAGATCATTTGCAGTGTTAGGAATTCAGGGAGCCCTTGTCTCAACTCATACATGAAGATGAGTGCCTGAGGTCACTCATGAACCAAGGGATATGCAAGAAGAACAGTAATCACACATGGTGTTGGATCATTGGACATTTAAAGAACCACAAAGACAAAGCCCACCAATTAGACCTCTGAAAGCAAAAACATATGCATAAAAACCCCTGAAGCTTGAAAAATTATCCCCTACACCTTGCTTGGTAAGAGAGCCCAACTCTAACATAAAGTTAATTGAGTAGAAATAGGTGGTTTAAAAAATTAGTAAATAACAGGGGAAAACATGCCAATAGATAGTTACTATGGTGACAAAGATGACAAAATCAAAACAGCTACATGTAAAGCTTCAAAAAAAATTCAAAATGGTCACAAGTCCAAAAATAATTGTTGGAAGGAATTAAAAAGAACTTTTAAAATCAAATAAAGAATGTAGAGAAACAATGGAAAAACAAATTAGTAATGTAAGAAAATTATGAAAAGAAAGCCAACCAATTAGAAAAGGAAGTCAAAAGCTTAATGAAGAAAAGAAACTAAAAATTAGAATTGGGGAAGGTGAAGCTAATCACTTCATACGAAATAAATTAAAAAATAATTTAAAAAACAAAATCAAAAGAATAGAAAATGAAATATTTCATTAGAAAAACAGCTCACCTGGAAAACAGATTGAGGAGAGATAATATAAGAATTGTTGGACTACCTTGAGTCATGGTCAAAAAAAGAGCTTACATATGAAATTATAAGAAAGTGTGAAGGAAAGTTGTTCTGAATTTTTGGAACTAGAGGATAAAATAGAAGTTGAAAAATATCCACCAATCACTACTGAAAAGAAAACTCACAGGAACATTATAGCTGGGTTTATTATTGCCTAAGTTTCAAACTTCCCATGTAGAGGAAAAATCATTACAAGCAAACAGAAAGAAACAATTCAAATACTGTGGAGCTACAGTCAAGATAATAAAAAAATTTAGAAGCTTCTCCATTAAAGAACATAGGATGTGGAATATGATATTTCAAAGAGCAAAGGCATTGGGTTTGCAAACAAAAATAACTTATCCATAAAAACTAAGTGTAATTTTGCAAGGGAAAAAATGAAAATTTAAATAATTAAAAGACTTTCAGATATTCTTGAGGAAAATAAATGAACAGAAAATGCAACATTCAAATACAAAAACATTAAGAAACATAAGAAGGGGGGCGGCTAGGTGGCGCAGTGAATAGAGCACCGGCCCTGGAGTCAGGAGTACCTGAGTTCAAATCCGGCCTCAGACACTTAACACAAAAAACTAGCCATGTGACCTTGGGCAAGTCACTTAACCCCAACTGCCCTCCAAAAAAAAAAAAGAAACATAAGAAGGTAAACACGAAAGTCTAATAAGAAGGAGTTTAATAAGTTAAACTGTTTACTGTCTTACATAAAGAACTGATATTTGTAACTGAATAATGTTGTCATTATTGGAAAGAGAGTACACAAAAGGTCTGGGCTTGAGGTGATTTTGATTAAATAATTATAAAAGTAAAGTTGGGTAAGGAGAGGTAAAGTAGAGCAAACTATTCATAGAGTAACTTTTATAGTGGAAGAAAAGATGTGGTAGAGGGTGGGCAGCACAGGAACCTTCTCACAGGAAATGGGTTAAAGAGACAATAACATATACATCTAGTTGGATATAAAAATCTTGATTTACAGAGAAATAGTAGAACATGGAAATAGGATAAGGATCTCTAGGACAAGAATAGGATAAAGGAGGGACTCTTTAGAAGAGTGTGTGAATTCAGGAGGCAGTGGTCAGAAGTAAACTAGATATCTAAAGAAGAATTGGTAAAAGAAGAGACAGGAAAGTATAAACAGGGCAGGAAATAAGATGGAGAGAAATACAAAAGTAGTAATTATAACTTTGAAAGTGAATGGGATTCACTCAAACATAAAATAGAAATTAGTAGTGCA
>CM053596.1:195741887-195786779 GCA_028646575.1 Pseudocheirus occidentalis | reverse complement strand
GAAGGAAGGAAGGAAGGAAGGAAGGAAGGAAGGAAGGAAGGAAGGAAGGAAGGAAGGAAGGAAGGAAGGAAAATATTTATGAAGTGCCTACTTTATGCCAGGTTCTTTTATGTGGTGCCAGGCATTATACTAAGTCTTTTTTACAAATGTTATCTCATTTAATCTTCACAACAACTCTGGGAAGTTACTATGATAATCTTCATTTAATTATTATTATGAATATCTGCTATTATTATTATTATAGGTGCTATTATTATCTCCATTTTACAGTTGAGGAAACTAAGGTAAGTGGAGGTTCAGTAACTTGTTTAGGCTCACACAGCTAGTGTTTGAAGTCATGCTTGGATTCATGTTTTCTTGACTCCAAGTCTCACATTGTATCCATTATGCCATTTCATTGTCTCTAGGAAAATGTCCTGAGTAAGGTCCACATTAAGGAGGGATCTTCTTTAGAAACTGAGTATCTCTAAAGCAGTGATTCTCAACCTTCCTAATGCGGCAACCCTTTAATACTCGTATGTGAGAGTTTCTCGGCGTATCTGCATGTGGGCGGACCCGCCTGGAGACAGATACAGGAGCCGTGTGTCAGTTCGTAAGACCATCAGAAATATGTTTTCCGATGGTCTTAGGTGACCCCTCTGAAAGGGTCGTTCAACTTCCAAAGGGATTGTGACCCACAGGTTGACAGCAGCTGCTCTAAATGGTCCTTGTAACAGGTGATATTATGTTGATTAAATCACATCCTAGAACATTACAGGGCCTCCTCAAGAAGGACCAGGATCTGTCATTTAAAAAAAAAGCCCACAATTCATGTAGGAAAAAACTCAATGCAAAGTGTACTAAAAGTTTTAGTGCAGTTTAAGCTTTATTAAGCTTAAAACTATCCACTATCCAGACTATTACATGTGATTGAATGACCAATTACTGTTTTAGCGTACTGGTGCATTTCTCTACACAGACATTGCCTTTGGACAATGAATTGGTCTGAAAACTGAATGGGAGAAAGAGAACTGGCAAGCTTGTATTTAGGAAACCATGGGGGCCCTCTCAATGATCACATTAGTCTACTCAGGACTTATAAAGGTTCTTTAGCTTCCTTTTCATTTACCATATCATTTTCCATCTTTTTTTTTTGGTAGCAGCTTGACTGAGATATGCAAATAAATCATTCTAGGTAGATCTCTGGAAGGAAATAGCCAGTGGTTCCCAGTAGCCCATGATGTAGAGGGTGATGAGGAAGCCTTATCGCAACAACTAAGATTCTTCTGGCCAAATGAACATAATTTGCAATGCGGTTGTCTGTGAGCAATGTACATAGACAGATAGCTGGAGAAATGTGGTGGCACCAGGGAGGAGATAATCCTCAGTGTCCATGTTCATAACATGACAGACTGAAAAAAATGTCCATACACTGGAGTAGAAGAATTTGTAGGTATAATTTGTTTTTAAGTTGTAACTCAGAAGGAAAATGTGCATTGGATGAGGAGGCAAAAAAGAGCATGATTTTGAAACAAATCTCAGCAACATCATG
Source organism: Pseudocheirus occidentalis (assembly GCA_028646575.1). NCBI lineage: Eukaryota > Metazoa > Chordata > Mammalia > Diprotodontia > Pseudocheiridae > Pseudocheirus > Pseudocheirus occidentalis. The sequence goes on along the minus strand of CM053596.1, from coordinate 195,785,248 downwards.
ATGAAGAATCCCCCCCAAATAACTATTAAAATAGTACAGAACTAAAAGAGAAGTTGCATCCAGGTGATGTGGTGTTGGTTGTTACACACCTGCCCCATGTCAATAGCAGGATTTATGCTGAAAGCAGCATCCATAAAGATGTCAGTTCTGAGGAGCTGAGGGGAAAAGAAGCACATCAGCAAACATTTCAGGTGAATGATCTAGCTTTAAAAGTGAATCATTTTAGACAAAACTATGCACACGATTTTGTCTGTTTAGTCTCCAAAACTTCAATTCAGATAAGGAAACCTTCAATTCAGAAAAGGATACATGTGGAAAACAGTCAACAAGCATCCTAATAAGCCCCTCTAATACACATGTGCTAAAGCAAGCATGTCCAGGTACACCCAAAATATATGTTCAGTCTTAAGTCATATAAGACAGGACTTTGCTACCTATGGCAAAGGTTATAGGGCAGCAGATTTGGACAGAGATGATGTTTTCAGATAGTATGCTGTACGCGTATGTTTGTACACCCATGCTCACACCGACATGTACATCTATTGGGGGATATAATATAAGAAAGTAAATAGAGTCTTTTTGCAAAACAATCACACATTAATTTTAGATCAGGTACTAATAATACAAACAAGTACTATAATAGAAAGAATGTTGACTTGGAGTCAGGATGACCTGAATTCAAATCTTGAATCAGATAATTAGCCATTATTACTCTCATTTTATGGATTATGAAACCAAGGCAAAGAGAGATTAAATAACTTGCCCAAGGTCACACAACTGATAGGTGTCTGAGGTTGGATTTGAACTCAGGTCTATGCTGACTCCAGGCCCAATATTCTGTCCACTGCACCACCTAATTATCTTAAGGAACCAAAGAATGTCACACAACTATTTCAGGGAAGACTTGGGACTAGAACCTAGGTCTCCCAACTCTTATCCAGTGTTCTTTCTCTTCATTGTACAACAGTTTCTTCAATTTCATATACTTCAATGAGAAAATGTCCTAAGAAATTTTCACTGTATACTTGTAAAATAATAGGACGTTTACCTTGTGAGCTCCAGTCAGACAGTCAATCTCAACTTCAGAACAGCCTGCTCCATAAACAAAATATGGAAATGGATTACCTTCTTCTTTCTCCCAGTCCATATATGTCTGATAGCCCCTGAGAAGATAATGCCAAATAAATCAGGATGTAAACAAAAAGAGAAAATTTTATCCCCTTGGGATGAATCTTTTTTACCTCCCTGTGCTCCAGCCTACCCAGAGATAGCACAATATGGTCATCATGCTTTCTATCAGATAATGCCCTCTAAGCAGCTCCCTCAAACAATTGTCACCTATGGGCACTGCTTGTCTTCTCTTGCTGTGGCTACATGATACCCTTCCCTTTACCCTGCTTCCACTACAGGAGACTGAGCTACTGGTGGAAAAATCTCTTGGCTATAGAAGAGGTGAGCAGGAGTTATACATATGAGGACAATGGGCACAACCTCCCCTTAGGATGTAAATCTTCTGGGATGTATCACTGCTTGAGATGTCCATGGAACACCCCCAACCACTGGAAAAAGCAAAAAGATCTGCCTTACCGGAAATATCCAGTAGCTGAAAGACTGATGGATTCCATGAAAGCCTGAGAAATCTGTGAAAGGAGAATATTTGAGAAGTAAACAAGAGTGTGGGAAAATGAGCAAAAATGCTTTCTGTGGGAGATTCCATCTCTCTTTCACCCCTATTTCTGTCCTTACTTTCTCCTCTTCAGTCTGAATTTCATCTATGTACCTACTTCTACTTCTACTTCTTCTACTTCTATGAACAGCAACAATAATAACAGCAGCAACTAGTATTTATATAGCACTTTTAATTTTTCAAAATGATCTGTTTTACATTTTATAATGCCCTCTATCTCTTGTTTGGTCATGAATTCTCCTCCACCCTTTAGATTGGACAGGTGCACTATTCCTTGCTCTTCTAATTTTCTTATGGTATCACCGTTAATATCTAAATTATGTACCCATTTTGAAATGACTTCCAATTTTTCAAAGAATTTTAGATATATCATTTCATTTGACCTTCACAATAACCTTTTTTGGTGGGGGGAAGGCAAGGCAACTGGGGTTAAGTGACTTGCCCAAGGTCACACAGCCAGTAAGGGTCAAGTGTCTCAGGTCAGATTTGAACTCAGGTCTTCCTAACTCCAGAGTCAGTGCTCTAGTCACCGCATCATCTAGCTGCCCCTGTAAAAACCTTACAATGAGCCAATGAAGGCCACATAATTTATGATTAACTTCAATTTTTGTTGTGCTCTCTAGGTCCTCTTTCTTTCTGAATATACACCTAAGTATGTGAGGGATGAAAATAGTGATGTTAGTAAACATCTTTATTCAGGACACCCTTTTAAGATTGATCTGTACTATTAATACTTTTTAAGTCTAGATAATCGACAAAACAGGAAATCAAGCTCTGATTGAGTGTTTGATTTCCATGGTGTAAATGCTCACACTGCAAATGTAAGAGTCCCTTTTCATGGTTGGGGCTGGTTTCAGCACACTCCTGCATGAGAGGGAGAAATTACTGTATATCATTTCCTGTCATTTAAACATGACAGGAGTGTTAGTCTTTTTCTTGCAGTGAAGCAAGATAGGTAGAGATGGGTGAATCAGTTCTGAATTTGACTAAATACTGACTTATCCCACCTACAAATAAAATTTTAAAGTAGTATTGTGTTCAACCCTTCCAGTAGAAGCCACCAACCTCAAACATTTGTGTGATTGGAGTTACCCTTTCTTGGTGGCAACACTTACCCAGTCTTCCCATTTTCCTGTTGGGTTTTTCCTAATGATGGGCTCAAGGCGCTTCAAAAGAATCTGACAGGCATTCTAGGAATGATAAATATTTGGAACAGCATCAGAAAGAAAATGCTCCAAAAGCATACAGCTAAATGGTTCCAATTCAAAAGCATAGTGAAATTTATCTATTATATTTCCTTATCATCTTTAATTCTCAACTAACATTTCTCCACATTTGTCTCTCTACTTATACATTTGCTATGATTTCCTCACTAGCCAAACTAGTGCCAATAAACCTTCTGGGGCTCACATTTTCTCTGCCATCATATCTACTTCACATGGTCTTTCACATTTCACCCAACTTGTTTCAACTGTCTGATTTAAAACCAACCTAATCCTTCATCTCATTTCTAGTTCTGATCTCATCAAAACATGATGCTCCCTTCTGGATTCCAAATTTTAGAGTTGATTTTTTTTCTAACAAGGAAATTTATCCTTTTACATATTTAATTTCAAATGACCAGAAAATTATATACCCATGTATAACTGTAATATTTACACAAAGATATTTTTTCTCCTTACTTCAAATCACCCACTCAAAGATCCCTGTTGCTCTCAGGTACAAGATCAGGGCTTCAAAACCCTTTTAACAGTTAAGTCACATATTCTAACATAATACTGGAATATTGATCCTGGAAGGGGGGGGGCTTAAATATCGTCTAGTCCAGGGGTGGGACAGTTGTGGCCTAGAGTCAACATATGGGCCTCTAGATCCTCAAGTGTGTCCCTTTGACTGAATGCAAACCTGACAGAATATATCCTTTTCTTAAGGATTCTTCTTATTCCTTTTATTAAGCAGATTTTTTTCTGTGAAGCTTGGATTTAGTCAAAGGGCCACACTTGATAATCTAGGGAGCCACATTTGGCTTAGAGGCTGATGGTTTCCCACTCCTGAATTCAAGTCTAATTTGATAATTTCAGAAATTAGGAAACTGGAATGCAGAGAAGAGGAGGTCCTTGGCTATGGTCACAGAGTTGGTTAGTGGTATGGCCAGAAATAGAACCTAAGTGACTCCTAATTCCATCATTTTTCTACTCTACTTGACCATCTCTCTCTACTTCCCATTTAACAAAGAACTATTCTATGGCTGAAAACAATGGAAACAATATAAAAATGATCCATTTGAAAGAACCCCATGAAAAAAGATTCCGACTACCTTTAAATATATTAAAAAGAAGAAAACATAATATTGCATGGAATATAAAGTCATATTATTCTTTATTTCACTGCATTGCATTCAAGATAACCATGAGACATCTTCAGAAACAGAAAAAGTCAACACTATGTCCCAAGACAGGTACAAGTTGTCAAATTCAATTCACCACAATTTTGTGACAATGTGAAACATTGCAATATAATTATTCCATCATAGTTAATACTTTGAAGAGAGTGATGTCTATTTTACTATTGTTTATATAATTTTTATTATATAATTGTTTCCTATTGCTTATATAATTTAATAGTATTACATTTTTCTTTCATTATGCAAAATTAAGTTTAATTTATTCACTTTATGAAAATTTATTCTGCAGCATTTAATATTTCATAGATAAATAATTTATTTTTCTTTGAAAGACTTTTAGTCATTTAGTGAGGCAAAACCATCAAGGTAAAAGGCAAATGTATTCCAAGGGTATTCCAAGATGCATCAATGAATATACAAGGTATCCTGAAGGTCTTAGTGAAAACTATAGCTGTTCAAACTTAAAACTACTCTTAAGTATGATTTAAAGCTATGCTAAGACTAGGAATTTAGATATACAGGGGCTGGGGTAGGGAGACCCCTCCCTGCCTTACCAGAAAATTACAGAGCAGACCAGGGGAGGGGCTCTACAGTGGGATCACTGTTTGGGCATTGCGATAGGGGAAAGAGGGGGAGAAAATTTGTCATTCAAAAGTCTAATGAAAATGAATGATGTAAACAAGAAACAAAATTTATTACATAAAAAAGCTATGCTAAGGCTTTTGGAATACACCTATATTAAATCATAGGGGTTGAAATTAAGTTGGTCTTTTTGTCATGTAATCACTTTTATATAATTTCACCTTATAATAATGCATTGGTGGCCATTCCTTAAAATATTCTTTGCTAAACGGTACCTAAAAGACCAAATCCAATAATCACGAAATAAAGAATTGAAAGGAAAAAAAAAGAATGTGTTTGTAGAAGACCAAATATAAAGTTTAAAAAAGAGTCAATAATCTTTTTTTTGTCTAGATAATATAAGATATTTGAACCTATCTTGGTTACTCATTATATGGTTCAGTTTTCATTTAGATGTTGGTTACTTTGAGGACATAGTCATTGTGGATTAATATTGGGATTCCTATCTAGAATAAGTAATATTCACAAACTTTATACTATTGCTGTATACCTGTATAAAAGGGCAGTTATGACAGAGAAGAGGACCTCAAGAGAGAAAGAAATCTAACCTGAACTGCTCTCCCATTGATATCTGTTCCCATAGATGCAGTTGTAAAGCTGGCATTGGGCACGGTGGTAGTACTTGTTTCAGAAAGGTGTATATAAGAGGAGGGTATTTTTAGTTCTCGACTAGCAACCTGGGGGAAGCACAAGAAAAAAAATTCTGATTATACTTCCATGCTATAATCTTTGAGCACCCAAAGACCAAAAGCCAAGAACCTTTAGCATTTTTTTACAGTAAATTATAAGCAGAAATGGGGATATCCTCCTAAAATGCCCACATTTGAAATGGTTATTTTCTGTGCTTGCAGATTGCATGATTATAACAATTAAAATACCATTTGTATAGATGTACCACTTCAGGTACATGGCTAAAGATGGGCTCTCCTCCAAGTATGGCTGTTCCTATGATGTCTTGTATGAGTAAGAAACAGATATACCATGAAGATTAGTGCTCTATCTGCTATGATTGCCTTCAATAATGCAGGATAGAGGGGTAGGCACAGTCAATATCTAAACTGAATGATATGCTTAGAGATTCAGTGGGAAGGGCTTACAGGATCAAAGATTAGGATGAACAGCAACCCTGAATGACCTATTGCAAATAAAGTCATCCACTACAGATTAGGTAAAAATGTCTTCTCATTGTATTGAATAAAGTACATTATCCTGAATAAAGATGCCACTAAATAAATACTTTTAAAAGTGACTATATGAAAGCCTGTAAATAGATCTGGCTTTCAAAAAATTTCTTCCTTTTCATTTTTAATTTATTTTGGGTTTTTGGGGGGGGGGCGGAGCAATTGGGGTTAAGTGACTTACCCAAGGTCACATGGCTAGTAAGTGTTAAGTGTCTGAGGTCAGATTTGAACTCAGGTTCTCCTGACTCCAGGGCCGGTGCTCTATTCACTGCACCACCTACCCACCTCTTCATTATTAAATTAAAAATCTACATGTAACTGGGAGGTGGGATTGTGTGGTTGAAGGTAATATGGTCATTAGATGTTTCTGGTTCAACACCAAATGATCACTAAAAAACATTGCCATGTACCAGATGCACCATATTTGTCATTTCATCAGCATTTTTCTCTTTGGGAATGAACATACATAAAAAGTGTAAGGGCTTTGGAGAGGTGTTATAAACCAATAACCATACAAATAATTAAATATGGACAATTTTATTACCTATAGTTAACTGATAAAATTACTTAATAATAACTAAGAATAATAACAGCTAACATTTGTATAACACTCACTATGCGCAGGCACTGCACTAACTGCTTAGTAATCAGTATTTCATTTGATCCATTTCTACTGGAGAAACCTGAGACAAACAGAGGTTAAGTGACTTGTCTATGGTCACACAACTCATAAGTAACTGAGGCCTGATTTGAAATCTGGTCTTTCTGATTTAAGGCGCACTACTCTATCCACTGTGTCAACTAGAATTCCACACTTATAATAGCCTCTAATCTCATACTATCATTCAATTTGTCTCTAATCATGAACAAACATATTTTTAAAATCTTCAAGTCATATAAAACAAACTGAGAAATGCTACCAAATTGTAACTTCTTTTATCTGTCCATAGGAATGGAAACACTTTCTTGAACTAGCACAAAACTATGATTTGGGCCAGGCTCCCATGTTGAGATTGAAAACTCAGAGCACATTTTATTTCTTATCCTACATAATCCATCTTTTTCAATTTATCTACTGCATTGAATAGTCTTATAATGTGTTTTTAAAATAAAGTTCATTCATCTAGAATTCATTAAGAGTTTGCTATGTGCAAAGTGTTTGGGGAACATAAAAGAACCAATAAGATGAGGCAATTGGTCTCAAATAGCTTAGATTCTAACAGATTTGGATTTTTTTCCTATAAAGAAGACATAATCCCACCCCAATGATGTGGGTCGGTTTTCTTATGTGATGAAACACATATTTTCCAGTAGCAGAGGCTCTTGTATCTCACCTGAATCATTTTGGTATAAAGCCCTTGTCCTAATTCACAGCCACCATGAGTCACTAAGACAGACCCATCCTGATAGATGTGAACTAGAGAAGCAGCCTAGAAAAAGAAAAAAATATCAATTATGCCAAGATGGAGGTGAAGGAGTGAGCAAATGCTGCCAACATCTGGCAGGAATGGCCAAGGAGAGGAAGTTTTTATCTTGAAATTTACAGCTGTCTCTTCCTTCTATATTACTAAAGAAAGCCATAATCTCTATGACTATGAGAAATTTCTAATATAGAAATGCCTGGATTAAATATAACATTCAAACTCATGAATGAATGGTCACCTCCATGCCCAGGCATCAGACTTTTTTCTCCCTGCCTCTGAATGACAGCTGCCCCCCTCTGTTTTTCCCCCTCTACCAACTTGAGAATCCTCTGAAAGAGTTGTTGCTGCCCATCATCCCCTGCTGGAGATTCTATAAGTATCCCACAGGAGTCAATTCCCTATATTCACTTCTCACTAGTATATTACTATTGATAGCATGAGAATGCTTTTCAATGTCCTCTTGCCTTTACATTTTTAGGTTGCTTTTTTGTTTGTTTGTTTTGGGTATTTTGTTTGTTTATTTTTTGTTTTGTTGACAGGAGTTGAGGAAAGCAAACATATTAATGAAAGTACAAAACCTATGGTGAACTACATATCTCTGAATTTGTTGGACAAATGGGATTTTGGAAAGTATTGAATGGGAATCTTATGCTTTATGGGAAAAAGTGCTTCAAGAAACCAATTTATAAATTAGTTTTTGAAACATGACCCAATTTTATGTTGAATTACTCCTACACATTATTTTTTAGAAGAATAAATGCAATGTTATCTCATAGGACCATAGAATTTAGAGATGGAAGGACTTTAACATTTATCTAGTGCAAAGTTCTCATTCTACAAATTAAAAAACTGAAGCCTACATAAGGGAAGTAGATTGAACAAAGTCATATAGTTAGTATATGGCAGAGTCCAGCTTCCATCCAGGTACTCTGACTCCAAAGTATAAAAAACATTTACATGGTGTTTTAAGGTTTGCAAAATGCATTAGATACTTCATCTCACTTAAGTCTCACAAAAATACTATCTATTTACCTGCATTGCTTCATTTGATCCTCCCAACAATCTTGTGAGTTAGGTGCTATTACTGTTCCCATTATAGTGATTAAAAAGATAAAGTGGAGGGAGAAAGGTGAAAGGACTATTACATGATCACACAGCTAGTAAACGGAAGAGCCAGGATTCAAACCTGGGTACTCTGCATCCAGATCTAGGATGCTTTCCACTACACTATCACTATCTTCACAAAACAAAAATCAGCTTGATTTTGTGATCCCTGCATTATTTCCCTGTTGACTTCTGAGATACAAATAATTGGGGGTTGAGTTGGCACCTGTGGAAAGAACCTTCTTAGTCAAAGGATTAGAAGACTGGGGTTTGAGTTTTAGTCCTACTAACTGTATGGTCTTATGCTTTGGACATTGGACAATAACTTCTCTGAGCTTCAGTTCCTTCCTCTTTAAAATTGAAAAAAGAGGGAGGGAGAAGCCAAAATGGCAGAGTAGAAGCACTAACTTGGCATGGGCTCCCACTCCAATCACTTCTAATATATGTAAAAAAATTATTCTAAACAAACTTTAGAGCTACAGAACCCACAAAAAGACAGAGAGAAACATATCTGCTGTGGGCAGCTGTGCAGGCCAATAGGAAGGGTGTATTGCAGCACTCTGAGAGTTGAGTACAGTCCCACATGAGCTGTGGTCCTGGCCAGAGGGCAGCCCCCACCAGCGGTAGTCAGAGCAGGCTTCGGGAGAGTGAATCACCAGCCCCTGGGGTAGTTTCCAAACTTCTCAACCCATAAATTCTAAAGACAAAGTAAAAGGTCAGTGTGGAACTCTGTTGAAATAGGGGAGAGAAGACAATAGAGTATGGTCCAGCCCCTGCCCGTGGGGTGAAAAGCAGTGGAGGCACCATGGCTGCATAGCTGCTTCCCAAGTTCCTGACCTGCAGATCATACAGAGACCAAGCAACCATTAAGAGGCTAATCACTCTTGTTTTGACCTGCCTGGATCTGGATTACAGTCTTGGGTGGTAGTCCTGGGGTGTGTGGCCAATGTGCCAGAGTTTGGGGTGGCTTTAGAGAAGATGCCCTCCTCATAGTTCTGACAACATCTGCAAAAAAACAGATATCTGGAACACAGTTCTCTACTCTAGAAGCAGAATTCTACCATGGCAAAGGGCTAAAAAGTCAAGTAATTGGCTGGAAAGATGAACAAACAGAAGATCATAATCAGACAATAGAAGCCTTTTGGGGGGACAAAAAAGATCAAACCATGGAACTAGAAGAAGTCAACAAAGGCAAAACTCCTGCATCAAAAGCTTCCAAGAAAAATATGAGCTGGTTACAAGCCATGGAGGAGCCCAAGAAGGATTTTGAAAATCAAGTAAAAGAAATGAAAGAAAAATTGGAAAGAGAAATGAGAATGATGCAAGAAAATTATGAAAAGTGAATCAATAGCCTGCTAAAGGAGACCCAAAAAATACAGAAGAAAATAACACCTTAAAACATAGATTAACTCAAATGACAAAAGAGCCCGAAAAAGCCAATGAGGAGAAGAATGCTTTTAAAAGCCAAATTTGCCAGATGGAAAAGAAATTTCAAGAACTCACTGAAGAGTTGTAACTCCTTCAAAATTAGATTGGAGCAATTGGAAGCTAATAACTTTATGAGAAATCAAGATACTATAAAACAGATCCAAACAAATGAAAAAAGAAGGCAATGTGAAATATCTCATTGGAAAAAACCACTGACCTGGAAAAGAGATCCAGGAGAGATCATTTAAAAATTATTGGACTACCTGAAAGCCATGATGAGAAAAAGAGCTTAAACACCATCTTTCAAGAAATTATCAAGCAAAATTGCCCTGATATTCTAGAACCAGAGGGCAAAATAGAAATTGAAAGAAAACTCCTAGGAATATTATAGCCAAAGTCCAGAATTCCCAGATCAAGCAGAAAATACTGTAAGCAGCTGGGAAGAAACAATTTGAGTATTGTGAAAACACAATCAGGATAACACAAGACCTAGCAGCTTCTACACTAAGGGATCAAAGGGCTTGGAATATGATATTCCAGAGGTTAAAATAGCTAGGACTAAAACCAAGAATCACCTACTAAGCAAAACTGAGTATAATGTTTCAGGGTAATATAAGGTTATTCAATGAGGTGGAGGACTTTCAAGCATTCTTGATGAAAAAAAAACAGAGCTGAACAGAAAATTTGACTTTCAAATACAAGAAGCAAGAGAAGCATGAGAAGGTAAACAGGAAAAAGAATTCATAAGGAACTTATCAAAGTTGAACCATTTAGATGCCTACATGGAAAAATGATCATTGTAACACAAGACTTTTCTCACTATGAGGATACTTGAAGGGAATATATATTTAAATATACAAATATATGTGTGTATAGGAGGGTATATGTGTATATAAATATATATGTGAATATGGGCATGAAGTATGTCCATGTATACATAGATAGAGGGCACAGGATGAGTTGAATATGAAGGGATGATATCTAAAAAATAAAATTAAGAGGTGAGAGTGGAATTTATTGGGAGAAGGAGAAAGGGAGAGATAGAGTAGGGTAAATTATCTCATATAAAAGAGGCAAGAGAAAACTGTTACAATGGAGGGGAAGAGCAGGAAGGTGAAAGGGAATGGGATAACCTGATTTTTATTTAATTTGGCCTAAGGAGGTTATAACAGACACACACTCAGGAAAATAGGGGAGTAGGGGATAAAGGGGCAGGATAGACGGGAGGGCACATTGGGAGAGAGGATAGTTTAGAAGTAAACATTTTTTAAAAGGGATAGGGTAAAAGGAGAAAACAGAACAAGTGGGGGGTGGGATAGGATGCAGGGAAACATAGTTAATCTTTCATAATATAACTCCTATGGAAATGATTTGGGTAATGACACATGTACTACCTATATTAAATTGCTTATCTTCCCAGTGGCAGTAGGTGAGAAGGGAAGAGGGGGAAAAAATCCAGAACTCAAATTTTTTTCAAAGTTTTAGAAACAAATGCTTTAAAAATTTGGTTTTTATATGCAACTGGGAAATAAAATACACAGGCACTGGGATATCGAAATCCATCTTGGCCTGCTAGAAAGTTAAGGGGGGAATGGGGGAGGATATTAAGAGAGAACAGATGGCTGAAGGGGTATTCAGTAAGCTTGCTATTTTGGGATGGGGATAGGGGGAAGATGAGAAGAAAAATTGTAACTCAAAATCTTGTGGAAATGAATGTTGAAAACCACAAATTAATTAATTGATTAATTTTTAAAAATTGAAAAAAGCTCTATCTACCTTCTTTTTCTTTCCAGTTATAAGTATAAAATATAATGATGTATGTAAAAGGGATTTTTGAAAGTGAAAAAGTGACTTATTTATTTAGTAGTTAAATAACACTTGTTTATACTTTGGGTCATATTTCATGGGCCCATAATTTTTAAAACATAGTAGTGCTTTTCAAAGCTCCAAAGGTATGAAAACTAGTACCACATCTCCCACATTCTGCCACACAGAAACTAAGATGTTTGGAAGGGAAGGAGTCATTTTCTCTATGATGGTAGTCACTTTCCTCTCCATCTGTCCTTCCCTCTCTTCCTTATGTTTCTTCCTTCCTTCCTTCCTTCCTTTCTTTCTTTATTTCTTTCTTTCTTTCTTTCCTTCCTTCCTTCCTTCCTCCCTTCCTTACTTCCTCCCTTCCTTACTTCTTTCCTGCCTTTACATCTTACCTTTCCTACTTGCTGTGTCCCTCCCTTCCCATCTTCCCATTTCCTCAACTTCCTGCTTCCTTTCTCTCTTTTTAAATCACTCTTTTTCTTTTTCCTTTCTCCTTGAAAGTTCTATTAATATCTTTATCTTCAACAACAAAAGCTTTCATATGATGATGGTTCTTTCTATGCCCCACCTGACTTTCATATGTCCTAGGCACCCCAATTGTAAATTTTATGGGAATAATAGCAATCCCTTTCTTCTTCCAGTCATTTTTCTTGTTAAATTCTTCTATGGCTGTTTTCCTACTCTGGAATGAAGATTTCTCCAGGCATTCTTTCCAACATTTTAGCAATGGCTCTGGATTAAATAGTTCCTTGTAAGCTGTTCTGTTAACTGTTTTGTACATGTTCATATCCCTAACCTGAAAGAGAAAAGACAATTAATTCATGAAGACAGAAGCTGACTATATCACATTTAAGTCATGTTTTATATACTTTGGGTAATGTTCTGAGGAAAGAAGACAATTGCAAAAAGGAATCAGGGAAAACTTTGCAAGTCTATCCATACACAGAGGAGTTTTATCTTTTCTGATCATTAAATCCTTATTGGTATTCTTATTAATCACTGAGAGTTTACTTACCTTCTCTGGTGGTAAGCCACATTTGAACGCCACAGCTGTTATGTAATTCTCAACTGCCAAAGCTCCCTGGGGGAAGCCAAGCCCCCTGAATGCTGTGTTGGATGGCAAATTTGTTTTACAAGCCCTACCCCTGCACCGATAATTGGGAATATCATAAGCAGTTTCAGATTTCAGCACAATGAAGTCTATCACCTAGATTAAAAAGAAACAGTATACATCCATTAGCATTTCAAACATTATAACTTTGAACTGAACTCTGGACTGAAAGAGTTTTTGTTGTGATCATATATTAACATAGAAAAACATAATATAGGACTAAATTCAGAAAGAGTATGAATAGGATAGGTATATTCCTAAACTGTATGGTCAATTACTGAGCTACAAAGTCTTGCTTTATCTGTTTTGTTAGAAACTTACCGTTTCAGACTCATCTGGAGTACACCCAGCATTGGTATAATATTGGAGATCCACAGCTTTAATCGAACCATTTTTCATGAATCCTATCTACAATGTATTAATAAGGATGTCAGTAAATTACAAATACTTGAATGTAGTATAGTAGCTTAACCTTGAAGTATAAAAAAATTGATCACAGTTGTCAAATCACACAGCACAGCTATTACAAGTTACACTTAATGGTTCCTAAAGCATAAGCTACACAATTTTAGTGGAGCACTCTTGGTTCTAAGAGAGCTCAGAGAGGGGTTCCCATCCTGAGAGAGTGGAAAGCTACCTACGAACCTGAGCTGATAAATGGATACTGTTCTGAGAATGACTTTTTGAACTTTCACAAGAGCAGCCTTTATCCCTTCTGGGTTTATGTCCCCTCTCACTCAAGTGCTCTCTCTCCTCTCCCTTTCCCTTTCCTTCTCCCTCTCCCTCTCCCTCTCCCTCCTCTCTTTCTAACTCTCTCTCTCTCTCTCTCTCTCTCTCTCTCTCTCTCTCTCTCCCCCCCCACACACACACACACGTATATATCTATATGCACATATGCATCACATAGGGAAAGAGGGAGGGAAGGAGAGAGAGAGAGGGAGAGACAGAGACAGAGAGAGAGACAGAAAGAGACAGAGAGCTCCTTACATCATGTGGCTTCTTTTTAACTATAATATGGTACCTATGCTAAACTTGCATATGTATGTTGAAATACTACAATACTACATATCTGTGATGAACAAATAAGGATATTCTATTAAAGAAGCAAACACAAATTAGGAGAAAGATAATATTTAAGCCATTAGCTAAATCGAATATTTCTTCATTTTCTTCATCATTCAATAATTTGGAATTTTATATCTTCTATTGAATGTGATGCCTAAGTTTTACTTGTCTCCATTTCTAATTTTTCAGGCAAATATTTTTTGTTTTTTTTTATTTTTAGTTTATATCGTTCATTTACATGAGATTTTTGAGTTACAAATTTTCTCCCCATCTTTCTCCTACCCACCTCCCAAAATGGCGATCCCACTGTATACTCCCTCCGCCAATCTCAGCCAAATATTTTTCCACTAATATTTAGCAGCTCTCTGAAAGTCTTGTCTAAATGGCAAGATAATAACTTTTCTTTGGAGAATTTACTATTACTCCCACTTACTTTATATTTTGTAAGTAATGGGTGCCGACCAGCAGTTATTAGCATGTCATCTCCTCTTTCCAGACGAAAACGAATTGGGTGACCAGTTCTGAAGTAAACAAATTACTACTTTTAACTTCTATTGGTATTGTGTTTCCTGGAAGTACTCATGAAAGCTATGCAAAATCCATAATATGTGCATGAAGAGGCTCTAACAATTGAATAGTTATCAAGGAATGTGAGAAAAGATCAGCAAATTGGCCTTAGGACTTAGCAAAACAGGGTTTGGCTTTTTCTTAAAACCCTACAGTTTTCCTTCCTTGAAAGAGAAAACTTTCTACCTGGTTGACTTCAGATATAGTTATTAAATTCCTAGCTTAGCATGGGGATGTGTTGCATGACCCAACAATTCTAGGTCCAAAATTGTTCAGGATCAAATCAGGTTTAAAATAAAGTAGATCCAACAAAACTACATCAGGTCAGAGTGTATTTACTAGAGCCCAATTTTACTTGAGAACCATGAATAAAGTCTCTATCACTCTGCTACCTGGTGTCATGACATAGAAAAGAAATGAAAAGTCATTGAGATCAAAATAGAAGAAAAATAACAATATAACAAAAACACTTCTCATGTATCCCTATTATGGGGAAAATAGGAGGCTGGCAATAGTATCCAAGTTCTCTGTGGTCTGTGGAAAAGATTTATCCCTGAAAAGTACCAATAAATCAATAAGTATTTATTAAGCACCTAACTAATGCCAATGACTGATGTAGGTGATGGGAATACAAAGTAAAGAAAGTCTTGGCCCTCAAAAGAGTTTATTATCTAAATGGGAAAGACAATATGTACATATATAGTTATATGTGTAGACTAGATAATGGAACATATAGGGGCAGCTAAGCAGTATAGTGGATAGAGTATTGGGCTTGAAATAAGGATCTGAGTTTAAATCTGGCCTCAGACACTTATTAGCTATGTGATCCTGGGCAATTCACTTAATCCCTATTTGCCTCAGTTGCTTGTCTGTAAAATAGGAACACCCTGGAGAAGGAATGGCAAACCACTCCAATATTGCTTCCAAGAAAAATCTATTGACAAGTATAGGTTCTAATTGCTCTTTAAAAGTTTGATAGTATTCTGTGAATCTTTTGGTTCTAGGAGTTCCCCTCTCTCCTCCTCCTTTTCCCCCCATTACCACCATCAGGTACTTTCTTTAAAGATAAATCTATCTCCTTTTTTCTGAGAATGCTTTCTTGAATTTATTTGTGAGGTTTTTTCAACCTGATAGCTACATGGTTTGGATCTTATTTGGAAGACATCCCAATTGCAGATTATATTTCCTGCTGGTTTTAGATAGATACAACTTATTTTAAGGAAAGTTCCATTTATTCCTATACTTTCTAAAGTTTTTAATACAAATAAGTGCTATATTTTGTCAAAAACATTTTCTGGGGGCAGCTAGGTGGCGCAGTGAATAGACCACTGACCCTGGAGTGAGGAGGACCTGAATTCAAATCCAACCTCAGACACTTAACACAAAACTAGCCATGTGACCTTAAGCACATCATTTAATTCCAATTGCCTTACCTTCCCCCCTCCAAAAAGAAAAAAAATTATGCATCTATTGAAATAATCACATGATTTTTGTTTGTTTTATTATTGATATTGTCAATTATGCTTATAGTTTTTGTAATATTGAACCACACATCACATTCACATTCATATTTATGATTACTGTGTATCCCTCTCCATCCAGTTTTTAGCCTATTTAAATTTTTCTTTCTCTCTTTTTATCCTGTTCCTCCCAAAAGTCTGTTTTGTTTCTGATTGTTGCCTTCTTTAATCCACCCTCTAATATAACTGTCTCTTTCTCTTATTCACTTCTCCTATTTCCTGTTTGTTAAGACAGACTTCTATATTCAACTGAGTGTGTATCTTATTCCTTCTTTGATTCAGTTCCAATGAAAATGAGGTTCAAATGTTACCTGCCTCTCCCACTCCCCATTTTCTGATTCCACTGCAAAAACTCTTCCTTGAATTCCTCTTTTATGTGAGATAATTTTCCCATTTCTTCCTCTCCTTCCCCCTTCTCCCAGTGCATCCTTCTTTCTTACCCCTTTATTTTTTAGCCAGCATTATAATCTACTCATATCTATTCCTTATGTCTATGTTTACTCCTTTAACTCTCTTTCATGTTTACCTTTGATTTAAGGGTATCAGAATAGTTTTCCTTCATGAAATTTTGGTTTATGATGTCTAGGCTCTTTTTTTTTAATCATGACTTTCAGGTAGTCTAATAATTCTTAAATCATCTCTCCTCAAATTGTTTTCCAGGTCAGTTCTTTCTCCAATTATGTAGTTTACATTTTCTTCCAGTTTTTCATTCTTTTGACTTTATTTTATTGTTTCTTCATATCACATTAGCTTCCACTTGACCAATTCTAATTTGTAAAGAATTTTTTTTCTTTATTGAGCTTTCATATTTCTTTTTCCATTTGGTCTATTGTGCTTTTTAATTAATTCTTCCATATGGTGAATTTTGGGGGTTTTTTCTATTAGGCTAATTCGATTTTAAAGTGTTATTTTCTTCATTATTTTCTTTGTGTCTCCTTTACCACACTGTTGACTCTCATATAATTTTATTGCATCACTAATTTCTTTTTCCAATTTTTCTTCTGCCTCTCTTATTTAATTTTTAAAATCTCTTGAAGTCATTCCAGGAATTTTTATTGGGCTTGGGTCCAATTCACTTTTTCTTTTAAGGCTTTGCTTGTATATTTTTATACCATGGTCTTCTGAGTTTGATATTCCCTGTCAGCATAGTAGCTTTTTATGGTCAGATTCTTTTTTCATTATTTGCTCATTTTCTGGTCTGTTTCTTGACTTTTAACTTTATATTAAACTCTGCTCCTATCATGGAGGTTTTTGTACTGCTGTTTTCAGAATTAGTCCTGAGTTTCTGTAAGTTTTCACTGCTTCCAAAGTAGTAAGATCCAAAGAGATGTGTAGTCATTGCTCTCTTGGCCTGTACTATGGTTTTACTCAGGAAGTAGCTTTTTCTCCTGCAACCACAACTGCTATTGCTCCTTTTAGCCTTGGAGCTGAGACCTGGTTCCTTGGTCTTCTGCAGTCACAGGTTCTAGTGTTCCTTTTCACTTCGATCTGAGACAAGGGCCCCTGTCCCCTTTTGAATCACCATAAGCAATCTTCTTTTTCATGGAACTGTGACCAGAACCCCTACTCCCCTGTGGCTTCAAGGGCTACTGCTCTTCTTTGCCCTGGAACTTCTAACTTGAACTGTGTCTAGGCAATGCAACAGGACTCTGCACCCAGTACCAGCAGAGGGTTCCTTTTAGTTTCTTTCTGAACAGTTGTCTGACCCCCTTGACCATCTCTTGGCTGAGGGTACCTAAAGCCATTGCTACTGTTACACCTGCTATGTATCAGCCCTCTCCAAGGTCTACTGCTGGCTTTACCAATGCTAGTTCTGCTCTCCAAGACAATCTCCCCTCCCACAGTGGTGTCACAGATCTCTCCTATGGACCTCCTAAGATGTCTTGAGCTGGAAAAATGTCTCACCTTGATCTTTTGTTAGCTCTACTATATCAGAATTCTATCTGAGGTGTTATTTTAAAGTTGTTTGGAGAGAAATGTTGGCAAAGTTCAGCTGAATTCCTGCCTCTGCACTACCATCTTGGCTCCCCCTACCTTTCAATCCTATACCTCCTTTCTCACCCACTTCCCTGTAGGATCTGCTCTTTCTAAGACCACATAGGTCACCTTCTCCTTATTTTTAGCCTTTGATTCTATGCAGGTACATCTCGCTCTCCTCTCTATACCCCTGTTCCCCTCCCTATTTTCAAGTATCTTATCATGTTCTAAGGTAGTCCCACCAAAAAATCATAGTTCACCTGTAGGCAGGCTTTCTTCAGCTTCTATCCATAATATCTCAGGTATGCTTCTTCATTGTTACCTCCAGTAAACTTCCATATTCATCCTTGTCTCCATTTGTGGGTTTAGAAAGAAATTTCTTATAGATCTATCTATTGTTACAATTATTGCTTTTGCTATCCTCTGCAGAATTTACTCACTCCTCTTACACTCCTATTATTTACAATGTTGAAAAATTTAATCTCTTCAGTTCTGGTTTTCTTTCTAAAAATGTTTAAATACTCTTTATTATGTGGTTAAGTTCAGATTTGCAGGGTGTCCCACACAGGGCTGTATCTTGAGTTCCATTGCTCTTTAGAACACATTATTCTATTCTGTTTTGTGTTTTCAGGTAGGTGAGGAATAGTATTACATCATTCTAATTTCCTTCCCTTTGTATTTGAAGGTCTGCCTCCTAATCATTTATTCAGCTTGTTACTTCTGAATTGAATTGCTAAATTTAAATACTATCTATCTTACAGTTTGCAGTCAGTTTTTTTTTCTAGAGGTTGTCTATAAATTCTTTCAATTGGTATATTTTCTATGTTCAGGAGTTCTAGATAGTTCTTTACTATTACTTCCTATATGATAGTATTTGCCATTTTTATCCTGTGATATCCTCATAGATAATGATGTCCTTGGGTTTTCTCCATTTTTGAGACAGTATGTTCTACTAACATAGTAAGCATTTTTTAACGTTACCTTTTTGTGCTTTTCCCATTCTAGATTGTCCTCCATATCCAAATATTTGCATTTTCAATTTATTATTCTCTCTTTTGTTTCTTTGGTGAGATTTGGCATTATAGATTCCAGTTTTTCTACTATGTACAATATATTTCTGTGCAGGTCATAAATTCTCTCACAATTCTCATTACTCTTTTGAATCACTTAGGAACTCTTTCAAACTATTCAGAAATAACTTGTTATGTCTACATATTCTCCTCACATTCTACAGAGTTCTCTGTCTCATGAAACATGAAATAAATTTCCTTTCTTTTGTGACACTTATTCATAGGATACCAAATTTGTTTACTAGACCTATAGGCTATATTTCCTTCTGTTGTTTACCATGTTGATTTATTCACTTATTGTCAAGGTCTCTTCTTCTTCCTAAGATCTTCAGTAATTTAAGTCTTTTTTTCCTTTTGTCTTTCCCCCAATCACTTTCTGATTGTCCCCTCTGATTGTGGTTTCTTTTAGGGACTCTAAAACATACAGTTCACCAGCCTAGATCTCTGTCCCAACTGATTTGCACATGGTCAGAGTAGGCCCCTTCAGGATACCGTATACTTCCCTTAGGGTTAATGGAGTGCTACACAGCCACTCTCCCATGCATAATCATGGTGTTTTGTCCTGGTTATCTGTCCCACTTTTTCTATCCCAGTACTTGCAATTCAGGGCTTTGCAGTGTTGGTACAACTGGGTTGCAGCTCCCAGAAAGCTTCTGTTCCTGAAAGTCTATGATCCATAATGCAGTCTGTAGTCAAGGTCTCCATGGCACTGGAAATAGGGAGAAGGTCTGTAGTACGGGGTTAAATTTTGTTGTAAGTCTGTGCCATGTTCTTGGGTGTGCCAATATAGCCTCATGGCCAATAGCATGGGAGGTTGGGTGTGGGGGTGCTGAGCAAACTCAGGATCAATGAGCATAAATTCATAACTTTTGGTGGGTGGAGGGAGTTACAGTCTTCTGGAATCTGGGTGTTCTAGACCGTTGAAATGGTTTAAGTTGCTTAAGTTAATTTTTATTTTAGAAAGCTTTGAGAGGGGGTGGAGGTAAAGAAAATCTTTATTTCTCCATCTTCTCATTCACATGACCCAGAAAGATGTCTCAGAAACTGTTTTCATTGAGTATTGGAGATTCCATTGCTATTCCCACTTTTCTATTTGTGCATGTGAATGTGTGTTTCTCCTTTGAGCTTTAACCCAATTTTCTCCTCTATTTTCTGCATCTAATTGTGGTATGTGTAAGTTGCTGTTGGAAAAAACTAAAACTAAGAACAATTCATCCAAAGCATTCATACAAAAGAACAAACTAGCTCTTTGATCAACAAAACTTTCTAAGGGTCAACCTTTCTCAATAAAATCAACATAACATTTAAGTTTTATGTTCTTAATAAATTAGTTCACTGGGGTGGCTAGGCGGCGCAGTGAATAGAGCACCAGCCCTGGAGTCAGAAGGAACTGAGTTCAAATCCAGCCTCAGACACTTAACCCAAAAACTAGCCATGTGACCTTGGGCAAGTCACTTAACCCCAATTGCCCTCCAAAAAAAAAAGAAAAACAAATAAAAATAAATTGGTTCACTTCTAGGAAGAAAGTACATGAGAGTGAGTTGCTGGGAACAGTCTATCTATATACACAATCCAACTCCTACTTCACAGACTCTTCATTATTCTCCTATTCTATATGTGTGTAATAGAAGCACATATCCCCCATGGAAAGCAGCCTTATGAATATCACACTGGGCACTTCCATGATTTCTCTTCTATATTCTGTTATCTATAACATATTACCAAAAATGTTAAAGGCATTCAGTGAGCTGTAGTTATAGATAATATTTATGATTCTTAGAAATTTCACAATATCCCCTTTCTCCTTTCAAAAAAAAAATCATTGCTAATAGTACAGACCTAAGAGGATCCAGGGATTGCCTTGAACTCTAAATTATCTGTTACTTTATTGATAAGCTTCAAAATATAGTTTTACTTCCCATTTTGGATTATTGTTTTGAATCAAAAATACAATTTTGGGTAGACATCAGTAAAATTTAATATTTTGAAGACAATGACAGATGAAATATGCTTAACAAAAATGCCTGGGTAAAATTATTAAGCAAGACCAAAAGATCATATTTAGTACTAGAATTTTTCATATTGATGATATTAGCAATTATATATTGCTGTAAGGTTCCCAACATACCTATTATATTATTTGATCCTTACACCTACCCTTGGAGATCAACACAATTATCTCTGTTTTACAGATGAGGAAACTGAGGCATGGAAAGTTTAAGTGATTTACCCAGGGTTGGACAGATATTAAGTGTCTAAAGCAGGATTTGAACTTAGGTTTTCCTGACTCCAAGTCTCATACTCTCTCTAGTGAGTCACATAGCTCCACCTGACTGAGTCTTCAAAATGAATAATAATTAGTCTGTTGAGTTACAAAAAAAACAAAAAAAAGAAAGAAAGAAAACCTTACTTGTGAGCAGCCACTGCAGCAACAGCTCCCAGGACAGCAGGCTTGATCACTTTTCCTCCAAAGGCTCCACCAGCTCTTTTCATGTGGCACATGATCCTGCTCCTTGGGACACCCAAAACAGCAGCTACAAATTCCTGTATGAAGCAATGCCTGGTTTTTATGATGGATCAATTTTAGTTTTATAAATAAGATGAAAATTAGAATAATAATTAATTAGATTCACCAGTCAGCTAACAAGATTTTATCAAGTGCTTGTCATAGCCTAAGCACTGTGCTAAGTTCTGGGCTTGCAAAGATGGGGCAGTGGGCAGGAAGAAGCATTAACTATACTCAAAATAAATTCTGGGTATATTAAAGGAAACCCCAGAGGGAAGGTGTTAGCAGTTAAGGGTAAGACTGAAAATACCTCCTATAAAAGTAGAATTTTTAGATGTCTTAAAGGAATTCAGAGAAGCTGAATGAAGTGGTGAAGGAGAGTATTCTAAGCACGACAAATGGTTAGAGAAAAGGTACAGTCCTGTTCAAGGATCAGCCAGGGATGCTGGGTTATAAGAAGGAGCCATACTGTGAAAGTCCTTAAATGTCAAATAGAGCATATTACATTTGATTCTAGATATAAGAGGTAGCCACTGGAAATTACTGGTGGTGGTGGCTGGAAGGGGAAGATATGTTCAGACCTGAACTTTAGGATAATCACTTTGCAAGCCAAATGGAGGATTGACTGGAGTATGGGGAAACCAAGTAGAAAGACCAATTGGAAGGTGGTGGCAATAGTCCAGGCATGAAGTAAAGAACCAGGTCTGAGGCTGTGTGAGTGCCAGAAAGGGAGCATATAGACTAGAAATGTGAAGGTAGAAACAAAAAATCTTGACAACACATTAGATATAAATTGTCTACATGGTGTGAATGTGAGTAAACACTTAAGGATGACATCAAAGTTGTGAACCTGGGTAACTGATGATGCTAGTGCCCTAATGAATAGGGAAGTTAGGAAGAGGCAAGCATTTGGGGGGAAAAGATAAGCTCTGTTATAGATATTTGAAATTTGAGACACCTCTGGTGCATCCAATTTGAGATGACCAAAAAGCAACTGATGATTTGGAATTAAGGCTCAGGAAAGAGACTAGGACTGTATATATAATATTTTTGCCAAGCAAAATAAATTAATTCATTAAAATAAGTCAACAAGCAGATCTACAATGAAGATGAATTAGAAATCATAACCGTTATGTTATTGAGCTGAAAGTTCAATCTATGTGCTATTTAATTCTGGAGTAAAGCATGAAAATTTTCATTTCAGGAAAACCAAAGAACACATCAAAAATGTCTGACCTAATTTGTAGTGTTTATCACCCAGGGCTCACAACCTCTGCTAATATGGGAAAGATATCTTCTCATATTAATTATTTGGTATTAAGCATGCTATTTAAAATTTCACAGTATTCAGTTTCACTTTTGTAGTTATCATTCTTTTCATTTATATTGTGGCCAGTGTATATGCTTTCCTGATTCTCTTCATTTGTACAGGTGTAAAATTTAATAGGCAGTGAAAAATACAAGTAGAATTTCCTTGAAGGTAGAATTATCATCAGCAGCTACAATTATTTTTGACACATCTGTTTTTGCATAAAATGAAATAAAACAAATGCCTTTTTGAGAGGAAATTAATCTAGTGGTAGTGTTTTCTTCTGTTATTGAATCAATATTATTACATCTCATAAATCAGAATGATTCAGATTGTTATACCAAATAAAGTTGGTCTAAAATCCTAATTCAAGTTCATATGTCATATTTTCCCATATACATAAGTGGCTAAGGTAGGAAAGTTAGACACAAAAAATCAAACCAATATTTGGAAAAGGATCTTTCAACCAATAATGCAGGTTTTATGGTTTGTTTCTTTTTAACTTAGTGGATATATAATCCAGTTCTCAGAGAGATATAAAACCTAGTCCTAGGATTTGGGAATGTATGAAATGTTCTAATTGTTTTGAAAATTTTAAAAGGAAACTCCAGTTGTATTTTTGTTTCTGTTTTTAATATCCTGAACTTTATCAGTAGCCAATGTGCTAGAAAAGAAGATGATGATGTGGTATCCAAAGACCAGAGAACCATTATGCCATGTCTGTGATGATACTGTGGTGGGATACTTCAAATAACACACTTATGTCATGGCCCAAAAGTGGGAAGAAGACATAACTCTTTGAAAAGGTTCCATTTTACCTGAACATGGGATGGAAACTGAGTTCCTGTGTGTATAACCATTTCTTCATCTTCTCCTGTTGGGTATACCAGGACACTTTGTGTTTCCATATAAAAATGTTCTTGCCCTTCAACATGGATTTCACCTGTTATAACCAGGAGGAATGTAAAGGAAAATCTTTACTGGGTCATAATCATTTGTTATTTTCATTCTATACAGAGAAACCTTTGTTAGTTTACATGGTTGCTTTATTTCTTTTGATTTAAAATTATGTATTCTAGTTCTGATTCCATCTTTACCTAGCTTTTTGATCTGGGACAAAAGTAAGTGCCTCCCTGTGCCTCAGTTTTCCTATCCATAAAATGAAGATATGAGTCTAGATGATTTCTGAGGTTCTTTCTAGATCTAACCTTCTATCAATCAATGTAAGCAGTGGGATTCTTAACCTGGTTAACAACCAGGTTAACCATGAACCCCAAAGAAGTTTGTAGCTATTTCAGAGATGTTTGTGGACTCATGGGAAAATTTTGTACTTTTGTTGTGATGAATTTCCTTCATACTTCTATATTTTTATTTTATTTTATGCATTTCAAACCATTATTCTAAAAAGAGGTCCACATGCTTCTTTTTTTTTTAGGAGAGAAATATTTCTTTATTGAACATGTTGTTAACAGCAGGATGCATCAAAGGGCTTTAGGTGGGGCAGAGGACAGAGATGAGAGGCCCTGACATTTCAATCCCACCTCCTCCAAGCTGAACCCTACTCTACCCAACCTGACCTCGAGCATTTAACCTTGTCCAGATGGTCTCTGGGTCATCTGAAAGCATGGGAAGGCTTTGGTGGATGTCTGCGATGAAGCTGAGAAGGTCTTTGGCAAGGTGATGTTCCTCCATCTTCTCTTTGAGTAGAGCAGACTCTAGGAAGGTCTTTTTCTGGCGCAGAAAGGTCAGCTGGGACAGCTCTCCTCTTTTCTTAGTACACTCTGGACACCGGGAACACTGGTGCTCTCTAACCGCTGATGCCTTGCTGGGTGTTGCCCTCACGTTTTGGAGAAAGATTCTGTTTATCAGCTGAGGAGGAACAACACAGTTGTTCACTTCATCTGTTACTGGCTTCCCTGCATCCAATCCTAGCTGCTGCCTCTGATGGCTGCCGCTGTTCGTCTCCTGACAGTTCAGCTGATGACGAATCAGGTTTATCTTCCTGGCACAAAAAGCCTGCAGCACGTCGTCCTCTTCACTCTTTGATGCCTCCGTGACGTGTGCTTGGAACATGGGGTGTGTCTGAGGCTGTCCAGTCTGATCTTCTTTGTCCTTGAGAAGCTGGATCCACTTTTGATTCAATTTCTCTTCCAGGGCAGCAGAGTCCAGAGGGTTCACCAGCTCATCTCCATCCCTTAAGCTTAGCATCAGCTTCTTGTTCACAGGATAGCTCCAAGACACACTGGACGCGGTCTGGCATTCTTCAGAAGAGATCGAGGAGCCAGAGGCTTCCCCCTCACTCAGTTGACATTGCTCTTCTACTTCCTCCAGATCCTCTGTGAAGGACTCAAAGGTCTCACTGGAATAGTTGGAACCAACACTGCTACGCTCTACTTCTGACTGATGAGAAGCGTCCCTGGGCATCTCAGGTGAGGCTCCACCAAGGACCACATAAGGCATTGCGAACTCCGGTCCCGAGGACGCCGCTTCTTCCTCCCGCCGGGACGGCGACGTCGCAGCCTCCTTCGGACCTCAGTTTTCCAGGCAACGGGGAAAGCGGAGAGCCCCCATCCCCTCCCCACACACCGACGCCCGCACGGGAGGGGGCGGGGCTTTCCCTCACAGAGAAGCGGGCCTTAAGGGACGAAGGCTAGGCTGCCGAGGGCCCTGGGGGCGGGGCCTTCTCCTCCACATGCTTCTTTAGATTACCAAAGGAGGTCCATGACACGCAAAAAAGAGTAAGAAACTCTCATACAAACTGTTCATCTCATCACTACCATGTTTCATGAGAACTTAGCCTCTCTAGCTTTTAAAAAAGTTTTTGGTAGACTTGGTCAGAATAGAAATACTTCATTGAGAATTTATCATTTTCTTTCTCTGTAATGGTAACATTTATACAGACTGAGAAAATCTCTGCCATCTTTCTTCTCCTTTTTTTGATAAATTGTGTACTGTATTCTCTGGTAATTTCTTTATAATTGATCAAATCCTTTTTCTAAAACATGCAGACATTAATGCTGCTGATCTATAATTATAATTCTAGTTACATTCAGATATGGTTTCTGAAATTGAGAGGATTATGGGATTCACTCTTATCTCCTGGGATACACACAAATTCTTGCATTTCACATAATGTTTACTATATGGACTTTTAGGTCTGCTATTCAGTCATACTGTGAATATTTTATTCACCATTGCATTAAAGCATTTCACCATGAATATCAACTTAGGCCTACTTAAAACTGAGAAGGAAATTTTATTGTCATATATTCACAGTCCTTGTAGAGTACTTGTGCATTCATAAGAGTTAATTCTCACTTAGACAAAATTAATTCCAGAACCAGGATGCATTTCCTTTCAGCATAATTCATTCTATTTTTAGACAATGTTGTTTGGTAAACTCCTTTTTTTTTTCAAAACACTTCATAGGATGAATGCAAAGACAATATTATAATGGAGTTTAACACACACACTTTAGTGGTTGATATAATGTTCGAGCTCTTCCTAGTTTGCCTATATTCCTGATTTCCTTTAAAACAGACCAAAGTTAGGTTGAGTTGCATGTTTATAGTCATGATCATAACTACTCAAAGATGTTAGCTAAGTGTTTTTGAAGCTGAATTTTTAATGAACAAAAATTTATTTTCTCTTCCTATATCTTCAGTTAAAAAAAGATAAAACAAAACCTTTGTAAGAAGCAAATATAGTCAAATGAAACAAATTTCTATTTTGGCCACATCCAAAACACGTCTCCCAATCTGCACCCAAAGGCCCTTCCCTCTCTGTCACGTTTGTTAGAGTTTTAGACTCTCTGGATCAGTGGGCATAACTTTGGAATAGACAGGGTTAGTAACTTTTAACATACTTTGGTCATTAAGGAATGCTATCAAGTTGGCCAGTAGATTCTCTTTTCACCTTCTTGGGTTTCAGCTCATCAGTTTTATGGATAAGAGGGATGCTGAATCTTAGCTTTAGAATATATTTCAGTTTTATGTAAAGGATGTATTTGAACTGTATTCACTGAAAAAATTAAAATATATTTTATTATTGATTTTAAAGTTTTTTCTGTGTTCAACACAAGCAATAAAAAAAATGAAATTTAAACCATGTCACTGATACCTCTACTGGTTAGGAATAGCATATCCAGATAAATGAGGATAATATCTAAAGTAGGAACAAGAGTTTGAGAAGCCTCGAACCACATACATTTTTCTTCTAGGACATTGTCCCTAGGGAAAAGGACTGAAGTAATGCCGAACTTTTTTTCATATATATACATATATATATATATATATATATATACACACACACACACACATATACATATATGTATGTATATATGTATATGTAAACATATATATATATATTAGAGAGAGAAAAAGAGAGAGAATCAATACTAATCCTGCCATTATAATTTCCACATTGCTCATAAAAATGGACATGAGAAACTGATTTTCAAGGTCTGCCTGAATTGTGGACAAGCTGTCAGCAGTATCAGCAGGGCCTCGAGCTGTAGAGACATTAGGTTGGAGATATGTATATATAGACAGATATAGTTATATATACATATACACATGTATGGATGTGTATATATACATACATATGTGTACACAAATATACATATTTATATAGATTAGATTTATTTACTCTATTAAGCCATATGGTTGTCTGGAAAAGAACTGGCAGAAGG
The DNA here is from genome assembly GCA_028646575.1 of Pseudocheirus occidentalis. Taxonomy (NCBI): domain Eukaryota; kingdom Metazoa; phylum Chordata; class Mammalia; order Diprotodontia; family Pseudocheiridae; genus Pseudocheirus; species Pseudocheirus occidentalis. The sequence continues at coordinate 195,757,748 of CM053596.1, read as the reverse complement.
CATTTATAGGGCTTAGATATTTTGATCAGATGATACAGAAATAACTAGACCTCTATATCCTTGACCTTTAGGATGTATTTGAACTGTATTCACTTTTAAATGGGGGTGTGTTGATTGTCTCTTGCAAGGACACAAAACAAAAATATCTGTATCTTAAAGGCTTTTTTCCTCTAGACCATGAAAATCAAAGGAGAAAAACCAGTGGTTATTGTCAGTCTATATTTCTAGTCCTAACCAAAGTCTCATCTATATTCTTCCATATACGTCTGCTATGGAGAGAAAGATATCAAAGGGAGTAACTGGTGGGGGAGGGGTCTATAAAACCTCTAAGTCTATTTCATTAATTTCTAGCCAGAATCTGGCAAACCACTGAAGCAGGGAACTTTGGATAGCGTTTGGTAGTTATGATGAGAGGTAACATAATGAAGCAGAAGGAACACTTAATAGCATCAGGAGCTCTGGGTTCATTAGCTCTGTGAATCATTAGTTCTGCAACCATGTATAAGTGGGTTTTTTTTCTTTTAGAACCTCAGTTTCTTCAACTATTGGATGGGCCTAACACTTTTCTTACATATCATGATAAAAATCACTTTCTAAATATCACAATATTAATAAACTGAATTATATAGTTAGTTCCCCACATTATATTTGTTTATTGAGCCAGTTTGGCATAGTGGATAAAGTCTTAGGTTGGGAGTCAGGAAGACCAGGGATCAAAATCTTCCTCTTACATATATACTAGATGTGTAACCCTTGGCCTGTTGCTTAACCTCCATATGCTTAAGATAATAATTTTAAAAACAATTATTGATCTTAATTAGCAGTTTTGCTATTCTTAAGCTTCTTGCACACATTAAATTATAATCCCAGACTTAAAAAAATTTTCATTGAACACTGTTGGCTATCCCTCCTCCTGGATTTCATGATAGGCCTGTCTTCTGGTTTTCCTACCAATAAGATTGCTTCTTCATCTCCTTTCCTGCCTCCATGGTCTGCATTGTACTGGTATCCCCCACTTTCCCATTCATGAATACCTGACAAAAATTTGTCCTGAGTCTTTCTCTGTTTCCTCTCAATATCCAGAAAACATGGTTTCAACGATCATTTCTATGCCTTTTACATACAGATTGATATATCCAGATCCAGTCTCTCTACAAATCCTCATTTCACACGACTACCTCTCTGAAGAACACTTGCAAGTTCCCCATCCCAGATAAAGAACTTACCTTCAATTATTTCATCTACATATAAAAATGCGTCGTCTACATTTCCTTTTTCTATTTTCTTCTCTTTAAAAAAAAAGGAATTATATTTTATGGCTTCCTGTGGAGAGAACAATAAAAGGACATACTAATATTTTTCAGAGGAGTTTTAATATCATTGTTAGCTGTTTTTCCCCACAGACCTATTTCAGTGACAAAAAAGTAAACAAAAGAATGATTTTGAACAGGTTCATAAACATCATTTACTTCATTTACTCATTCAGTGGGTTTTATTGAGTACCAATTCTGGGAAGAGGATTTGAAAGATTACAAAAGAAATTGATACATATTCTCAAGGAGCTATTGTCATGTAATGTCACAAATATCTTATGTCCTTGGTATAATAGTAATGTAATTTGAAGATCCCTTTGTATTGGTAAGCTAATAGTTACTTAGCACTTAGTTAGAAGTTAATTATATCAAGCCCCTGTTAAGAAACAGAAGGTGTGAACCCCTGTTGATGACATAACAAGAAGGGGCTGGAATAGGGAGGAGTTAATAGCTGGAAAGTCAGAATTTCAGTGAGCATCTGGAGGCTGGGCTGCTACTGCTGGACTGAAGACTGAACTGAGAATTGAGAAGAACTGAGAAGCAAAATGAGAATTGAGAACTGAGACAGAATTTCTTGGATCAAGCCGCATGGAGGCTGGAGAAAGTGATTTTAATTTTGAGAACAGAACTTGTGGTGGCAGAGCTTCTTCTGAGAGCCAGTCAAACTCCTGCTGAGAGCTTCTAAGAACCAGCCAGAGCTGCCAAAGACTTCCAAGGGCCAGCCAGAGCTGCCAGAAGAAGTATGACTGTGGAGTCAGTACTTTATCTGTCTGTCTTGGGTCTATGTTGATTTCATGGACAGAAAGTAAATTGAGATGATAGTGCTGATCATAATGTGAATATTGTTGTAATTCTGCTAAGCTTAATGTGTGTAGATATAGTTGTGGCTCTGTTAAGTTTTCTCTTCCAAGGAACAGAAACTGTGAAGGACTTGAGGTGGACTGGACACTGTGAGCTTCAAGATGGAACAGGAACTGCACAGAGAGCTGGACAAGAAACTGGGAGCTGTCTGCCTTTGAACTCAGGTGGCAGGAGCTGGGACTATGGAAGATACTGAGAGTCTGCCTCAAATCAAGATGAAAATACCTCTCCTTGGGTATTTAATGTTGACTAATGAAACTGTAACTTATTTGTGACCTAGTGGTTGATGGCCTTTGTACTTTCCACTGCCCCTTAAGAGGGTACTGAGTAGTGACTGATGATATTGCAACTTGATTGCACCCCATGGGTGGATGACTTTGACTTTTGTACTTTATGATTGAATTAAAGAGGAACTGGGGGGTGGGGTAGGGGAAAGACGAGGAGAAAATTTGTAACTCAAAAATCTCATGAAAATAAACGATGTAAACAAGAAAACAAATAAAATTTATTACATTAAAAAAAGAAGGAGGAACTAAATGATTGAGTTACTAAATTAATGCACTTTGTTTAAAACTATGTGACCACTTTGGTGAAAACTACATGGCCATTTTAGTGAAAAGTTATGACAGGATGAATGTTTATTTTGATTTTCTGTGGAAGTTTTGCTCTGATTTGTTACTGAATAAATAGAGAGTTCACTATACTGTGTAATCAGAACCTTGAAAGCTGTTCACAGCATCAGTCCTCTGGAAAGCTTCCTGTGCCTGGCTTTACACTATGTCACCTAGTGGTGGCCCACTGCATCTCAGGTAATCTCTTCCCAAAAAGAAGTGAATGGAATTCAGAAAACCCATAATTCGGATAAGCTGCATCTCACAGAATTTGATTTTGCCTCTTCTTATCAGCACTGTTTTCACTGGTATGCATACTACACAAAGTGCCAGTAGACCATCCCTTGTTGTTTTCTGTGCTCTCCTGGCCTTTTACTCCTACTCTTGCACTTTCAGTTTCTTGCTTTCCCTGGCATGAATCAACTCATTCTCTCAGGTATTCATGCTGAGATCATCTTCAGCACAGCCTGACTCACTCTCTTACTCTTTCCTGTAGGGGAGGGGTTCATAACCTGGGTGTATTCTTTTTTCTCTATCCTGATTGGCACAATCATTTTAGATGTGTCTGGTAGTTGTCAAAATCCATAAAGATTTCATGGGTCCTGCTATCTAACAGAGATGTCAAAATTCCAGCAGGCTTCTTGCCAGTCTTTGCAATAATCATTGTGTAAAGCTTTGTATTTCCATTTATCTAAGGAGGTAGTGGGAAACAGTAGGAAAAGTAATGGCTTTGGAACTAAAGAACATAAGTTTAGATTCTGCCCTTCTCTCTCTCTCTCTCTCTCTCTCTCTCTCTCTCTCTCTCTCTCTCTCTCTCTTTCTCTTTCTCTTTCTCTCTCTTTCCACCCCCCCCATCTTTCTCCTGTCCTGTCCATATCTAGAAAAGTCATTTAATCTTCCCGGAGTTTCCTCATGTTTAAAAATTTAAAAGTCAGTTGAGCTCTCCTCTGAAGTCCCTTCAGCCTATAAATTTATGTTGTGATTGAATAATTGGTTCTATATACTCCTTGGTATGCCTAGGGCTCTCTACTATGATCAATATTGTCATTGAAGCTCTCTGCAATTCTGCAACCTACCTTATAGCAATCTGGTTTGTACTATCATTATTTATAAGAGGGGTTCTTGACCCTTTTGTGTCATAGACCCTTTTGCAGTCCACAAAACTTATGGATCATTACTGAGAATTTTTTAAAATTCATAATTGAAGAATATACAAAATTTCAGTTAACAGTGAAATAAGATGTCATTTTTCCCTTATTAGTTCCTTGACCCCCACTGAAAACTATCTACAGGCTCCAAAATGGATCTGTGAAATCCAGGTCAAGAACCCCTGCAGTCACAGTATGTCAGCTTCTGAGAAAAGTTCCATCCTTCTTACGAGAAAGATTAGGAAATAGTATGATTACCTCTATTCTTATGATCTGTGGTTCCACATCTTCATAAATAACCTTCACTTTCTTAGCTGCTTCCTTTGCATGGGTATATGTATCTGCAGCCACAGCACAAACAATCTGACCCACACAAATCACCTATAATGCAACCAAATATTATCTATGAATCGTTAGAGTGGTTACCACAAATTTTGTTTTTAAATTTATTGACTTGTTTGTTTACTTTTAGGTTACAAGATTCAGTTCCAGAGTCACTTGAGTTTCAGATTTTTCTCCCCTTCCTCCCCACCCCCCACCCCCGCCATGGTGGCATACGATCATGTATAGGCTCTGCAAACTCCTTCTCATTGTACAATACTCTGGTTGTATAGGGGTCACCACAAATTTTAGACTCTGATGATGAGAGTTAATCCCATTTCCTGTAAAACACAGGAAAACTAGATGGTACAGTGTATTGAACTCCAGACCTGAAGTTAAGAAGGAGTTAAAGTTCAGACTCAGAGACTTAATAACCACATGACCCTGGGCAAGTCACTTAACCCTGTTTGCCTGAGCTCCCTATAAACTGAAAACAGTAATAGCACCTACCTCCCATGGCTGTTATGAGGATCAATTGAAAAAATAATTATAAAGTGCTTAGCACATGCTGTTTTTCCTCAGTCATTTCAGTTCTGTCTGACTCTTCATGACCCTATTTGGTGTTTTCTTGGCAAAGATATTGAAGTAGCTTGCTATTTCCTTCTCTACCTCATTTTTACAGATGAGGAACTGAAGCAAACAGGGTTAAGTGACTCACCCAAGGTCACACAGTCAGTAAGTATCTGAGGACAGATTTGAACTCAGAAAGATGAGTCTCCCTGACCCTAGACCCAGCACTCTATCCATTTCAGCACTGTGGTTCTCATATAGTAAGAACTATATAAACATTAGCTACTATAATTATTGTTACCTCCCAGGCTTCTAAAGTACTTAGCATAATACCCACCACATAGTAATCACTATATAAATGTTAGCTATTATTTCTTATTACTAGAAATAAAATTAGTTTATAAATTCCAAACTGGCCAGGATCTCAGCTATCATCTAGTACAACCTCCTCGTTTTGCAGATGAGAATATTGACATCTAGAACAGAAAGAGTCTTGCTTATAATCATACAAGTAGTAAGGACCAGAGGCATGCTTGGAACCAACATTTTCTTACTCCAAATGCAATGCTTTTTGCACTGCCCCACACTCATTCAGAAAAATAACTAAGCTTCCCTCCATCATTTTGTTGGATTCCCACAACTCTGAGTCAAATAGCAAAAAAAAAAATATTACTATATTCATTTTGCAGCTAAGGAAACAGAATCTCAGGGAGGTAAAGTGAGCTTCCTAAGACTACACTGGTAGTAAGTGAATGAATGATTGAATGAACCAGCAACAAAATAATAAGACAATTATTAAGTGCTTACTATATGCAAAGTACAATGTTAAGCTGGGCACACAAATAGTAAAAGTAAGAGATCTCCTGTTGAGCTACAGCTAGGACTCAAACATAGAATTCCAACCTACAGTATCTGAATATGATGTACATAGTCTATGTGATAGCTGCAAAGAAACCAATGTCTATTCTGGACTCAAGGTAGAATATTTAGAGTAGTAAATCATACATGAATGAATGTATTAATATAAATGAATGAAATCATACATAAATGCAAATCATACATGAAATAACCAATTAAATATGAAGTTCCTCATTGGTCCTAGAACAAATAGCAAACCTCGTTTTCTGCATATATTATCTCTCCTTTAAGGTTATTTTCTCCTGGAACATCTTTGGCAGTTATCACATCAACAACACCTGGAAATTCAAGGGCCTCTGAAGCATCGATTGACCTTGGAAGAAAAAAATTAGGATTAACAATATAGATTATGATGCCATGACTTTGACCTTAATATTGAATTGGAGATGTGTGCTAATGATTGTTTCTTGTTGCAAAACCAGGAATCTCAAAAATGTCAAGGACGGATCCAAGTCGTGAAGATCAGTCTGCCAATTCCACTGATGCAGTCTCCCCATTACTGTAGCAGGTGGTGGTAGTGTCAGCTATTCTGGGAAGTGAATTTGGGTGGGTTGGAAGGAAGGTCGGGGCTGCTTGAAGTTCGTACTTTTGAAGAAGTCAGTAAGCAGAACAAATTGGGGTTACTGTCTAGCAAAACACAATGTGTGTAACACTGAAGCTTGGCAGCCTGAAACATCTTGCTTCATATTAAGTCCTTTTTAGCTACTGACATGAATCTGATGCTGGTTTTCACTTTGGGACCTTCCAGTTTCTCACTTGGTTTCCCAGTTCTTGAATCTTAAACTATTAGTACCTCATTCTGATCCTCATCTATTCAAGAAGTTCTCTGATGCCCCCTTCCCACTAATCCTCGGATAGGGGAAGGCTCATTCAGTAAAGAGAAGAGCAAGAAAGAATTTCTAAGACTCGAGACATTAGCATCTCTAGGAAGCTGTACCAGGGGACAAGAACATAAGTACAGAACATTCAAAGCCCAAATTGAAAATTTCCAAGTCCAGAGAAGAAAAAGTAATTAATATATACAAATCAAGCTATGTACAAGATAAAAAAGAAATAACAGAGGGAAGGCACTGGAATTTGGAGAGGTTGGGGACAACTACAAAAGCTACAAAAGAAACTGGAATTTTAATAGAAACTATGATGAAATCATGGTGGGAAGAAGGGAATGGGACACAGGCAGGAGTGTTTTGGTAAAACCTTAACTTTTCTCCCCCAAAAAAGTATTCACAAAATACTTTTAAGCTTAATCTGCCAGTATTAACATTTTCTCTATCATCTTCAGTCTAGAAATTAAAAAATAAATAAATAAATAAAGCCCTGTTTGTATTACTTGCCAATTTCTCAAGTGTTGAGGGCTCACACTGCACATTTATTTAACTCTCATCTTGCAAAGCCAAGAAGAGTTGGCTTTATCACACTCCTGGGTGCAGTGGGCTCAGAGAATCACATAGTTGCTACAAAATTAATTATGGTACATTTTATTGCAGTACATTTTAAGCGATTGCAGATAAGAAAGAGAAATCACAATGCACTTGTGAAATCACTTATAATATGTTGTAATATCTTCATAACCACTATGTTGTCCTTCAGGCACATTATGTTCTATCCTTTCTCTACCTCCCCATTGACTGGCATCATTATTGAGCAGGTATTTTTCCTGTTGAGTCATAATTTTGCCCTAAGTTATTCAGTAATTTTGTAGGATTTTTTTTCTTTACTCACAAGATTTTTGCATGGGCTCTGGAGCTAGTCACTACAGCCAGGAGAAGTTCTTCATCCACTCGGGGTAGGTCATCATTATAGACAGCTTCCCCAGTGGCATGTTTAAGCCCTGACTGGTGCATGATTGGATGTCCAACTGGATCTTGTGGAGGTTGGTGGGGATTTACACACTGTCAAATGAAAAAAAAAAACAGTTAATCCACTCTTAGATATTTTTGTCCCCCCCAAAAAAATCATAAGCAAAATTTCTGAGCCATTGATAAACTCCAAGAAAAAACAATACCAGAGAGAGGCAGGGTGGGAGTGGAGTGGCAACGGCCTACTAGATATACCTGTCAATATGCCAGGTATTTGTTTACGAACATTCACTATGTACTGAGCATAGTACTGGACATTTACACTCTAGTTGTATGATATAGAGCACATCCACCTGAATTTCATTTAGTGTCCTTTACACAGCAATATAATAATAACTAAATTTTGTGTAATGCTTTAAGGTTCCCAAACACTTCCATATACAGGGCATCCCTAAGTCTTAGTACCATCTGAAACTTTAATATTTATTAAAAGTATTAAATTTATTTAAATTATTTTATACAGATACCCATCTAAGTATTTGTTATTATTCTATTTGATTCTCGTAACAACTCTGTGAGACAGGTGTTCTTATTATTATACTCATTTTACACTTGGGGAAACTGAGGCAAACAGAGGTTAAGTGACTTGTTCAGGGTCAGAGAGTAACTAAGACAAGTTTTAATCTCAGTTCTCCTGGCTCCAACATTCTATCCACTACTGCATCTTTCCTCACATACACCCTTCACCACATTATATCTCTATTATATGTGGCATTATGTATAGTCAAACATATAGTATTATATATCAATATAGCAAATATATAACATATGCCATATTATTCTATATAATATGTCATATGTAAATATATCATATATAGATGCCTACATATATCCATGTGTATATACATATTCAATATATACTATGTATAGATGCCATGTGTTAATATAGTGTCCACATTGTAAGTTAATATGAAGTATATCCATATAGTATATGTACATATATAATACATATACATATGTAATAAGTAGTATATGTTATATATGTGGCATAAATATAGTATATATTAATATTCTATATCATCTTATATATCAATATATAGTATTATATATACATATTATATATTACAAAATGATATACACTAGCATTATATATTATGTACTATTATTTACCTCTTCTATATGGTATGTATATAATATGCAGTATATATACTATTACATATTAATTCAAGGAGGATAGGGCAGTGCTAAGAGGGCATGAAGTAAATAAAAGAATGATCAGAGAAGAATGAGATTAATCAAGGCAAGCTTACTGGAAATGCAATTCACATCTGATTTTAAAGGAGAAACATGAACTGTTAGGAAAAAAACAAAGAGAGCATTTTTGGTGAATGTCTCAAATTAGAAATTCAGCTAAAATTTCCTTGTGTAAAGTATGGATCAAGAACTGAGAAAGTCACATGTAGATGACAGCAATCAAACTTACCTGGCTCCAGTAGAGTCCCTAACAAGAAATGTGCTTGTTGAAAATGGGGAGACACCATGGAGAAGATCTGCTGCCTGATAGCTTCAGGAGTATGAAGCTTCCTCTCTGTTTTCAAATTAAATGAAGCTACCAACCTGGAACATTTGTATTCCCTGTGGAGTCTTGATGGGAAACTTGTCCAGAGCACTTATGGAAGTTTCTGGAATTTCTGGGTACTTTCTGGGATCCTAAAAAAGGAAAAAAATGCTTCCATATTTAAATGTTTTATGAAAATCAAGGTTTGAGAGTGTGACTTTGAAAGTGGAATTTTCCATTTATTTCCAAGGCTTCAGTAGTCAGTTCTGCTATGAAATAGCCATAGGTTGAACTGAAAAAAAAATTATGATCTTGAGAGAACTTTGGGCAGAGGTATGATGAGGTTAGTCAGTGATCCCTGGAACCAGGCTTTCCACCCTAACACATTGGTCGAGAAGTCAAGTTTATTTAATAGAAGTATGATGATTATTGGTTACAGATAGCTAAATATAAATTTGGAAACTGTCACTTAAAAATATCCTTCCATCCTAGCTTCCAAAAAAATCTTGATAGAGCAAGAAAACAAAGCAAGCCTCCTCAGACTATCTTTGGTTTGCTTCCTTGTTCATCTCTATAATTCCAATCTGCTTGTCTGGCCCCACATAGAATTTCAGTGCAACAATCATTTTCAAGTGCCTAATAGCTTCTAGATTCTTGACTGAGTCCTGGGTGTATAATGATATAGACTAATAGCAGTGTATATTTAGATGGCACTTTAAGTTTTGTAAAATGTGTTTACCTGTCTTATCTCACTTAATCCTTATAACAAACCTATGTAATAGATGGTACAAGTATTATTCTTACCTTCATATTACAAATGAGGAAACTGAGGGCCAGAAGTGCTAAATGTAACTCGCGTTTTTCAAGTCTGTTTTATTCTGAACTTAAACAACAAAAAAAGTATATACAGCATAGAAAAAAAGGATTATGTTTGAAACCATGAATCTCCATTTCATATCACTTTCTGGGTAATTCTACACATTATGTTCAACACTGAACTGTTTGTCTCTGCTTTCTTCTGAACTTCCTTCTGCTCTCTTCTGTGAATCTTTTTTTTTAAATGTTATAATGACCCTTCTTTTTTGGGGGGGGAAGGTTATATTCACTCACCTACCTCTCCAAATTAAAATTGGAAAAAGGAAAAAAAACTATAATAAATAAGTTTAGACAAGGAAAAATAAATTAACACAGTAGCCATATCCAAAAAGGTATGTCTCTCCACTTTGTGCCCATCGTCTATCTATATGTCAGAAAATAGGTAACATTCCTCATCATAGGACATGGTTGGTTGTTGCTTAGATCAGAGTTCTTTAATCTTTCAGAACTGTCTTTCTTTACCATGTGGTGGACTTATGTAAATTGTTCTTGTTCTACTCACTTTAATCTGTGTCACTTCACATCCAGGATTCTCTGAAGACATCTCTTCAGTCATTTCTTAGAGAGCAATAATATTCTATTACATTCATATGACACAATTCGTTCAGCCATTCCACAATTGTCAAAGAGGTAATAAAAATTACCATAGATTCTAGTTCTTTGTTTTTCTTATGCACACCCCTTTTGATCATCCTTCAGGATTAAGCAGTTTCTTTTTCTTATGACTATATTATTCTTTCTTTTAACACACTCCTTTCCCCAACAACCACTTGTTTCTTTCTTTAATTTCATATTTTTCTACATCAACTTCTGTGTTTAACCCTTCTTTGTACTTTTCAAATAATAGATTCATCCAATGCCCATTCTGCTCTTGTTCTTTCCTCCATAATTGTATATTTTTCTTACACCCCACCAAATGAAAAACAGCAAGTTCATCCCCTTCTTCCTTTTCACACCAGTATATTCATTTTGTCCTCCTTTATTTTCCTCTCTTGAACTCCAAGAACAGTCCCTATTCACCCCAAATCCTTTTCTCTTGTTTCTTCTCTCTCTATTAGAATGTTTATCATTACATAATCATGTAGCTGCTTCCAATTAATTAAATAAATGTATCTTTATAGGTTTCTTTTGTGTTGGTGTTTATATTTTAAAGTTCTTGCTTATTTCTGGGCTTTGCATCAGAACTGCTTAAAAGTCCTCTACAACACTAACTATTCATTTTCTCCCTATTAAATTTTGCCCAGATTTATGGGGAAGTTGTTATTGGTTTAAACTTAGTATCTTTTGTCTTTGTGAATATTATATTCCAAGATCTCCTCTGGTTTTTGATAGAAGCAGCTAGATCTTGCTTGATCCTGACTGTAGTTTCTTGGTAATTAAAACTTTTTCTTTATGGATGATTATAGTATTTTTTAATTGAAATGAAAATTGTGGTGTTCCAAGGACTCTTGCTTTTGGGGTTCCTTTCAGGAATATTGGTGAATTCTTTTTTTTAAGTTTAACTTGTCAGTCCTAAGTGGCAGATTCAACATTTTATAGCTAAGTTGCTTACCCAGGATTAGAATAGAAAGGCATACATCTGTTTTTCTTCATTCCCTTACCCAATAAACCTGAGTAGCTCTCAATTATCTAAAGTATCAGATATTAATCCTTTGGCATTTAATGCTCTTCACAATTGGGCTTAATTTTTTGAGTCTTTATTATATATCATTCCCCTCAATTTCATTATGCTGGCTTTCTTGTTCCTCATAGAGATAGTATTTCTTAATATTCAATCTCTTTCCTGACTCAGTGATTTTCTACTAACTGTCCCCATTCCTAGAACACTCTCCTTCCTATAATTTCACCTCTTAGACTCACTCATTTCCTTCAAGACTCATGTCAAGTACCACCTTGTAAATGAAGCTTTTCCTGGTCTATCCCATTCCAGCCTATAGTACCGTTCTGCAAAATTATCTTGCATTACTTTGTGTATTTCTCTGTTATTGTCTACAGTATTAACATCCTCACAGTCACCCAGGTTCACAACATCACTGTCATCCTTGGTCTAATTTATCCCACATATCCAATCAGTTATAGAATCTTCTCGTTTCTACCTTCACAACATTTCTTGTGCATGTCCTATCTTCTCCACTCACACAATTACCTCCTTATATTACTTTATGACCTCTCACCTAGACTCTTGCATTCTGGTCTTTTTCCCTCTGCCCCAAATCTCCCTTCACTTCAATCCATCCTTTACTAAGCTGCCAAAATGATTTTCCTAAGGCTTAGGTCTCAATATGTTAAACTCTCCTCATTAAATTCCAATGACTCTTTTTTCTTCCAGGATCAAATAAAAGCCCGTTGGTTGACATAAAGCTTTTCATAATCTGGCTCCTTCCTACCCTTTTAGCCATATTTCACTTTATCCTTCTCTGTACACATTCCAATGTCTTATACTGGCCTACATAACTCTATACACTGTCTCCTGACTTAGTGCTTTGGCACCGGGTTTGCCTGGTACCTAGAATACTCTTTCTCCTCCCGTCTGTTTCTTGGTTTCCCTATATTCCTTCAAGATTTAACTTAAATCTTACCTCCTATAAGAGACCTTTCTTGGCCCCTCCCATTGCTAATTCCTTTTCTTTTAGATTATCTTTGCTTTATATATCTTGTGTATACATAGTTGTTAGAAAGTTCTCTTCCACTGGAATGTAAGCTCCTTGGGGGAAGGGACCGTGTTTTTGCCTTTCTTTCTTTCTGCAGTGTCTAGCACTATGGCTTTCACACAGTGAGAAATTCTAAATCTTATCTTCTCTCAGAAAATCCTCAACTCCACTCCCTCCAACCTAGCTAAGAAGATGACTTCTCTTATTATTGTATGAAAACTATTAAGGAAATCCAATATGAATTAGCCCCATCTATCTGTTTAAACCTTTTCAATGTCCTCTTCCTTCATTTCAGCCTCAGAGAAAGAAGGGAAAATCTTCCTTGCTAAAGTTAGCACATTCACTTCTATCCTTGATCATTACCACTCATCTCTTTAAGAACCTTTCACCATCAGTCTTTCTCCCTGACAATATTTCTCTTATCATTGATGTTTCAGCTGACTCATGTATTAAAGTTAAACAGGAAAATTGCCTTATAAATTCCATATTCTGCAGCAGCTTTGTACCTAAGGCATCTTACTTTTCGTGGTTGCACAAATTAGTAGAGCAGATCTGTAGGAAAGAGAAAGAAGGACATTCACATTCACCCTCAATGGTTCCTTTATGACCTCTGCCACTGTTCTCTTTTCTCTTCCCAGGATGACATATGGGGAAAATCATGTGTGTAGCCCCCTGATAAAGTTTCTTCCCTGCACTACTACCACCAAGCTCCTTTTTCTCCTTCACACCAGCAGACCCTGGGTTCAAGGCCAAGCATTCCTGTTCTAAAACCTTGAAACTTTTCTTCCTCAATAAGGATGTGCTTTAGTTGGCACTGAAAGGATGGATGCATTTTCTACTTCAGAAATCTTGTGGGGGTGACTAGATGGTGCAATGAATAGAGGACCAGCCCTGGAGTCAGGAGGACCTGAGTTCAAATCTGACCTTAGACACATAACACTTACTAGCTCTGTGATATTGGGCAAGTCACTTAACCCCAATTGCCCTACCTTCCCCCCTCCAAAAAAAAGCAAAAAGAAATCCTCTACAACTAACTACTTCAAACTCAGATTCTGTAAGTCAGGCATATAGTAACATTTGTAAGGTCTTTTATCATTGTACAAAGACCTGGTAATATAAATTTAAATATATGGCTATCAATATACACATACATGTATGTATATATATATATACTGACATAATGTGATGTGATGTGATGTGATATGATATGACATGACATAGTATGACATGATATGATATGATATGGTATGTAAATATTCATACAAATATAAATTTTAAAACTGATAGCAAAGCCTAGGTTTTAAAGACTGCTATAAAAAAATCTTTCATAATCAGACTTACAGAGTATACACAAATGTCAAAGAAGTCCAAGACAGAAAAAGTGGCTTACCAGCTTATGCAGTTCTCCTAGCACTTTGAGATAGAATTTGAAGATGAAACTGATAATCAAGGTTCTTTTATATTCCACCATGCCTCCTACAGCTGTCGGTGGAATGCGAATTTCATCCAGCACCAATCTGCATGCTTCACTCAACATTTCATCATTCCATTGTCTAAATGAAAAGAGTAGGCACAGTTGACATGCTGTATTATTAGCAAGGGCAGTTAGGTAGTGCAATGGATAGAGAGTGTGGGGCCTGAAGTCAGAAAGACTTATCTTCCAAAATTCGAATCTGGCCTCAGACACTTCCTAGCCATGTGACCCTTGGCAAGTCACCTAACTCTATTTGCTTCAGTTTATCATCTGTGAAATGAGTTGGAGGAGGAATTGCAAACCACTCCAGTACTTTTGCCAAGAAAACCACAAATGAGGTCACTTAAAGTTGGATATAACTGAAACTACTGAACAATGACAAATTTTTAGTGACCTATTCCATAGTGCCTATGAGAATAAACTCATTTCCACTTTCAAAATTGTACTGAAAAGAAACATTTCAATGTCCCAAAAATGTAATATGCTTCACCAAGCAACTAATTTGTTACTGAGGAGTTCATTTATAGTAACACAAATTTCACTAATATAGTAGAAAGAGAGGTTAGGTAAAGGGGGCCATCAGATTTATAAATAGAAGATCCTCTTATTTTTTCTCACTCATTCCTAATGTGTCACCTTTATCTTAGACAGATTCTGTGGTTTTCCTTTTTCTGCAAACATCTGCTAAGTAACATAATAACTGACAACTATTTGTCATTAGAAAAAAAGTGTCAATGAAATCGGAACACATTTTTTAAAAGAAAAATGTATAACATTAAAGTTTGATACTTTTTTTGTCATAACCAACAAATCTTTAAGATTTTTACTATCCATCTCACTAATAAAGTATTTTAAAGATTAAACTATTGAAACATTTTGATTTTATATGATTTAACAATCCTGATAACATTCTCTAAAAATATATGCATTCCTAGCTCTAACTTCTTTGCCTCAATGGCAAATAAGTTTTGCTTTAATAATATAATATTTGATCCTTAGAATAATCCTGGGAGGTAGATGATATCACCACCATTTTACGGATGAGGAAACTGAGGCTAAGATAGGTTAAGTGACTGACCCAGGGTCATACAGCTAGAATGCCACCAATGAATAATGCAGTCAATTCATTTCACATATGGTAGGGAGAGTACAAGAAGATTGGTGAAAAGGAGAAAAAAGCACATTTATTTTCACTCTTTATGCTTCCTTTCCGACTTCTGCTACTGGTCTCTTCTCCCTTCCCAAGTGACACGTGTGGAAAGGCATAAATATATCTCTATAACCTTATCTTGGACTTATTATAAAATTATAGACAAAGCAACAGTTCTGTTATTGCCTACACTTAAAGAGTTTTCCAATAAAGCATTGTTTTTAATTAAAGAAATCATTTACTGTGGAGGATATAGATTTTACTTTGGTCCATATGCCAGATGGTCATGTGTAATATTCCCTTTAGTGATTTACAAAACATAGTTATTCAAATAAATAGAACCCAATATCCATTGTGTGTTGACCAATAATAAACACCTGTATTTTTATCTTTATACTTCCCAAATTTTATAATTTGTTCCCACACTTGTGTCTTCAAAACTTCCACAATACTATCTACATATCTTCCAATAGCATCTCCTGACAAAGGACAAATTTTAGTTTGTCATGTTTTCTATATGATTTTTACCACAAGAAGAACATGTATTTCCCAAAAGGCAGGTGGATTTTTGCTTTTTGTTATTGAATAAAATACCTCAAAAGAGATTTCTA
>CM053596.1:195699069-195741387 GCA_028646575.1 Pseudocheirus occidentalis | reverse complement strand
TAGTCCCTTAAACCCCAAGCAGCCCGCAACAATTAGGTCATTATTTTTTCTTTTGGCTACAATAATTTTAAAAGATCGTAAGACCCTCATTACCTGAAGAAGGCTGAAAGTCTAGAATGACCAATCAGAAAGGAAAATTTGAGCCCTTCTGGACTGACATATCCATAATCCTCTGCAAGGCTCCTTGAGTGAACCTAAAATATTCTTGCTATGTCAGCAACCACAAGATTGGATTAAGCTTGCACAGATATCCTGAGTTAGGGGTACTTCCTTGCTTTATGAAAACTATTATCCTGGCTGACAAAAGGCCAGATATACTGAGACAGGGGCACTTCCTCGCTTCATGGCTTTATGATCTGGGTAGACTAACCCCAAAGCAAGCTCAGTTCCAACTGCAGCTCCACCTGCATGCTTCCAGTTTGAGAGAAATAAAAGCATGCACACAACCTAATTTTGTTTGTCTTTTTTAGAACGAGCTCTGGGGTTGACAAGATTCATAGAAAAGTTATGACCCATCACTAACGTGATGCTTACACTACTGAAATGAATGACTCCTAATATATTGAAGTACAATATACTAATCCAAATATTGCACAAGTGACAAAAGAGATGCAGTTTTTAAAATAAGTATTGCTTTAAATTCAAAAATGATCATTTCACCCCGTGTCTTTCAACATACTTGCCAATGAGCTGCTCACAAGTTTTGCTTGCTGAGACTGTGGTAGGTCCAACCCTTCCAAAGAACATCTTCAGGTCCTTAATAGTATTTGTTCCTTCTTCAAATTGTACTCTCATTCCAGCATTAACAATTGCAAAGGCATTTTCTAAACGCTGTGCTTGTCGTTGGGCTGTTATAAATTCCCACTGAAAAGAGAAAAGCTCTGAATTGTTATCCTATGGCATGGGAAACATATAAAATAAAGAATAGCCTGTTCGCCTTGCTATTGTCAATGTCCAGGATACAACATTAATCTGAATTTCTACACTGAAAGGAAGCAAACAAATAACACGCTATGTAAATGATAATATACTTGAAGGAAGAAGCTAAAATATTCTCATTTTAACTGGATGTTTTTGTAGTAGGTAGATAAAGTGGTGGCAGTTGTCTCATAGTCATAGCACTGAGTATATCCTGCATACATCAGGGACATTGGAAAGGAAGTGACTGAATCTCTAACTAAGGATTATCAAAAGGTATTCAGGTTATCAGTTTACCTCAAAAAATCATGGGAAGTTAAGTGTAGGAGACTTTGAAAAGGAGATTCAGAATGAGAGAGGAAGTCTGAGGAAAATGGACAAAGGAGGTCCATGTTCAAGGACACCCCGGGCTGGCTTGGCAATGGAGAGACCCAGGTAGAAGAAGTGACAAGTTTATCAAGAACCACTAGGATAGCATTTAAAATTTGGGGATCAGAAGTTTCTTATTCTAAGTGGAAATCAGTATAAACCTATAAGATACCATAAAGGCACTTTCTTATGAGGGAATTGAAATGTCTTTCTGGTGAGGTAGCTGATTTTACTGCTGGAGCAACAACCTCTTCTCCTAAGCAGTAATTTAATAATTTTTTTCAAATGGTCAATTATGACATCATAGACATAGGTAATCAACGAAGAGAGTGCTCACCCTGCTGAGCTGGGGAATAACAACAGAGTAAATAACCTCTCCATCATGAAGTTCTTCCTTGAGAGACGTAGTAAAAAGTTGCTCTATGAGGATTTGCCGTTTCCCTTCTGCTGAAGAAAATGATATTTGTTTGAAGAAGAATTTAACTAACCACAAAGTATTCTAAGGATAAAATTTTTGAATCTACATTTTTATAAAAATTTACTTGTAGGTAAAGGAAAGTAATCCAGCAGTTCTGCAAACCTCAGTAGCATGTATTGGTTAAATCTGATTTTTTTTAATTTCTTAAAAATGTATACCATCTTTACTCTAAGGAGGTCAATGTATTGTTAAATAAGAGAAAAATTAATGTGCCTGGAAAATATTATTTCATATCAAATGGAAAGTCCTTCAAGAAAAAATTGGCTCCCCTTGAACCTTTTAGAAATTGTAAAAATTTATTACAAAATTTTGTTTTCCACCAAATTCATAGTCTGATGCTTTATTGGGATATGGAAATGCCTAAGTTCTAGAAAATGATGCTGAAAGAACAATAATTTTGACAGATCCCAGCATACTAGCGTACAGGTCAGCAAATGTATGGAGTGTGCCTGTAGTCTCTTCTATGAAGAGGCTCACCCCCGGAAATCTGGCCAGTCGATGATTTTGTATTTCTTTATTTTTTTTCCATAGCAACTCATAAAGGTTGTTTGATAAGACATGGAGAGGTTGTGATTTATATTGGTGAAAGAATTTCATATATTTCCATGAAATCACAGATATTTTGAAGTAAGGAGAAGCTATAATAGTTTAAAACAGAAAATTCAGTGACATCCAACATATCTTTTTCAACAAAAAGATTTTGGCAAAGTCAGCCCCTGTTCTCAAAGAACTCATCTTTTCAAGGAGACTAAATTGAATACTCACTGACTTGGAAGCAAAGGATAATCTTCATTTAGTGATTTGTGATAATCTTCTACTTAACTACCAATAGCATTTATAAAGCAAAGAAACAATTTGGTATCTTACCTTTGGAGATTAAATTGAGGATGGCCTTGCCTGCCGCCAGAATGGGGTTGATATCAGAATAATCATGTTTACTTGCCACATGTCCCCCTAAAGTCTAAAAAAAAAAGAAATGAAAAGAAATACATAGATATTCTCATCTATAATTGCTGAAATAATTATATGCCGTTCTTTGAACAAATTTGGGGCTCACTTTCATTCCTAACAGACCTTGAGTTACCCTTGGGAAGGACATGTTCAATCCATCAGTTGTGTCTGCCTATCTGTGACCCCGTGTGATTTTCTTGGCAAAGATACTGGAGGGGTTTGCCATTTCTTTCTCTAATGTGTCCCCATTTTACAGATGAGGAACTGAGGCAAATATGGGCTATGTGACTTGCCTAGGGTCACAGTTAGTAAGTGTCTAAGTCAGGTTTTGAACTCAGATCTTTCAGACTCTAGACCCGATGCTCTATCCACTATATCATCTAGTTGACCCCAGTTGCTAGAAGGACTGTACCTAAGTCTTTTTTTAAACTATAAGTAGGACCAGCAAAGGTCTACTTTCTATGCTAGATCCTAAAGTGAACAATTCTGATATAAGGCAAAAGAGGGAATGCACTGAAAAAGTAAGAGTTCAACTTCTATACCTAGGCTTTGGCCTCAAGTTAAAAAGTGCTAGACCAAGAAAAACAACTCTACAGGAGATTTTTGGCAGCATAGATTCATGTCTACTAAGTCATAAAAATATGATGTCACCTTATTTAACAGAAACGTTGATTTAAGAGCTGAAAAGAGCTGTTTTACAAATGGGGAAATTGAGGCCCAAAGAGGGATCATGGGATTGATTATAGCTCTAAAGTCAGAAGAAAATATTTTAGTTATCATCTAGTCCAACACTTTCATTTTACAGATGAAGAAAGTGAGGCCTAGTGGTATTAAGACATTTACCCAAGGTCATATAGGTAAAAGGAAGTAGGATTTAAATTCAGGGTATCTTACTCTAATCAGTGTTCTTTCTACTGTACCGCAAGGGAAAGTGGCTTGTTCAAGATTTCATGAGGAGTCAGTTGTAGAGACCAAGATTTAGAACCCAGGTCTTCTGATTTCTTAGGACAGTGCTCTTGTTGCTACATTTCCTGCCTCTTATTTTGGCAACACAAGACCAATCACATCATGATGACTGTTTGTCATTATTGACTTGGACTTTATGTAAAAGCTACATAACTGTTATTTTTTTCTGACATAACTAGCCATATCTAACTAAGGATGCTAACTGCAAAAAAAAGAGAATTTCCCACAGCCATGTTCCGGATCTGCTGTCCTGCCAATGTTCGCAAGTGCTTTAGGAGAGCACAATATGTTTTAGTCTTCTCTTTGGGCTCCTCTGAAACTGTGGAAGTCAAAATTTCTTTCATTTCAGCCAGGGTACATCCAGCACCTATTGTTATACCTGCAATTAAGAAAAATGGATTTTTTGGTAGTCAAGTTTATTTAGGATGACAGAAACTAAAGATCCCTCAAGTTGAATTTTTTAGGGGGAAAGGGAGGGGAAATGAGGGTGATTTGAATTAGAAACATTCAATCATTTATCCATTCAACAGATGATAACAATAGAAACCATTCCAATGATAATAATCCATATAGGCATAAGAGAACAATAACTGAAGCTTAAAATTTAGCAATGAACTTTCCCTGTAAAAACAAGACCAATTTTCATGTGTTTTGCCTGACTCTGGGAAAAGAACACATGTTTATGTACCTATGCATTTATGAATTTTGTGTTTTCATTTTTGAAAAATAATGCTTAGCTCAAGTCAAGTGCAATCTTATACATAAAGTTTTGTTTAATCCTTCAAGGATTTTGATCAAAGAATAAAATGAACTACAAAAATACTTTGAATTTATTTTACATTTGTGTGTGTGTGTCTGTATGTGTGTGTACATGCTGTCTTCCCTGAGAAATTGTAAGCTTTTTAAGGATAAGACTTTTATTTCACATTGTCATGTCACCACTGTCTGGCACAGTACCTCCCATATAATGGATGCTTACTAATGCTTGTCGATGTATTAATTGATTGATTATTCATGGTCTAATTGTTAGCTTCCTCTCTCTTGAAATTACTTTGTATTTACTTAACTGTATATATGTTGCATCCCATTAGTACAGTTTCAGATACTTAAGGCAGTAGCAACTCATGGAATGCATCCAGATTTTTTAGAGTAGGAGCTGTTTCATTTCTGCCTTTATAATCACAGTCTAGAATAACTTGCACATAGTAGATACATCATAAGTGTATGCTGAATTAAATTGAATGATGTAGATTTTAGAGAGATGAATAGGGAACAGTACATACAGGACTGAGTCCTTATTCTAACCACAATAGGAACCTTACATGTTTTGCCTTTTTATAAGGCATGTCCTGTGTGAATGCCCAGTGAATGATATTTTCTGAGTCACTAACCCATGAAGAATAAAAGTTCTTTGCCTCTGCCTTTAAGTTTTTGCTGATCATCAAAAACACAATGAGGAGACTAACGAGGTATAGAGTTGATTAAAACTTGATAAGCCATGAAATTTCTCTTATTTAAAAGAAAAACAACAGTAATAAAAGAAGAGTAGCATCTTATGTTCTACCTGTCTCTAAGATAAAACACCTGTGTATTTTTCCATTCATCTATTAATTTTACCTATGTTAATTTTGGGGAAAAGTTTAGCATGAGGTTTAAGGTTTAAGACTCAGCAGTTTTCAACCTGTGGGTTATGTTCAATTTGTAACAATGAAAATACATCGTGCATATCAGATATTTACATTATGATTCATAACTGTAGCAAAATTACAGTTATGAAGTAGCAATAAAAATAATTTTATGGTTGGGGGTCACCACAACATGAGGAACTGTTACAGTTAGGAAGATCACACCATTAGGAAGGTTGAGAACCACTGGTTTAAGTGATTGTTTAATTTAAAGAAATATATTCTCCTTTCAGGCCCAAAGTATAAAGGTAGTAAGATACATATGTTATTTTCTTTAAATTAATACATTCCTAATTCAAATCAATTCAACAAATATCTGTTGAGCACCAACCAAGGATAAGAAATTATGCTATTTTGATGTTACTTTTTATAAAGACTTTTATAAAGTTGGAGTGTAATATATTATTTTGACTTTAGAAAGTAACCACTTGTTTCTTTACTCTAAAAGGGAGGTTTAGCTAGGTAGGATAAATGGAAATTTCCCCTTAGAGATATAATTGAAGTTCAAAGAGGGAACATTTGCATAAGACTATCCTCCCTGAGAGAGAAAATGATGATGTTAGCACAATGCCTTCCATATAGTGGGCATTTAACAAATTTGATTTGCCTTGATTTGACTGGAAGTTGAGAGCCTGTGTAAGGCCTGGAATTGGAATAGAATTTTGGAAAGGGAGACCTTCATTTTTGCCTTAGCAGAGGACACATATAGTTCTATCCTCTTTCATGAGAGAGAAAAATTAAGAGAATCAGAAAGACACATTTTGGGAAGTGATAGGCAAAACATATAGAGGAGCTGGTATGTCAACACATCTCTGATTTTCATCTTGCCTTCCTAGAGACTTCAGATAATTTCTCCTTGGATGAGATAGAGGACTCTCACTTGGTTGAGCTGAGCTATATTGCTTTCAGGGAGAAATGTTATTACCTCTGCATTAATATTGTCTGGTATGTTCTAATTTGCATAAATTATCTGATTTCTGTTTGCTTTCTGAATGGAAAAATACAGTTTGTTTTCTCTCGTTTCAAGGTCTTTGCTGTTCACCATTTGTGAAGATCTTTTGTGTAACTAGAATCTGGCGAAAAGGAGTCAAATCTTTGGAAACAAGCTTGGGCACTTCTTCCTCCTTAAGGGATGATAATGAGGAAAATAACTTTGAAAATTCTCTACATTCACAATTTTGGGGGAGGAAGAAGAAATATAATTTTAATATAGTTCCCTCTTTTGGAGCAGAACATAGGGACCAACTTGTGGCTTTTCTCACTCCCATCCAGGCAAGAATTAAAGTCTCCCTTGGAGAGACACGGGAAACATTGCAAAGATATTTATTCATGCCTTCCTCCATGTCACCTTTAGAAAACCCATGTAGAAATAGGTATAACCTATGTGGCCAATACACATCCCCTACAAAAAAATTTGGCCCATAATGTTATATCCCTACAGCCTTCATAGCATTCACCCAGAGCCTTACTTCATGCAATATTAGTCATACTCTGCAACTAAAAGTTCCCTTTTCTTATCTTGTCTCCTCTAGCTCCGCTTGCAATGTTCTCTATGCCTGGAACAAATCCTTTCTCCCAAAGCCCGTGCCAGGCACTTCCTCCTCCAGAAACACCGCTCCTACCCCTCATTTAGAAGTGTGCGTCCCCTTTTGGACTACCCACATAACACACTGTTTGACGTCTATTATGTGCTTAGTCAACTTTAACTAGAATTGTGCTTGTTCATACGGAACACACGCATCCTCTGGAGCGCAAGGTCTCTGAGGGCAGGAGTCGCCACCTTTTTGTCCTTATATAACTAGTGCCTAAAACAGTAGTTTGGACACGGTGCTTCATAGATATTTGTTGAATTTAATGGGTCTGGGTCTCTGTTCATCAAAGTATCTTCCTAGTTTATTGTACCATTCTTTACATTCAAATCAACATGACTGACATTGAGTATGTTTGAGTGGATTACGGAGAAACTATATATCCTTTACAAGATTCTGTTTGTTTTCAAGCATCATTTTTGGACCTATGTGATATCAATGGGATATGCCCATATCTAGTAAGTATGAAAATCAAAAAGTAGTGGTGATGATTCACAAAGCAGTTCTAATCAAGTGAGCAAAATTATTAGGAAGGGCATCTTCTATTCTCATGTTATCACTTCTACTGAGTTTTTAGAAAGGTGTAGCATTTCTTATTATTATATTACAGAATTTACATAAAAGAATATTAGCACTGGGGTGGCTAGTTGGCGCAGCGAGTACAGCACCGGCCCTGGAATCAGGAGGACCTGATTTCAAATTCGGCCTCAGACACTCGACACACTTACTAGCCATGTGACTTTGGGCAAGTCGCTTAACCCCAATTGCCCTCCAAAAAGCAACAACAACAAAAAAAGAATATTAGCACTACAAGGGACCTTAGCAATTATTTTGTATAATCCCTTCATTTTAGATGAGAAAATTGAAATCCAGAGAGGAAGAATAAATTGAGAAAACCAGGATTCATGGAATATTTAACCAGAAGAAAGTTTGGAATTTATTCAGTTTCATCTTCTTATTTTGTATATGAAAATATTAAAGCCCAGAGAATCAAAATAATTTATCCAAGGACAAACTATAGGGCACAAGATCTAAGAATAGAACTCAAGTCTCCTGACTCCAAGTCTGGTGCTTTACCCACAAGGTGAGTGCTCAATCAATCTTAGTTAATAAAATCATCTGAACCACTGATTCCTGGAGACTTCAAATTCCACATGGCTATTACTCCTGTAGAGAACCCATTTGACATTCTTTAGTGTGAAATACATTGCTTTTTGGAGATCTAGAAAGATGTCATCTCCAAATATGTTGTAACTTTGGCTAGGGGGGGGGGGGAATGTCAAATTGCCAAAAGCAATTTGCAAATTTTGTCTAGCTATATCCCTAAGCAGAGGACAAGTTTCCTACTGGACAGCAAATCTTACTTAAATAATACTTTAATTATACACACTTTATGCAATTATCTTCTATTTTGTGTTATATTTGAGTACATATTGTATCATTTTATAAGAATATAAAGATCATGAGGACAAATGTGTTTTATTGTGCCTCCAGAATTTAATGTAGATATTCAGTGCGTGTCATGTTAAATTTGCTGATGAGTTTTTACGTAATAAATCCATGACCAATTGAGAAAAAAGAGTATAAAAAGGCTGATGGAATGAGATTTTTATCCTTCCAGAAGACTTTAGATTATATAATACCCAAGATTGTACTTTGTCAGATAATTTGAAAAAGGTCAATGGACAGAAACAGATTATTTTAGTGAGGCATAAACATCCTAATATGAAGATCCCATTAATAATCATTACTAATATCTTACTAATAAAAGAGTACTTACCATCCTCTGTAAAATCCACAAAATTTAATTCTGTAAGTCCAACTGGAGATATAATAATAGGGTGGAACTCGCCTTTTAATACCACATTTAGTCCTTCAATGAAAAGTCATTTAGAGGTAAATAAAGGAAGTTGAGACTTTTCTTTACAAACTATTCAATATGTAAAACTGGCTGACTTTCCAGAAGTGTGATTTCAAGTATTCATTTACAAAAACAAACAAACCCCACAAACCATTCTAAAAGACCATATTTATAAATTCTAAAGTATCAAACTTCTATCTACATTGCTATGACTTTTCCAGGGAGTTTAAAATCTGTCATATACAATCTTATTGTTATCACACATGAGTGAAAGTCTGAGTTTAAAAGGGATAATGAAGGAAGAGAAATTCAGTATTCTTTAAGAAACTCAGTGACAAAAGATGCTTTGTAACTCCACTCACCTACTGTGGTGTTACCCATGACAAGAGGTGCTGTAGGGTACTTCCTTCTTAGCTCTAGAACTTCATTCATATTAGTAGGAGATATCCATAAAATCCTCTCTCCACAGAAAAATAGAGTTTTCTTACGGGGATCTTCTGCCATCCTCTAGAGGGAAACAAATAATAGGAGATGCTAGGGAGTAGTCATCAGGTAAAGTTATCAAGTAAAAAACTAAAGTAAAAATAGCCATAAAAAGTTAACACCATTTTGTAGCTATAAACTCTGGGTCTGCAGTCCTAAAATGATGGTTTATTAGATCTAGAAAGGATCTCAGAAATCATTTAAATGATGTCTTCTGGACATTATTAGCTGTTGTCTTAGGGTTTTGGTTGAGGTTGTTTAGATTCTTAGAAGCCTGTAAGAAGGGGGCCATTTCCAATCATCCTGATCAGTATCTTGGACCCAGATAATTCTGGAGGACAAAGTAAGGCTGGCAACTTTGCACAGCCCTCCCTCACTTAAATCCAATTCACTTGCAAGTCATGGCATCACTTTCCTGATATGTGGTCCTCTCCAAGAATAAAGAACAAACAACAGCTTATGAGCAGTACAAGCTGTCCCATTGGATGACTAAATGGCATGTTTCAGTTGGGCAATGCGGTTCCCCCCACTCCCCTCTCTTCTCCCCTCCCCTCTTCTCTTTCCTTCTTTCCTCCCTTCTCCTCCCCTCCCCTCCCCTTCAGAGTTAGAAAAAAGAATTATAAAATTAACTGGAGGAACAAAAAAGGTCAAGAATATCAAGGGAATAAATGAAAAGAGATGTGAAGAAAGGCTGCCTACCAGCACCAGATTTCAAACTCTATTTCAAAGTGGTAATCACTGCTACTGGCTAAAAAATAGAGTGGTAGATTAGTGGAATAGATTAGGTATACAATATATTGTTTGATAAACTCAAACATCCAAGCTTTTAGGACAAGAACTTACCATTTTCTAAAAATTTCTGGGAAAACTAGAGAACAGTTGGGCAGAAACTAAATATAGACTACATTCTCACACAGTATACCAAGTCAAAATGGGTGTATGATTTGACATAAAGAGTGATATCATGGGGTGGCTAGGTGGCGCAGTGAATAGAGCACCAGCCCTGGAGTCAGGAGGACCTGAGTTCAAATGTGGCCTCAGACAACTAACACACAAACTAGCTGTGTGACCTTGGGCAAGTCACTTAACCCCAACTACCCTCCAAAAAAGCAAAAAAAAAAAAAGAGTGATATCATAAGCAAATTAGGGGACTGTGGACAAATTTATCTTTCAGTTCTTTGGATAAGGGAAGAGTTTATGACCACACAAGAGACAAAGAGGAATACAGGAAATAAAACAGATAAATTTGCTTACATGAAATTAAAAGGGGTTTGCACAAACAAAAACAACATAGGTAATTTTTAAAAGCAAAAAGAAGGGTAATTTTTACAGCAATTTTCTCTGATAAAGGCTTCATTTCCCAAATATATAGGGAATCAAGGTAAATTTATAAAAAAAAATACAAGCCATTCACTAATTGAAAATGGTCAGATTACATGAACAGGCAGTTTTCAGGGAAATAAAGCAGTTATCAAAAGTCATGTAAAAATGCTCTGAATCACTACTGAACAGAGAAATGTAAATTAAAGCAAATCTGAGGTACCATTTCTTACCTATGACATTAGCTGTAACAACAAGGAAGGAAAATGATAAATGCTGGAAGAGATGTGAAAAAACTGAGATGCTAATGTACTCTTGTTGGAGCTGTGAACTGGTCCAAACTTTCTGGAGAACAATTTAGAACTATTCCCAAAGAGATCTAAAATGGTGCATAACATTGACCTAGTAATACCACTGCAAGGTCTGTATCACAGAAAGGTCAAAGAAAAAGCAAAAGGACTTGTATTTACAAAAAATATTTATAGCAACTCCATTTGTGGTATAACAGAATTGGAAACTGAGGAGATGCTCATCAATCAGGGGATGACTGAAGAAGTGTTGGTATATGATTGTAATGGAATACTGCTGTGCTCTAAGAAATGATGGCAAGAATGGTTTCAGAAACAACTATAAAGACTTATATGAATTAATGCAAAGTGAAATAAGCAGAACCAGAAGAACATTGTACACAGTAACACCAGTATTGGAAATATAATCAACTGTGAAAGTCAGCTATTCTGATCAAGACAACGATCCAAGACAATTCCAAAGGATCCATGATGAAAGAAGCTATCCACTCAGAAGAGAGCAGTGATTACCTCTGAGTGTAAACTGAAACATACTTTTTTCACTTTTTTTTAGGGATCAATTGGGGTTAAGTGACTTGCCCAAAGTCACATGGCTAGTATGTATGTCAAGTACCTGAGGCCAGATTTGAACTCAGGTCCTCCTGACTCCAAGGCCGGTGCTCTACTCACTTTTCCACCTAGCCACCCCTTTTTTCACTTTCTTTATGTTGCTTGCTTTTTCAAACAGTTACAACATGGTTACATGGAACTGTTTTTTGTCTGACTTCGTATGTATACTTGATATTATATTGCTTCCCTTCTCAATTGGTAGGAAAGTGATGAAAAGAGGAAAATAATTTAGAAGTAAAAATTTTTTAATGAATGTTAGAAATAAATTTAGAATAAAAATCTAAAGTGTGGCCAAAGACTAATTTCTTTTAGAGTTATCTAATTATCAAGGCTACCTTACAAAAATATGTTTCTAGAAAGCTTGTGAAATTCTGACATATACAGGGGACAGCACAATGAAGAAACCTTTAAAGTGCTCTTTTCCTAAATCAAGTCAAATGTTTTTATACTCAAAAATCAATAAGCATAGTGTACCTTTTATATTTTATACCTTTTGGTCAGTTGGGTTATTGTAAAGATGTGATCTGGTCTAGAATCATTTTTGTGAATGCCAAGCTTCTTATGATATTATTAAGCAAGCCCTCAATGCACCCATCAAGTAGTTTATTCTCATAAATATGTTATATAGATTGGAAATATTGATATGGGTTGATAGTTATTCCTTGTAGCATAGATTTATATATGAACTTGATATTTCCTGAATAATCTTTTTTATAACAATAGGGTCTGAGATTTTTCCCACATATTTGGTATTCTCTCCTCTTTTAGATATAAGAACATTTTCCATATTTCACTCTCTTAAAAACTCTACTTTAAAGATTTGCTTTTTGCCAACATTTTTCTCTGTTCTGTGAGGCAATAGATCATATAATCTTCCACTGTTTTTCTTCAATATCTTACAAAGAGCATATATTCTACAAGGGTGTAAAGACTGGAACAGTAGGAGGAGTATAGGTTATGAATGTCTTTAAATGCAAACAGAACATTTTGTATTTGCTCCTGGAGGCAACAGGAAACCACTGGAGTTTATTGAGTGGGAGTGGGAGGGTGTATGTGTGACATGATCAAAACTGCATTTTAGGAAAATCACTTTAGTGTCCAAATGAAGAATGGATTGGAGTAGGACTTGAGAGGACGACTTGAGGCAAGACGACATACCAGCTAGCTATTGCAGTAGTCCAGGTGGGAGCTGAGAAGGACCTGCTCTTGGGGGGTGACAGTGTCATAGGAGAGGACAGAGCATATTTGAGAGTTGTTGCAAAGGTGAAATTGACAAGCCTTGGCAACAGCTAGAATATGAGGAATGAGCGGGGTGAGAAGAATTCCACATGACTCCTAGGCTGTGAATCTGAGGGATTGGGAGGAGGATGTTGCCTCTACCATAATTGTTATGATTGTCATGAATCAGTTTCTCTAGTAGAATGTTCACTTGGTGGTCACTGAAAAAGGATCTCATTTTATAGTACCAATTGCTAAGTGAATATTTATAGTTTGATTACAAACCATGTAATTCTTGGTACTCTTAATCCCCTCTTCCGTCACTCTGAAACCATCACTACAGATAGAAATTGAACCATTTCCAAAAAAAATAAGATTCATGGAAGTTAATGGATTTGCCTAAGGCTATATGAACTAATAAGTGGTAGAGCCAGGCCTTGAACCTGTGGCTTCAGTCTTCCAGGTCATTGCCCTTTCCTCTATGTTACAATCTTGTTCTTTAAAGTGGAGCTTAATCAAACCCTCTGGAATTTATCTGGTAGGTCATTTGCGAACCTGGTGCTGGTCTGTTATATTCTGATGTTTATTAATTTTTTTAAAAAATATGAGTAGCATGATAAATAAGCATTAGTTAATGTTTTCTTCTATACTGACATAAACCAGCACGAAAAAAAAACAAAACGGAAAATATCTTACTATTAGCTCAGGTGGAAATATAGGCTCCTGGGATGGATCGAAGGGCTGGAATTCACTCTCATCATACAGCTTAGTACACATCTCAAAAACAAATCAAATTGAATTTCATTAAATTAATGTTTCTTGGAATAAAGAGATCCAATTGCAAAGAGAGAAATCATGATCTTTACCCTGAAGAATGCTTCACTCCTTACTCACTAGTCCCAACCTTCCCCCCCCTCCACCCCCCCGCAACCTAGAAGCATGAACGACTGTGGACTGGTTCCTTTGGTGAGCTATTTGCAAGGCTATGCTATACCTTATTTTTTTGTTACCACATACTTTAGTCATTGAAGGAAAGAAAATGGAATTTATCTGGATTTATGTAGCTCATTACCTCACTTCTTTGATCATCAAATTAACTTTACCACAAATTAGAAGTGAAATTCATGACATACCTTTTCCCTTTTTTCTAGGTAGAACTGGTTTTCCTCTTGGTCCATGCAACATTTTCCTGTTCCTTGCAGTTGACAAACAGTTGAATCCTATGAAAATGACATCCTTTAGAAATATGTTCATGTGTTAACTCTGCAGGGGTTTAGTGAGGTTCTAGTGTATGTGTAGTTTTGTACTATGTCTCATAGGGACTACAACAGAAGTATAAAATATGGTCTCTGCCCTCAAGTAACATAGTGAGGAATGGGGAATGGGAAAAAGGAGCTAGAAGGCTCACATAAATAAAACAGCTAGAAACTATGACAAGGAAACATAAAAATAAATCTGTGATAGTACCAAACAGGGGAACTCAAAGTGATGAGGGAAGACAATAATGGACTGGTCTGAGTCAAGTGCAGTTATTCAAGGAAATGCTCTTGGGGGAAGTGACATTTGACCTTTATTGTCAATAAAAATGTACATTTTTTTAAAATCTTCAACAAATCATATAATTTTTTTTCCAGAAATTACTCCACTCAGTAGTTTACAACTTCCACAACATCCTCACAGAATTGAGGATGGCCATTCAACCTTTATTATACTAATTCCTATGCTCACAAGATGAAGGTAGGACAACTATTTTGATATTTCAATCATATAGAAATTGTTATTTGGTGAGGGGCAGGGCAGGCGGATATTGGTCCTACTTATTGTGAACTCAAAAACAATTCGCCAGGGTGGGTAGGTGGTGCAGTGAATAGAGGATGGGCCCTGGAGCCAGGAGGACATGAGTTCAAATGCAGCCTCAGACACTTAACACTTCCTAGCTATGTGACCTTGGGCAAGTCACTTAAACCCAATTGCCCTGCCTCCCCCTGTCCAAAAAGAAAAAAAAAACATTAATTTTCTGGTTCAAAATCATTGAGCTGATCTTTATTCCTTTTTAATCCTTCGTTCCCCATATACAATTAGGGTCCATACCATATGAAATTCTCTTCTAAAAT
Source organism: Pseudocheirus occidentalis (assembly GCA_028646575.1). Classification (NCBI taxonomy): domain Eukaryota; kingdom Metazoa; phylum Chordata; class Mammalia; order Diprotodontia; family Pseudocheiridae; genus Pseudocheirus; species Pseudocheirus occidentalis. The sequence goes on along the minus strand of CM053596.1, from coordinate 195,726,518 downwards.
GTCTCTTAAATTTTAACAATATATTTCATTCTCATTGCAACCACTTTAGTCCAGTACTCAAAACTTCCTGTTGGTGTCTTGCATCCAGTTCCCCCAATAAACCCTTGTGAAGGCCTATCCTAGCTGATGCTTGGTTTCCAAGAACTATTTTTCCTAAAATATTCTTTTTAATATGTCAGTTCCCTTGGACAAAAACCTTCAATGGCTATATGTTACTTGTCATGTCCAAATCTCAGTCCAGACAAGACCTACTATAGATTCCTGTGAAGCAATCAATAAAAATTATCAACTGGCTAAACTATCAACTATTCCATAACTACAGTTTTCTTTATTTTACTCACCTCACAGAAAGTCTTCCCACTTTCTACAATTGGTCGGTATCCAGTACATCGGCACAAATTACCTGAATGAGGTACAAAGTATGTATAGGTATGGAGCTCTGTATGTAATGTCAGAATCGATTGACGTATTGATGTTTTGCTAGTTTCCCCCCTCTTTTTCATTCTTTGCTTTAAGGTATGACTCTCTGGGAGGGGCAAGACGAGGACTATTGGGACTGATGGAAAAACAAAAATATCAGTAATACATATTTTAATAAGGACACATATTTAAGTAATAAAATATAAACATGTGCCATCTTATCTTACATTATTAGTGGAATGAAGAGAATGACAATGAAATCCTTTACATTTGCTAAAATCAGCAAGATGGTCCATTTACAAGAACTGTCCCACTTTGAGAACTTCTGATTCCTGGTTTACTCCTTAAAAGCAGATCTCACAATATCCACAAGACATTTCTCTACCTGTGAATGTTTCCCACAGTAGTATCATGATCTTATTTCTCTTTTCCCTTTATATTCTCTTTTTTTGTAACCTCCTAAGTTCACCCAAGATGATTCACACACACACATACACACACACAAAAATGTGTGCATAGATAGATAGATAGATAGATAGATAGATAGATAGATAAATAGATAGATAGATATACACATACTTGTATGTGTACAGGTTCTATACATAGGTATTATAAACATGTGTGCCTATATATAAATATACATATACATACAGATATATGGGGGGGGAGGGAATCTAAATTATCCAGCTACATAATCTCTAGACAGCTTCAGTCCCTCATAACCAACTGGTTGTTTTAGACTGGCTGTCTTAAGGATATCTTAAACATAAGATGTCTAAAATTGAACTGAAATCTACTCCCTTAAATCTTTTCCTTTTCCAAACTACCCTATTTCTGCCAAAGGTACCCCCACTTTTCCAGTGGGTCATGTTCATGATTTTAGCATTATTCTGAATTCCTCATCCAACTAGATGTCAGATCTTGCCTTTTTAATTCTTACAACATTTCTCACATTTGATTACCTCACTTCACTCACACAGTTACTGCCTTAGTTCAGGGATACATCATCTCTCACCTGAATTATTGCAACAGCATTCTTGTTGGTCTCCCCACCCCATGTCTTTCTGCCACTCCAGTTCATTCAAACACTCCTGCCAAGTGAACAACTTTAAGGGGAGATCTGACCATGTGACTCCTCCACTCAAGCAATGCCAGGGGCTACCTATTCACTCTAGGATCCAATATAAACAATGTAAATTCCTCTGCTTAGCTTTTAAAGCTATTCCCAACCTGGCCTCCAATTTTTCTTTCTGGCCTCATTGGCCATTACTCTCCCTCCTGCATTCTATGATCAAGTCAAACTGTGCTTCTTTCTGTTCCTCATAAAACATAACCCATCTCCTGTATCTCTGCTTTTACAGTGTTTATTTAATGACTAGCACCTCCTTTGCTTCCTTTAAGATGTAACTTAGACACCATATTCTGCACGAAGCTTTTTCTGATTCTCCAACCTCCCTGTTCCTAACTCCTGTTGCTCTCCCTCCCAAGCTACCTTGAATTTAACAACTTTGTATATACTTCTTTTTATTAATTTCACATTTATTATAAATATATTTTAATGTTTATTTTTGTCTCTCTCATTTGAATGTAAGTTTTTTGTGATAAGGGATTGTTTTGTTCTTTGTACTTGATTAAAGATACATTTTTCTTCCATTCAAACTATAAAAATAGAGTGAAAGTGTCATAGTGTGTAGAGTGTCTACCTTGGAGGCAAGAAGATTGGAGTTCACATCTCACCTCTGAAACATATTAGTTGTGTGACCACAGTAAAAAATAACTTCTCAGTACTTCAAGCGGTTATCTAATATATTGTAGAGATGAGGTGCTAGCCTATATTAATGGAAGGAATTTCCACAACAGAGTTCTTCAAATTGATAAAATCACAGATCAAAATAAAACTAAACCTCTCCACAAAAGCTCTGCCCATTGTTGTCCCAACTTGGCCTTGCAACCTTCTTTCCCACTGCTCTTCTACATTTAATTTCTTCAGGCACACTAGTTCAGTTCTCTGTTCACAAAATAGGTAGATAAGTAGGTAGGTAGGTAGGTAGGTAGGTAGGTAAGTGGGTGGGTGGATGGGTGGGTGGATGAATGGATGGGTGGATGGAGAGAGGGATGGAGGCATGGAGGGAAGGAGAGAGAGAGACAGAGAGACAGAAAGACAGAGAGAAAATCAGATCAGACTAGCTAGAGATAAAGATGATATATCTAGAGAGAGATAAATACAGAGATAGAGATAGTTGCAGATACAGAAATAAGAGACTGGGGATCTGACAGAAGTTGAGGTAGATATATAGGCAGTATAAATACAGCTGACATAGATCTCCCTTCATGCCTTCAAGATGATTTTAGGACTATTCTCCATTTAATCTCAGAAGAAAGTCAGCATTAGATTAAATAATAATTAATAAAAAATTATTATTGTTCAGAAGCACCTGATTATACTTCAGAGTCAACAGTTCTTTAAATTCTGATCCATCTTTTTTGTAAAAAAAAATGCATGTAAATATGAGTAAGACTATCTAATTAATATTTGTCAACTATTTTGGTAAAGAATGTACCTTTATTTTTAAAAGGATATGAAGGATCAGAGACAAGATGGTGGTAAAGAGTAAGCACTACAGCCAAACTTTCCCAACATTCTGCTCTGAACAACTTTAAAATAACACATCAAATTGAATTCTAGAGAAGCAGAGGCAATAAAAATCAGGATCAGATATTGTTTCTTACCCAAAACAATTTAGGAGGTTGGAAGGAGAGGTCTATGACAATGAAGTGGGGGCTAAAAGAGAGAACACATAGCAGCAGCACAAGCTGAAGGTCTTGAAAGTCATAGCAGCAATAGTAGCTTCTGTAACTCTCAAGCCAAAGATAGTAATGGGATTGGGCAGCTTGTCAGAAAGAGATTACAAGCAACTCCTATTCAGACACTGGGCAGAGAAATTAGTGCTGTTTGGTAACCCCACTATCTATACTCACTTGTTGGTCACAGTTCCAGGGTGAAGAGTAGTGCTTTTTGTCATGAGAGATCACTTAGAAGCACTAAAAACATCCAAACCCCCAGAACAAGCTCTGAAAACAAGGATGCAGAAAAAGCCTTAAGCTTTGGACAGAACCTCCTTTCTCCACTCCACAAACAGATCCCAAGTTCAGCATAAAGAGAAAGAGGAAGTAATAAAAAAGGAAGATTAAGGGAGGCAGTGGGCAAAAGCAAAACAGACTTTGGAGGAGGGACATGATACAAAGAGAGAAAGATAAACAGAAGAAAATAGGACGGAGGAAAAAAGTAGTTAATAATCATGTAAATGAATGTAAATAAGAAGAATTCACACATAAAAGAGAAGCTTATGGCAGAATGAAGTAGAAACCAAAAGAATCCAATAATATGTTGATTTACAAGAAACACATTTGAAACAAAACAATACATACAAAGTTAAAATAGTGGGCAGAAGGAGAATCTATTTTGCTTCAGTTTGGGTAAAAAAAAGCAGGGTAGAATCATGATCTCATATGAAGCAAAAGCAAAAATAGACATAATAAAAAGAGAAAATCAGGGAAACTACATTTTCTTTAATAGTACCATAGACAATGAAGACAATGAAGTACCATATCAATGCTGTACATATATGCACCTAATGATACAGCATCCACATTCTTAAAGGAAAAGTTAAAATAGTTACAAGAGGAAATAGTAAAACTATACTAGTAGGGACCTCAACTTTCTCCTTACAGAGTTAGATAAACCCAACCATAAAATAAATAAGAAAGATGACAAGGAGATGAATAGAATTTTAGAAAAGTTATATATGATAGACCTCTGGCAAAAAAAAAAATGAATGGGCATAGAAAAGAGTGTGACTTTTTCTCAAATATACATGGCACCTTCATAAAAATTGGCCATGTATTAGTGCAAAAATGTCACAAACAAATACAGAAAAGCAGACCTACTAAATGTGCTTTTTCTAGTTATAATGAAATAAAAATTTCATTTAATAAAAGGACATGGAAGTATAGATTAAAAATTAATTGGAAAAAATATTTTAAAATTTTATTCTAAAAAGATATACAGGCACTGGAGTATAGAAAACCATCTTGCCCTACTAGAAAGTTGGGGATGGGGAAGGATATAAGAGAGAACAGATTGGTGGAAGGGGTATTTAGTAGACTTGTTATTTTGGGGTGGGGGTAGGGGAAAGACGGGAGAAAAAATTGTAAATCAAAATCTTGTGGAAATGAATGCTGGAAACTAAAAATAAATAAATAAATGTAAATTTTTTAAAAATCTCTCTTCCCTTGGTCAAAAAAAAGTAATAAATCCTAAAGAATACATGGAAAAATCAATATTTTCATTAAATATAATGAAAACAATGAGAGAATATACCAAAAATTTTGGGATGCAAGCAAAGCAGTACGTATGGGGAATTTTATATCTCTAAGCATCCACATCAGGAAAAGAGAAAAAGAACAGATCAATGAGTTGAGAATGAAACTAAAACCTAAGAACAAAATTCACCAATTAAACACTAAGAAAAAATTCTAAAAACAAAGGAGAGATTAATAAAATTGAAAGTAAAAAAAATGAACCAATAAAACAGGAGATGGTTTTCTGGGTAAGCCATCAATTAAATTGATTTAAAAGAAAGAAATAAGAAAACTAAACTACCATTGTCAAAAATGGAAAGGGTGATTACACAACTGACAAAGATGAAATTTAAATCATTATTAGAAATTATTATGAAAAATTACATGCCAATAAAATTGAAAATCTAAATGGAACATATGAATATTTACAAAAATATAAGTAGTTCAGATTTATTGAAGAGGAAATAGAATGCTTAAATAAATATATCTTATCAAAAAAAGATTAAAGAAATAACAAATGAGCTCCCTAAGAAAAAATACCAAGAACAAGATGGATTTACATTTGAATTCTACCAAGCATTTGAGGAACCATTAATTCCAAAACTATATAAACTATTTGAAAAGATAGGTTAAAAGTGAGTCCTACCAGATTCCTTTAATGACAAAAAGATGGTTTTGATACTTAAACCAGGGAGAGCAAAAATAGAGAAAGAAAAACTAAGGAATATTGATCAAAAGTTTTAAATAAGATACTAGCAAGTAGATTACAGTAATACATCACAAAGACCAGACCTTATGACCTGGTGGAATTAATACCAGAAAGGGAGGGCCCATTCAAATTAGGAAAACTGTAAGCATAATTGACTATATCAATAACAAAAACAACAAAAATCATGTAATATATCTTAAAAGATGCATAAAAACTTTTTTTTACAAAATACAACACCATTTTTTATTAAAACATTAGAAATCACAGGGATTGATGGGTCCTTCCTTAAAATGATAAGTAATATCCATCTAAAACCAAAAGGAAGCATTACATGAAATGAGGATAAAAAAATAAGCCTTCCCAATAAGATCAGAGGTGAAACAAGGGTGTGTGACTATTTTTCAATATTATATTAGAAATGATAACTACAACAATAAGATAAGAAAAAATGAAGAAAAATTGCCAATGAGGAAATAAAACTATTATTCTTTGGAGATGATATAAGGGTATGATATTAGAGTATACTTAGAGAAAGCTAGAGAAGCAACTAACATTAGTTGAAGAATTAATAACTTTAGCAAAGTTGCAGGATATAAAATAAACTTACATAAATCATTTCCATATACTACCAATAAAACCCAGCAGGAAGAGACAGACAATTTCTATTTAAAATAAGTAAAATATTTGGGAATCTACCTGTCAAAACATAACCAGACACTATCAGAACACAATTAACAAATGCTTTTCAAATAAATAAAGACAAATCTATGCAATTACAGAAATATTAATTGCTCAGAAGTAGGCCAAGTCAACATAATAAAAAATAATGATTCTACCTAAGTTAATTTGCTTATTCAGTACCATACCAATCAAAATGCCAAAGAATTATCTTATGCACCTAGGCAAAAAAAGCAAAAACAAAATTCATCTGGAGAAACAAATGGTCAAAAATATTAAAAAATAAATCAATGAAAAACAAATGTGAAGGAGGTAGACTAGAAATAACACATTCCAGATTATACCAAAAAGTGGTGATCATGACAATGTTCTGTACTGTTCGGTCTACACGGTCAAACTAAGGCAATATTATTTCATTCTGGTTAGCAAAAAGAATAGAAAGAAGTAACAAGCTCCTCCATAAAGTTTACCAGACACATCCATGTCTATTTAAAATGGTGAATATCAAAGAAATTTCTCTTTTCAGAATAAAATACAAGTTTTTTTTATCTTTATAGTGAACACAAATCCCCAACATGACCAAATAGAATAGTGTCTTAGATAGATGTGACCCATTTTTACACTTCCAAATTAGAATCAATTAATAAAACTCTACAAGGATCAATGAACTCAGAATTGGAAGTTGTTCAGATATAGGTACAGGCCCTACACCCAAATCTGTGGTTAGATACTTTCTTAAACTCTTCCCATTGTGCCATAAGTCTCAAAGGTCATTTCCATTCTAGGAGTTCCTCCTGTAGTGAGAAATAAATGTGAAGAGAATTTGATTTAACATAGAAGAGGAAACTTACCACTAAGAGTTTCCATTAACTGCTCTGTTGTTGGATCTGGGTAGTTCCTCAGTAGAGTATATATGGACATCACCATTCCTGGGCTGCAGAATCCACACTGAGTCCCATGGCATTTGGCAAGCCTCTCCTGAGAGGGAAAATAAATTATACCTTGAACCAGCACCACTTTTCAATCTTAATTATCAAAAAGCACATATATGGTCATAAACTTCGATTCAAGAAAAGTCATCCAGGAACAAGCAGGTCTTTCTTGGAATTGAGATTTCTCTAAGGGTACAATTGAGATTTCTCTAAGAATGGTACAGCAGTACACTTTGAGCAATATTATTCTTGGTCCAAATGTTTGAAGAACTAAGAAAAACAACATCTTTGAGCATAAGCAAGCATTCAGGGGCTCATTGCTAGGGTCTATTAGCGCCTTCCCTCTTCTTCCCCAGCTTTGAAGGAAGATGAACTATAAGCACACCAGGATTTTCTACAAAAGAATACTCTAAGCATAGTTGGGACTCAACAAATTTACAATGTGATTTTCATCTAACCTTTATTTCTATTCTCTAATAACTGGATTGTGATAGAAGATCTTCAAGAACCTTTTCTTAAATCCTAAAACTGTATAGTTTAAATATCAATCACTATACTGTCCTTAGCAGTACTAACATAAGAGATGACTATTTTAGAATATAAACTAGGATGTGCCAGTAAATGCTTGCCAACCAGACTCATTGGGAGGGGAAATCAACACACAGCACATGTGTATATTTAATCTGCATTTTAACACTTTCTTAAGTCTTGAAAACTATCCAAATAAGAAGTCAAGTCCTGATTTGTAATGATTGCTCATTTTTAAATGTCCACACTGAAAATTTAACAATTGGCTCTCTGGTTTCCCCAAGCTGATTCAAGCAGACTCCAACACATGCCTGAATATAAGGAATGATATGAGAAACAGAGCATGTGATAATGGATTGAGGGCTTTTCTTGGAGGTAGGAAGACCTCAATTCAAATCCTAACTCTGAGATATATACTAAAAATGTGGCAGTGGGGAAATAATTGAGGTTTTCATTGCTTCCAGGCAAGCTCCTCAAGCAAGACCATAAGGAATATGGGCAATCTGCTTTATAGTAACAGGAATTTCCACATTAGTAGTTCCTTACAAAGATAAAATATTTAAAAATATAAGATAATGGATAGATAGATAGATAGATAGATAGATAGATAGACAGACATATGATAGACAGATAGATATAGATAGACAGATAGATAGATAGACAGACAGATAGATAGACAAGACAGATGAATGGTATACCAGGAATGGTTGGTATTGGATTGAGAATTGGATTGCCTTGAGAAACTATAAAGTTTTTAATGACCTTAACATCTATCTGAAAGAAAGGCCTCCACTATTCTATTCTACCAAGCTTTTCTAAAGGCTTCCTGAAAAATTAAAATGGACAATGGAAATGAAAAATAGACAAAAGTCCCACTGAATGGGGAGAATGGATGAGTCATCTACATCAATGGAGAGAGTTTCCACATTGCTAAAGTAACAGATCCATTTGCAGATCCATTTGATAATTTGAGTACAGTATATATTTTCTAGTTTATCCAATCATTTTTCCTCAATAAAATTGATTGAAAGTCATCTTCATTTTAACTTAGCATCATAGAAAAGAAAACTTCTAGGATCTTTCTTAAATGATGAAGGAAATTGGTTCAATCTAAAGATTCACACAATGTGAAGGACTGAAACATCTTTTAATACAAAACTTTACCATGGTTCATCACCCCTAAATGGAGAATGTTAATTTCTGAACAAAACCTAGAAATACTGAAACTTTGATTCCACTACTCATTGACTGCTAGAGCCAAAAGGAACTTTTGAAATCATCTAGTCTACCCTTCTCATTTTACAGATATAGAAGCTGTGGTTTGGAGAGAAGTGATTTACTTACAGTTGCATGACAAGTTAGTGGAGCAACTATATTTTCTGATTTCCAGTCCAAGTATCTTTCCCCAATGCCACAAGTTACAATGTAACCTTACCTGAACTGGATGAATCCTGGTTTTGATGCTTCCAATGCCTTCCACTGTAGTGACTGCAGCACCATGGAGAGAACATAAGGGAACCAGGCAGGCAGTGGCAGAATAATGACTGCAGTGTTTTAAGTAATTTAAAGGAAAATCAATGATAGTAATAACATCACAATAGTACTTAATTGAATCTGCTGTATAGTGATTAATCATCTCTGACCAGGTATTACAGACCAGGTCTTACTACAAAACCATGTATTTGTGAGAGATGTGCAAAGGGATTTGTTATCACTGCTTTTGTTCTGGGATTGGAAGGGAAATAGAGGGGCATGGGGGAGGGAGGGTAAAAAGGGATTATGAAGATATTTTATATATGTAGATAGATGTAGAAATCCTCTAAACTCTAATTATTTCTTTTTTATTTTTATTTTAAAGAAAACATATCTGCCTATTATTATGCCTTAATCTTCCCCAGTCTTGACATTCTTCTGTTGTTTACTCCCTTCTTACCATTGGAAACTGATGTATATTGGGGTTTTGTTGGGTTTTTTTTTTTGCTTTTTGGAGGGCGGTTGGGGTTAAGTAACTTGCCCAAGGTCACATGGCTAGTTTTTGTGTTAAATGTCTGAGGCCAGATTTGAACTCAGGTCCTCCCGACTCCAGGGCCAGTGCTCTATTCATTGTGCCACCTAGACACCCACCTGATGTATATTATTAAACTTCCCTTCTTTCCAGACCTTTTTCCCTTTCCTGCACTCATTGAAACCTAACTTCCTCTCAAAGTCACTAAATACCCAGCCTACTTCTTTAGGGCTAGGTTCTCCTCTCATGCCCCTATGTATGGCATACCTCTCACTTGCTATTGCCTAGGCCAGATCCTTTCTCTCCTCCATCGTTTAGCAATTTCCCTTCTTTTAGGATTAGGTTTTGTTGTGTAGTCTAATGTGTTTAGTAAGCCTGCTATCATTATTCCCATGCTTATTTACTCTTTTTATGCACATGCATATACTACTGTGAAATTTGTATGTTAATTCTAGAGAGGTAAAAAAATACAACTACAAGATATGACTGTTGTTTTTTTCTTTACCATAAACTTGGATCTTTAAGTTGACCCATCAGACCATGAACTTAAATCTGCTGTGAATCTTTTGTTCATTAGAGTCATCATTTTATAACCTCTTCCTCAAATGTGGTAGAAAGAGGGGAGAGCTGTCACAGATTGATGTCTAGTAGCCACTCCTTATCTGATTTTTTTCTGGTGACTTGTGATGTTCAAGACTGATAACTCATATAATAATCCATAGTGTCTTGTCCTAACCCAATTCCTACATAGACTGTCCTACTGCCCCCAACATACTTCTATTGTTTTAGAAGACTTTGGGAATTCTAATATACAAAGTATAGTCAGAGGATTAGTACGCCCTATGGACACTATTATTTGTAAAGTGCCAGTATTTTGTTATCAGTTTTTTTATTTATTTTTTATTTGTTTTCTTGTTTACATTTTTCATTCTCATTACATTTTTGAATTACAAATTTTCTCCCCGTCTTGCCCCTGCCCCAATCCTACAACAGCAATCCCACTGTAAAGCCCCTCCCCTGCTCTGCTCTCTTATTTTCTGGTAGGGCAGGAAGGGTCTCCCTATCCCAGCCCCTCTATATCTTAATTCCTAGTTGTAGGTATTGCAAAACTTTAAATATTAGATTCTTTCGATTCCTCCCTTGTCACCCACCCCCACTGGAAGGACGCTCAATTCAATACAGGCTGTGAATGTGTGTTATCAGTTCTTTCAGAGAATCATAATATTATTTAATAAAACTTACAATTAACTACTTTCTAAAGAATAATGTACCAACTGGCCAACAATTTACTCAAAACTAATCTAGCTCAGTAGTGAGAAAAGCACAAAACATAGTTTGTTTTACATTCCAACTGGATATTTTAAAGTGATGGTTATATGTGAACCAGTAGAAAGATTCCTTTCTCTGAAGAAGTCATGGACAATTACTCATTCCCTCATTTGTGCAATAATGCCATTTCCTTAAGTATTTGTTGAAAACAAGACTCTGCATTATAATAATTTAGCCTTAAAAGTTAATATTACTTTGTTGTGAGAATGGAAGGAAAACAAATTTAGATTTAAGTTTACTTTTCATTAATAATTTCCTCCTGTTAAATATTTCAGAGAGCCAAAAACCACTCTCTTCAACAATAGCCTTGAACTTTTTAAATAAAATTCCTTAATCTGATTTTCAACTGGATTCCATTTTGTTCATGGTTGCTACTAAATAAAATATTCTGTTTTTTCCTCTCTATAGCTTCTCTTTTGATGATCTCATCAGTTGCCATCAGTACAATTATAATCTCTATGTAGAGCACTTCTAAATCTAGTCCTATTTCTATCACAACTGCCTGTTGGAAATCTTTGCAGGCCTTGTCTCATTAATATCTTAAAAATTAACATATCCAAAGTTGAACTCTTTAGCTTTCTCCTATGTAACAGCAATCAGTCTGGCAGATACTTAGCACTTAGTAACTTAGAGCTAAGTATGGAAGGTGTGAGCCCTGTCTACTGTTGAGAAAGCATGAACTCCCCTCTTGACATGGGAGAAGGAGATTGGTTGAGATAGGAGGCCAATGTGTGTATATAAGCAAGGATTCCAGAGACAGAGAGACAGAATTGGAATTTTCCTGTTGAAGAAAGCAGGATTGTCTCAGCATCTGGGAGCTGGGTTGCTGGACTGAAGAAGTAAGTTGGAGTTTTCTTCAGAGAGAGAGAGAGAGAGAGAGAGAGAGAGAGAGAGAGAGAGAGAGAGAGAGAGAGAGAGAGAGTTTCTCTCCCAGCATCTGGAAGCTTACTGAGAACTGAGATGGAGTTTTCCTGAGACCAGAACCTGGTGAAGGCCACCCAGAAGGCCGATATTCCTTCTGGGTCCTAGGGCCAGCTGAACTACTGGAGGACTGAAGAAGCATGACCAGAATAAGACTTTGTTTGTTCATGGCCTGGCTGATTCTTGAGTTCCAGGCAAGAGACGTGGTGAAGGGTTTGAGATGTTCTGGACCCTGTGAACTTCAGTGTGTGCCAGGGATTGCCTTGAGGACTGGACAAGGTCCTGGGAGCTGTCTACCTCTGAGGACTGGATGAGAACCTGGCAGCTGTCTGCTTCTGAATCCAGGTGACTGTTTGGTGGATTCAGGAGGAAGCTGGGACCATGGAAAGGAATCCAGGGAATCAGAGAGACCACCTAGAATCAAGATGAAGAAAAGGCCTCCCCTTAGAGGAAACTGAGGTTTGCTGGACACCAAGGAGTGGAGGGTTTGTGTGGTTTTCTAATGACTGTATTTGTGATTAATGATATTTAGTAATTGTGAATCTATATTAGTGACTGATTAAGTATTGGTTGGCCCATGAATGGAAAACTGATTATTGTATTGTGAATTGATTGAATGATCGAGTATTGATTACTGTATTATGAATTGACTGAATGCTTTGTTCTAAATACTGTGGCCCCTGTAGTGAAAACTGTGTGGCCATTCTAATGTTAAGCTGTTATGAACACTGTATTGTGATTTTCTGTGATAAGATGTAATGTTGTGAATATTATATTGTGATATATTGTGAATGTTTGCCTTGATTTGTAATGGAATAAAGAGTGTTCACCATCCTGTGTAATCTGAACCTTAAAAGCTGTTCACAGTAGCACTCTTTTGAGAATCTAAAGGTGCATGGCATTACATCCTACCAAAGCAAAAAACAGTTCCTTTCCATACTTACCCATTTCCCTTCAGGTCACCAAAATTTTCCCAGCCAACTCAGGTTCTACCACTTTGGGTTCATCCTTAATTTTCCTCTCCTTTATTCTCATTTCCATTCATCTACAAAGTCTTATCAATTCTACTTTGACAACTACTCTCACATATTTTTCTTTCTCTCTATTCTTCTTGTCACTATCCTAATTTAGGTCACATCAGTTCTCTCCTCTTCTAATAAATAGCTTTATAATTACTATCCTTTCTAATCTATCTTTTTAAAAAAATTTTTGGAGGGGGGAAGGCAAAGCAATCAGGGTTAAGTGACTTGCCCAACATCACACAGCTAGTAAGTGTTAAGTGTATGAGGTCACATTTGAACTCAGGTCCTCCTGACCCCAGGGCCAGTTCTCTATTCACTGTACCACCAAACCCCCGCCCCACAATTTATCTTCCTCATAGCTATGAAAGTAATCCCTTTCAGACACAAGACTGAACATGTCAATTCCCTGCTTTGAAAAACTTTAGTAACTCCTTGTTGCCTCTGGGATAAATACAAACACCTTAGTTTGGTATTTAATGTTTTCTACTTTGTAATTACAAACTAGCATTCCAATTTCATTTTATATTACTCCCCTTCACACACTCCATGCTCTACTACATGATGATTCTTTCACTGATTATCTCAGCACCTTTCTAAAGGCTGTCTCGGATGGACAAAATGTACTCCCTCCTTAGCTCCACCTCTTAGAAAACTTAGTTGCCTACCTTCAAGGTTCATCTACTACCTGAAGCCTTTGCCAGGTATTTTCTCACTTTTCTACTTATCATCTACTCACTTATCTTTGTATCCATATCCCTTCTGTAGATTGTTATTTGAGTGCAGAACATAGTGCTCTCCAAAAAAAAAAAGCAAAAAAAAAAAAAAAAGAACATAGTGCTGTGCTTGTGTGTGTGTGTGTGTGTGCAGTGCACAAGTGTACATGTATATCTTCACTTTCTATTACAGTGCTTCACACAAAATAGCAGATGCTTAATAAAATGTCAGTTCAATTATACATGTGGGTAAAGAAGGGAAATCTATACAAAGCCTAATATATGTCCTAAATTTGAGGAAATCAGAATTTGAAGATTTTGAAGAAAGTATATTACAAGGAAATTTGACCCAAGAAGGTTGGAAAAGGCTCAAGATCAAGATTCTAGTGGCATAGATAATTTCACTGGGGGGAAAAGATTCTAATGAGACTAATATGAATACACAGAGAACTCATAGAACAGCTTAGAAATAAAAAAGATGGATACAGTAGATAGAAGTAAAAGGAAATAATTAATGATGACTACAGAGACCAGAATAGTCCTAGAAGAATACTGTCTGGGTGACTAAAGTTCAGAATAAATTGAGGCAGGCAATGAGTTCCAAAAACAACAAAAAAGGGGTTTTTTTAAGTCATGTAGGTCTCCAGAGGAAGATCAATGAATGGATAGGATAGCTGTTTATTGATGGATAGAATGATGATGATGATGATGATGATGATGATGATGAATTATCCAAACCCAATTTTGCTTTATTGTTTTATACTCTTGCATGTGAAGGACAAAACAAAAAATGGCTAGTAAGGAACTGAAAGTAAGATAAGTGTAAAGATGGTAAGAGAGCATCTAGGTGAACTCAATGAATTTAAGTCATCAGTTTTAAACAAACTACAATCTAGGAAAACCTGAAAAAAACCCAAAAACCTGAAGAATATAATTTAACTTGTTAATAGTTTAAAAATCACAAGAGAGGTACTACAGATCTAGAAAGTGTCAAAAATTCTCTTGATTTTGCAAAGAGGCAAAAGTCATTCAACCCATCAACAAGCACGTATTAAGCTATTATGGTATGCCAAACTAAACTACACAATTCTTTTCTTGGTCAGGTAGAACAATTATCAGACACGGAAGATCAGAGTGAAAAATAATAAGAAATTATAACCTAAGATAACTAAGATTACTCTAAAATCCATAACTTCAAACAGATATTTCACAAAGGGTTACTAGGGCTTCTCTAGTCCATATCCCTCTCTATTCTCAAAAGAGCCAAGAGAGTGCTACAGTCCAAACCCCATCACTAGGATGACATTGGCTCAATAACAACCACTAGGTGTATTGGGGTGGAACAGGTAGCAATTCACTCCTGGCCTGAGGAGACCCTGAACTCTTGCCCCTTCTCTACTCCCTGGGAAAACATTAAGAATCTGTAAGTTGGGGATTCTCTATTTGGGGAGCATGGGTGACACAGAGAAGAAAGAAACAGGAAGCCTAAATCCAGTTTCAAAGATATTGTTAGAAAGCAGAGAACTGGACTTGCCAGTTGGGAACAGATTCTCACAGTCTATGGCAAGGAGGGGACAATTAGGTCAGTTACATTACCTTGAACAAAACAGGGGCAAAGGAGACAATGTGCAAATACGTTCTGGGAACTTGGAGTCAGATTGGGTGGAAGCAGGGTTGCACAAGAAAATTATTAAAATTTCAGTGTGAACATTTAAAACCTAGGAAATCATTATAGATCAGATTTGAGTTATTGTCTTGTTGATTGTCTAGACCTGAGAAAGTGATGAAGTAATAACATTAATTAAGCTTAAAAGTGTGTCAAGAGCACACTTCTTTTTCCTGAGAGCTAGTTGTTAAACATTTACAGTCACATCCCTGGGTGAAACACACAAAAGCTTGTTCCTCATTCTTTTCCATAGTCCCCAAGATAATTTGGTGTTTAAGGAGGGGAAAGACCTTTCTCGTCTTAGGCTGTACAGTGAATAGAGTGCCCAGTCTGAAGTCAGGAAGACTCATCTTCCTGATTTCAAATCTGACTTCAGACACTTACTGTCTGGTTAATCCTGGGCAAGTCACTCAACCCTATTTGCCTCCTTTCCTCATTTGTAAAATGAGCTGGAGAAAGAAATGGGAAACCATTCCAGTATCTTTGCCAAGAAAATCCTGAATGAGGTCACAAAAGGTCAAATATGACTGAAATGACTGAACAAAAACAGGAAAGACCTTGAGATCCTAGCCTTAAATGGGTTGCCTTGATCCCCTGAGTCTCACACCTTCTACTAAGAACTAAGTCAAAATCTCTTTGAACTCACCCAGGCCAGAGAATTCCCTTTTCCATGATTATTTTGGGAAAGTTTTGACCCTGAATGGTCCAAGCAAAATTATAAAGAAGGTCAACTTTGTCTTAGTTACCATTCCAATCAATTAATAAGTCTCTTTACCCAGAGACCAATTTGTGTCCCTTTTGAAAAGAAGGAGAGCACTTTGTTATCCTAATTCTTTCTAAAGTGTTAAGGCTGACTATGGGAATTTGACTTTTAGCAAAATGTCAATACTAAAGCAGATCATAGAGATCCTTTAAAACAACTATTACATTTTACAGATCAGTAAACTGATGCCAGAGAATAGATGATTGAGTTGACCAAGAACACATGGGTGATAAGCGACAATAGAGGAAGGATTTTTAAAATTTTTCTAACTCCTAATCTTTTATCCACTATTGTACTCATTTAAAAAATAAGAAAAATGAGGCTTAAAGAAATGAATGGAATTGCCTAAGGTCCCAAAAACAACATTTAAAAAGGAAAAAAAATAGCTGGATAATTCCTAGGGTTCTTTTTGAAAAATATATGTTTTGATCTTGGAAACAAAAAAATCTTCAAAGTTCAAAAGATTACTTCTCTCAGGCTAGTATTCCTTCAGGTTAGTGAGCAATGTGTATATAACTGAAATTGTGGTCTGTAAGCTTCTAAGTGTAATGGAGAAAAGGGGGGCTATGCCACTCAGCAGTGCCCAGTCTTCAGAGTAGCTGGAGCCCACATAAAACACTAGGCTATCCAAAAAAACAAGATCCAACTGGGGGATTGGCAAGCCCACACTTGACATGCAAATAGTTGTTCACCTATGCTTGCTGAATCAATTACTATCATATTGAGACACAAAGAAGTTCATAAGACTGAATGGGTTAATTTCACATAAGTCAGAATTCTTAAATGGATATACTTTCTTAGAAGGAAGGAAAATAGGACACAGCACAAAGCTCAACCACAAGTTGGGACAGAGAAGCAAAATGCTTTCTGAAGGATGATACGTATAATTTGAGAGATGACATAAGATGCTTCTGACCCTAAGTGTGGATGAATTCTAAAGGCCTTTCTACCTCTAAATTCTGTGATCCTCTGCTTAACCTCAGAGCTACCAAACAGCCTAATTTTTTAACTTTTATAAAGAAATATTTACTTTAAAGTGATAAAGCAAATATACAGCAGAGCTCAGTCTCTGTAGGGAAGCAGCATCTAGGTCAATTTAAATTCAAAAGAACAATATGAAGATTTCTACTAGACCATAGCAATCTAGTGATTCCAGATTTCTGACATCAAATTTACTATTAGTAATTCTAAAGGACTCACTAATGCAGAATGCATGAGTGTGTCAATACTTAAAAACAGAATTCCATGTAATATAATGCTATTGTTCTATAAGAAATGATGAGCAGGTGAATTTCAGAAAAACCTGGAAAGACTAATATGAACTAAGTCTGAGTAAAGTGAGCAGAACCAGGAGAACATTGTACAAAGCAACAGAAATATTGTGTGATGAGTAACTATGATAGATTTAGTTCTTCTCAAAACAATGATCCAAGACAATTCCAAAAGACTCATGATGGAAAATGCTTACCACATCCAGAGAAAGTACTATGGAGTCTGAATGAAAATCAAAGCATTTTATTATTTTGTTTGTTTGTTGTGGCTTTTCCCTTTTGTTCTGATTCTTCTTTCACAACGTGACTAATGTCTGGGCAGTCAGGTAGCACTAGAGAATTTAGTGTTCCTAGTGGGAGCTGTTCAAAGAAGAATGCATTTCAGACAATCTTCCCTAGGGTATTTTTCCCCCTCACTCAACCACAAAATCCCCCAGCATGAGTCACTGCAAAGGATACCGGATCTTCTTAGTGACTGGGTTGTATTTTGATATCATCACTGTGCAAGCCCCACAGCCTCCTGTTCCACAACCATATTTGGTTCCTGTCAGGCAGACTAGGAAAGAAAGTAGTCAAGGAAATAGGGATGAAAGCAGATTTATTTCATTTTAAATTTTCCCACTGATACATAACAAGCAACAAGTCCAGAAACTGATCATTACTAATGATTACTAATGACCAACATTCCTATATCTCAGATCACAGATCTAGAAAGGTAGAAGACACCTTAGAGATGATTTAGTCCAATTTTCTCATTATACAGATGAGTAAACAAGGGCCTTAGAAATGAAAAGATTTACCCAAGGTCACAGTCTTGTTAGCAGAAGAAACAAGATCAATCTAGGCCCCAAACCCTTTGTTTTTGGAGAAATCCTTAGCTTTCAGTGCTTTTTGCATTAATGAGTTTAGAGGCAAGAAGAAACCTGTATAAGGCTATATAATAAGGCTGTATAATACCACAACAACTGGTTGAGCAGTGAAATATTTTTCCATTCAACATTTTTTTAAAAATTTGAAACCAAATAATTTGTTTTGCATGGATTTCCCCCCTAATTAATTGTTTAAATCACAGACATCAAACTTATAGTCCCCCCCTCTTCTCTCCCCTAAAAACCAATCCCCCAAGCACCACAAAATTCCAAAGTGTGGCTAAATCAGATTATGATATAATTGGGAAATGTTTGGCAAAATAAATTATAGTACATAGATGTTGTTAATTTGTGGTTTTCTAAGTAAATATGCATCCCTCAAGGATCTGTTTCTATTTGAGCTTGACACCACTAATTTAAATTGATAAATTGTTTTTGTTTCCAGTGGATATATTACCATTTCCTTCTCCATTTTATATGAGAAACTAAAGCAAACAAGTTTATGTGACTTGCCTTGTGTCACACAGCTAGCAAATTTCTGAGGCCAGATTTCAACTCAGAAAAATTAAACTCCCTAAATCCAAGCCCAACACTTTATCCACTGTTGTACCTACCTCTCCATCAAACATTTTAGAACTTGACAAAGCTTACGTTCTGCTATCATAATCTATGAGAACCCAAGCTTCTCTCCAGGACAGGAAGAGCATCAGAGTGAGTCATCAGGAAGAAGTGTTATCTTAGACTTCATTAATGGAGGCATTAATAATGCTAGAGCAATAAAGGTAAGTGTTTTACTGCATTTAGTGCTGGTTAAGCCACTAAATATGAACAATGCATTTCTGGACAGCACAATTTAAGAGACATGGATAAATTATAGGGTATACAAGGTATTGAATAGTTTGAAAACTATCATATGAAAAAATAGTAGAAAGAACTGGATATGTTCATTCAGAGTAGAGAACATTGTGGTGGGAAGGGAATGTTGGGGCAGGGTATGGAGAAGTTGGGGGGAATAATCATCATTTCTATCATTAATTATTTGAAAAGTTGTCAAGAAAAAGAATTAGACTCACTGTGTGTAGATTCTGGACAAGGTAAGACCTTAGACTAGATGACTTCTAACCTTCTTCTAATTCATAGGTGCTATAATTCCTGACCATAAAAGTATGCAGTGACTGGCAGGGGAAATGGAGAATGGGATATGGAGATTGGAAAATGAGTATGGAGTTTATGAATTGGTTTTAAATACCACTCTATGTGGTACTTGACTTGTATGTAGTATTTGACTTGAGTATTTTTAAAGTTTCTTCTAACAACCTCAATAGCTTTGATCATTTTATGAGAAGAAGAATGTAATGTCAAAGGGCTTGATGATGTGGTGTTAGGGAGTTCTTTGGGAATCACTGTTTCTTGTTTGAATGTAACACAGAGTACAGTAGAGGAAGTCATATATGCCAGCCTGGTTTGAGAAAATCTATGACAAAGACCTGAGCTTTTTATATTCTAATTATTAGCTATTAAATGAGAAGAAAAAACTGAATCCCAGAGCTCAAACTTCCTTCTCCTTCCTAGAGAATTATACTCTATACTTTTATATTATTAAAGTTTTCTTTAGGGACATTCTTGTTTTAGGTAGATTTCAGGACAATGAACATTGAGATTACTTCAATGGATACGTGATTTCATTAATCTGGAATTATTTGACTGACAGACATGGTAATCCTATACTTATCCTTTAAGATTCTTATCCCTGTTAATGAAACATAACCAATTAACCATCAGTCTATGTATTTTAACATTTTGTGAGGAAAGAAGGAAAGAAGAAGGAAAGAAAGAAATTTTCTCTTTGTAAAGGAACACCCCCTCCTCCACAAATTCAAAAAAAATTTTAGATGTAACATTAATTGCATATACTTTGTTTCTTGTTTTTATAGTTCTTTTGGGGATTCTTAGACCACTTTAAATTCCATTAATCACAATGCTAGAGAAGTAAAACAAAATGTAAGGATACGGATTTTTCTCAGGTAAAACAACAGAGTCACTTCAGGATCTGCATGCCTTTCTACTACCTGCATTGAGAAATGAGAGATGGATTACAATAATATGCTGAAACCAAACTGGCCATGTTACTGTATTTCAATTTTTCAGTGTTAGGCATTGCTTTGATTCTCCTGAGTGAAAAAATTGACCTTCTTAAGACCTGAACCTTTGTCAAGTAATATCATAAAAATCTTGCAGCAATCATCCTTTCATGATTTCAATTTCTTAGATCTTTTCAAAGTGAATAAAACTGTGTTTTCTCCCTATTTAGTCAGTTAACAAGCAATTATGCAGTACTTAATATATTCAGGTATAGTGCTGTGCACTTAGAATACAAAGAAGGAAGGGGCACCTGGTTTCTGCCCTAAAAGAGGATACATTTCAATCAGGGATACAACAAGTAAATAACTCTATACATACAAGATAAATCACTAACAAGTGGTAGGGACTGGCAAAGTTTTCTTAGAGAATGTGGGATTGGAACTGAGACTTGCAGGGTACTAGAAAAGGGAGAAATTTCTCTGAAGAGGGAAAACATTTCAGGCATGGAAGATATCCAGTGAAAAGAAAAAATTGTCATATGGAGAGCTGTGATATGGAGAGATATGAAGAACAGCAAGTAGGTTAGTATATCTATAATAGAATGTGTGAAAATGAATAAATTAAAAGAGGATTAGAAAAGCAGGAAGGGACCAAGTTGCTAAAGATTTTTCAGTACCAAACAAAAAGATTTCATATTTGATCTTGGAAGTATTAAGCAACTACTGCAGTTTATATAGTAGGGAAGGTAACATGCCACACTTGCTCTTTAAGATAACACTTTGGGAGCTCAGTGAGATGAGGAAGGAAGACAAGCTAGTTAGAAGATTATTGCAATTATGATGAGATGAGGTGATTACAGCCTGAACCACAGTGGTGGCTGTGTGAGTGAAGAGAAAGAGACATTTTTAAATGCCTAGAAAGGTTGTTATTAAGGTAGAAATAAGAAGATGACAGCAGACTGGATACACTGAGTTCATATAGTCTAATGGCTAAATACATAAATAATCTCTAGGCCAAAAGGACCTGGGTTCAAGTTCTGTCTTTAACACATATAGATTGTGTGAGCTTGGGCATCACTTAACCTCTTGGTCCCCCCTGGAAATTTTCAAGACTATAAGATATAAGTAGATTGCAATCTTCTTTGGTATATAGAGTCTGCAAACAAGGAATACCCTACATCAACAAAGTCAAAAGTCTCTGATTTTAAAAAAAAATCCATTTTCTAAGAGATTTCTTCTGTGCTAGGGATGACTCAAGTGTAGAGAGGGGATCCAGGAAGAAAATTAACCTATAAGTGATGAAGTAGAAGAAACAGGGGTGGGACAGACATTAACAATGTATTATACCAGTACTCTATCCTTAATTTCTCTCCTCCTGAGAGATTGGAAGTTACCTTCTTCCTCAAAGATATAATTCAGGACTTTTCATTCTCAGACTTAGATTCACAGAACCTTGCCTATGTATGTTTTTATGCACATGTTCATGTGTGTGTGACCTCACATATTTTATAGCTTAAAAACCTGTATTCTGGGACATTAACCAAACTTTCCTCAAAACAACACCCAGAAGGGGAAGAAAACTCATAAAATTTCACATTTCCCTTCACCAGAAGGACAGAGAGGAATCCAGGATATCCTATGGTCTTTCCACTCTGTGATGATTTTTCCCAGACCATATCAGCAGCCTTCCAAGTCCCAACTGTCGATTTCACACTTTCATTATGCACATTCATCACTCTCCCTTCAAAGGGTAACACACTCATAGGCACAAAAAGTCTACCATACACCAATCCCAGCACCAATTCACAGGGGAAAGTTATACCTAATCCACTTGAAATTTGTAAAATTTCACACACACACACACACACACACACACACACACACACACATAAAAGGAAAGAGTGAAGAAAAGAGTAAAATATTAATAAAATGATCCTACCTTCAAGCCTGACTACACAAGGCTCTTAGTTATTCTTAACAAATATTTCTATAGCTGTCTCAGAAAGAGTCGCCTCTCCACAGTAATAAAGGAAGCATTTGAGAAGGTTTCATTCTATGAATGTTTTCAGTCATAGTTTAAAGAACAGAACCTGTACAACTGTACATTTGTATCCATGTAGAAATGTACACCCTGTATATTTGATCACTCTCTCTACTACTCACACACATACTCACATACACACTCACATAAACTCACACACCTACATGTATACACATATATATACACATATATACATACACAATCCAATAATTTCTAAGTATTTAGAAAAAATCTGCCTTAGTTTCTCTTTTCTTCTTTTTTCTCACTTTTTCCTCAGAGATTTAGAAAACAAAGGTGGCAAAAGAAGGAAGAAAAAATGACATCTGTTTAAGATATTGGATGTCAGGAAGTATGTTTTATTATTAATAGACTATTAAAGTATAAACAGCTAATATTTATCGAAATATTTTAAGGGTTTTCAAAGAACTTTCCATAGATTATCTCATTCATTTGATCCTGACAATAACCTTATGAGGTAGGTGCTATATTAACCCCATTTTACAGATTAGGAAACTAAGAATGAGAAAAGTGAAGTTACTTGTCTAAGGTGATACTTATAGTTTTGATAACCTATAATGTTCTATCCTCTAGTCAACCAACTGCCATATGGACAATTTCATTCAGTCAAAATAAACAAAAATAAATAAACTTGTTATGTCCATTCAAAAAAAAGTTGGTGACTTTATTCTTCAGAGAACTTAATCCACTTTTTCTTTCCTTACATTTCATTTGCCCTCAACTCAGAACAAAGGCAAACTGTTATACCAAATATTGCAAATAGACGCAGATGTGACTTTTTAGATAACACATATCCTTAAAAAAGTCTACCACAGGGGCGGCAAGGTGGTGCAGTGAATAGAGCACTGGTCCTGAAGTCAGGAGGACCTGAGTTCAAATCTGACCTCAGACACAACACAAAACTAGTGGTGCGACCTTGGGCAAGTCAATTGCTCTGCCTTCCCTCCTCCAGAAAGCAAAAGAAAAAGCCTACCATTGCTATGTGATAGATAAAACCTTGTATTCTCTGCTGATATAGAGACTTTCTCTATGCCAGCAAACAAGGTGAGACTTATTAAAGAAACTCAGTTGAATAACTGAAAGAATCTGTGACAGCTACAGTTTAGGCTCTAGATTAATTTGTTAACGTGATAAAATTCACTGTGAGATGAATGAAATGTTTTCAGAAGAGCTTGATTGTTTTCATTATCATTGCTATTATTATCATAGTAATATATTTAAAATTTATTATAATAGCTCGCATGGACTCAATCAAATAGTAGGTGATTCCAGAAATTTCATGCATGGTTGGACAAGATTTTAAAACTGCATAATATCTACTAAAATATAATGCAATCATCATTCTTTACTAATTCTAAAAGAAAAATAAGGAAATAAACCAGTCACATTCACATTTGATTAGTCTGAAAACTTTCTAAGAACATACCTAACTGTCTTGAATATATCCCGAGTAGATCTAACAGTAACTCAGTTTTGAGTGCAAATATCTTATACTGGAAAGGAAATAAAATGAGGAAAGAAAAAAGGGAGAAGAGAGTATCTTATTGAAGGAAATATAGATGTATCTTAATTCCTTATTTATACAAAATCTGTGGAAATTCTTCAGAACCACACCCAAAACTCACCTTTTTTCCATTCACAAAGAAAATCAGATGATCAGATGGAGAAGGACTAGGAGAGGGCATTGTGATGGGACACCACAAATCCTAACTTCTAGCCTTTTATCACAGTAAGAGAATGTTCCAAAAGAGAGTAATTTCTCTGGCTTGTCCTAGGTGTCAATCTGCCAAAGTGAGAATAGCAAAGAGTGATTTATATCAACACCCTGCATACAAATGGAGCAATTATGTTTCCTCCCACACTGCTGGCAATTCACATAAGTTACCTGCCTCTTTCTTCACATAATTTATAGCTTCTTCATTCATGTCCAACTTGGATGAGAAATCCTCTGTACTAAGGAAAATCCATGTAAAATGAAGCCATAATAACACACATTAACTCTATCTATCACAAATACAACTTAAGTTTTAGTAGGTTATTTTTATTTCAATTAACTACCACATAAATTTATAACATCCAATATTTAACTTTTAATACTTATAAAACCCAATTCTGAAACATTTCATTAAATGAGCAGTTTCCCATTCCCAGATTCCCTAGACTCTTTCATCTCATCACACAACCCAAGAGGTATATAAAAGGGAACAGATTTCTGCACATTTATAACATATGCAATAGAGTCAAATGGCAAAAGAGGCACAAAAAGCCAATGAGGAGAAGAGTACCTTAAAAAGTTGAATTTGTCAGATGGAAAAAGAATCTCAAAAGCTCACTGAGGAGAACAATTCTTTCAATACAACATGTTCACAGTGGGAAAGCTTGGATGTCAATTTTTTTGTAACACCCCCTCTGTAGAGGGCCTTATTGCCCTATAGCAGGGCAACCTCCAGTATTTTGGGGATTTAACTAAAAACTCAAATTCTGCACACTTAGGGAGTCTGTTACTCTTTTACAGGTCTCCAAATGGTCACATAAAAGCAAAAGGATTATTATTGAAACCCCAACCGGCCATTATAGATAAAGGTATATCAGAGTCTTCTTTACAATCCTTTTCTTAAGGGATTTATTACTCGACTATAAAGCTCCTTTCATACCTCAAATAGAGTTAGGAAGTTCAGAGTTCAAAAAACTACCTTTCAGTATCATTGTTTGTACAATGTTGCTCCATAAATATCAATGGTATGACTTGATTTATAAAACAAATAGCTAGATGATGGCATAGAAGCAGTAAGGTTTCACAGCTCATACATAGCCATCTCAAATACCCATAAAATATGACTCTAAACAAACTTTAGGGCTCCAAAACTCACGCAAAAGTACAGAAAAACACATCTCCAGCTGAACGCAGCTTGGAAGGAAGGCCTCATCACAGCACGCTGAGAGCAGAAACCAGCCCAGCCTGAAGCTACGGCTTACTCTCAGGGTGGCCAGGACGAGCCACAGCTGGAGCCTTTAGGAGAGTGGATCAGTGGCAGCTGCATCAGTTTCCAGAATTATCAAGCCATAAGAAACAAAGACTAAGTGAAAGATAGTGGAACTCAGCTAAATTTAGGGGAGAAAAGTGGTCTGGCCAAACTGCCTCCAGGGCAAGGAAGGAAGAAGCATAAGCAGTGGCCCTGCAGCCGCCTCCACATGTCTGCTTCAAAGCTCCCAACCTGCAGCTTTCAGGGGGGCCAAGTGATCATTCAGATCATTCAGAGGCTAAGTGCTCTTGCATTGAGTGGCCTGGATCCAGATCATGGTCTTGGGTGGTGGTCCTGGGGTGCGTTTTCAGTGAGCCAAAGCTGTTGGGGGCTGCTGCAGCAGCCTCCTAAAAGCTCCAGCAGCTGCAAAAACCCCAGTGATTTGAGACAGAGCTTTCTCCCATAGAAGCAGAGTTCCACAGAGCTAAAAGATCAAGGTAATTTACTGGCAACATGAGCAGGCAAAGGAAGCAAAGCAAGAACAGCAACCAAACTCTAGAATCCTTTTTTGGGGACAAAAAGAATCAAAGCATGGAATGGTAGGAAGATAACAGTCAGAACTCCTGCACCAAAAGCTTCCAAGAAACATGAAGACTGCCTACAAGCTATAGATCAGATTAACAAGGATTTCGAAAATGAAATAAGAGAAGAGGAAGAAAAATTGGGAAGGGAAATGAGAATGATGCAAGAAAATCATGAAAACAGAGTCAACAACCTGACTGAAGAAAATAACACCTTAAAAAAATAGACTAACTCAAATGGCAAAAGAGGCACAAAAAGCCAATGAGGAGAAGAGTACCTTAAAAAGTTGAATTTGTCAGATGGAAAAAGAATCTCAAAAGCTCACTGAGAAGAACAATTCTTTCAGAATTAGAGTGGGTCAAATGGAAGCAAATGAATTTATGAGAAATCAAGATACTATTAAACAGATACAAACAAATGAAAAATAGAAGGCAATGTTAAATATCTCCTTAAAAAAATCACTGACCTGGAAAATAGATCCAGGAGAGACAATTTAAAAATTATTGGACTATGTTAGAGCCATGATAAAAAAAAAAGAACTTAGAGAGCATCCTTCAAAAACTTCTCAAGGAAAATTGCCCTGATATTTTAGAATCATAGGGCAAAAGAGAACTTGAAAGAATTTACCCATCACCTCTTGAAAAAGATCCCCAAAAGAAAACTCCTAGAAATGTTATAGCCAGGTTCTGGAATCCCCAGATCAAGGAGAAAATATTACAGGCTGCCAAGAAGAAGCAATTTGAATACTGTGAAAACACAATTAGGATAACCCAGGATATAGCAGGTACTACATTAAGGGATCAAAGGGCCTGGAATATGATATTGAAGAGATCAAGGGAGCTAGGATTAAAACCAAGAATCACCTACCCAGCAAAATTGAGTGTAATGTTCCAGGGGAAAATGTGGTCATTCTGTGAGGTAGAGGACTTTCAAATATTCTTACTAATAAAACAGAACTGAAAAGAAAATTTGACACTCAAATATAAGAAGCAAGAGAAGGTGAACATGGAAAAGAAATCATAAGGAACTTAACAAAGTTGAACTATTTACATGCCAACATGGAAAAACAATAATTGCAACTTATGAAACTTTTCTCAGTATGAGAATGATAGGTGAAGGTAATACCAATGCATATATATGTACACATATACATATGTCTAGGTAGGAGGATTTATATGTGCATATGAACACATATCTGAGTACGTGTGTGTGAGTGTGTGTACACATAGAGGGCACAGGATCAGTTGAATAGGAAGGGATGATACTTTAAAAGGTGAAATTCTGAGGTGGGAGAGGATTAAAATGAGAAGAGACAGGGAGAAATAGAATGGGGTTAATCATTTCATATAGAAAAGGCTAGGGATAATTGTTACAATGGAGGGGAACAACAGGAAGGCAAAAGGGAAAGAAACAGTCAACCTTACTCTCATTGAATTTGGCTTAGGGAAGGAATGACATAAACTCTAAACTGGGTATCTTGGCACATAGGAGAGTAGGGGAGATGGGGATGAGAGGTGGGATAACAGAGGGAAGGCAGGGGGGGTGAGGTTTGCTGGAAGTACATGCTTCTGTAAAG
>CM053596.1:195674452-195698569 GCA_028646575.1 Pseudocheirus occidentalis | reverse complement strand
CCAGTCAATTAATTGGTTGTTTTTTTTTAGCTTTGTGAAACTCTGCTTCTGGGGGAAAATCTCTGTTCCAAATCGCTGGGGTTTTCACAGCTGCCAGAGCTATTAGGGGGGTATTGCCACCTCTCCCCCCCAGCTTTGGCTTACTGAAAGCACTCCCCAGGACCACCACCCAAGACCACGATCCAGATCCAGGCTGCTCAATGTAAGGGCACTTGACCCTGATCAATCGACTCAGCCCTCCAGGCCAGGGACTCTGAAGCAGTTCCTGCCCTTCCCCCACTGCTTCCTTGCTCTGAGGGTAGATTGGCCAAACTGCTTTTCCTCCCCCAAATTTAGCTTGAAAGCTTCTCTCACTTTCACTGACCTCTAATCCTGGCTTAGTGGATGCAAATATCCCTTCAGGTGCTTTAGATCTTCTCTGAAGTAGACTCACAATGTGGCTTGGGAGGCTTGTCTCCTCTCTGCCTCCCTGGAGTCTGGCCACATGGCAGCTTCAGGATGGGCTGGTCTGGGCTCCCGGCCTATAGGTCTACACAACTAGCCCCTCCTGACTAGCCCCTCCTGCCAATCTGCCTTTCTGTAATCCCTATTTTTCACACCTTGGTAGAAGTGGGGTTGCTGGAGGCTGTAGATCTTTTCTCTGGCAGGACGGCTTGGCTAGGCTCCTCCTGACTGCCCTGGTGCCTGGCCTTGGCTTGCCCTGGTGCCTGGCCTCGGCTTGCGTCCTGCTGAGATGATCCCCTGCTGCCAAGCTGCCTTCCGCAAGAGATGTGTTTTCTGTATTTTTGTGAGTCTGAGAGTCCTAGAATTTGTCTAGAGTCATATTTTATGGGTGTTTAGGGTGGCTGTGTGGGAGCTGTGGGAGCTTGCTGTTTCTATACCACCATCTTGGCTCTGCCCCCTCTAAATCACTTTTGATTAGGGTATTACAAAGTAAAACAACTCTGAGGTACCACTGTATCAGATTTGCTAATATAAGAAAGGAAAAAAATGAATGTTGGAGAAGATGTAGAAAAATTGGGACACTAATATACTGTTGGTGGAGTTGTGAACTGATTCAAGTAGTTTGGAGAGCACTTTGGAATTATCCGCAAAGGGCAACCAAACTGCATATCCTTTGATCCAGCAACACCACTACTAGGTCTGCATCACAAAGAAACCATTAAAAAGGGGAAAGGACCTATATGTGCAAAAATATTTATAGCAGCCCTATTTGTGGTGGCAAAATATCAGAAACTCAGGGGCTGTCCATCAATTGGGGCATGAACAAACTGTGGCATATGAAAGAAAAAGAATAGTATTGTACTATAAGAAATGATGAACAGGCCCATTTCATAAAAATCTGGAAAGATTTGTATGAAGCAATTATGCAAAGTAAAATGAACAGAACCCGGAAAACATTGTAGATATTGAGAAACACTGTGTGATTATCAACTGTGAATAATTTATCTCTTCTCAGCAACACAATGATCTAAGACAAGTACAAACAACTCAGGAAGAAAATTTCTATACATATTCAGATAAAGAATTGATGGATTCTGATTGCAGACCAAAGCACACTTTTAACCCTTACTTTATCTTTTTCGTGGCTTTTTTTCCTTTTGTTCTGTTTCTTCTTTCACAACTGTGATTAATATGGAAATACATTTTACATGATAGCCTGTGTATAACCTATATCAAATTGCTTACCATTTCAATTAGAGGGGAAGGGAGGAAGGAAGGAAGGAAGGGAGGAAGGAAGGAAGGAAGGAAAAAAGGAAGGAAGGAAGAAAAGAAAGTAGGAAGGAAGGAAGAAAGGAATGAAGGAAGGAAGGAAGAAAGGAATGAAGGAAGGAAGGAAGAGAGAAAAATTTGGAACTAAAATATTTAAAAATGAATGTTAAAAATTGTCTTGACACATATTTGGGGAAAATACTATTTTAAAAAAAGAATGTATGCCCATTAGGGAGAGAGGGATCTCTCTTCTCTAATTGTACCTTTCAAAATGTTCAAGGAAAAATAGTGTGAGGGATGATCTTTAAGAATAAGATAGGTAATATTTTATGAATATGAATTAGACTTATTGGGCTTGGTCCCAAAAGGCAGAACTGGTAGAAATGTATTGGAATTGTGCAGCCATAAATTTAGACTTGTTATAAGAAGAACAGAAGAAACTTATTAATGATTAGAACTAGCTAGTGATAGTAGGATATACTGCCTTGATAAGAACCTCTCTGGAGGACTTAGAGAAAAGGTTGGATGGTAAATTTATCATTGTCAGAGATTATGCAGAGGGGGATCCTATTCAAATCCTGACTAGGCCAGATAATATCTGCTCTTCCTTTCTACTCTTTGATTTTGTGACTGTAATTTTACCGTGTTGCTATCAGAGTTCAATGATTAGTGGCAACAAGGTGCCTGCCACATTGGTGGCTGTGTCAACACTAGCCTATTTGGTAGATGGAAGAATTCAGGTCTGTATGCTTCGTGCTCATCCTTCTTCCAAGGAAGTTTCATACTAAATACCTTTGTAGGCTCAAAAGTTGAGACTGGAAAGGTTTCATTTGCACAGTAAACATGAAATAACAGTGAGAATGAAGAATTCTGCCTCCTGTTGGCCCACACTGGCTCCTTTTCTGGCTGTGACTAAAAATTATTTCTGGTTAAAAAAGGAGATATCACCAAAGCGATTGAGAATCAAACTAAAGTATAACAGCTTTGGAGATCAGAAACATACTACTGTTTATCATTTGGCTGAAAATATTCTAAAAATATTTGATCAAAAAAACAATTCCTAGATTCTTCATGTACAAACTATACAGAGACAACTATTCATAAAACCTGTTTTTTTCTTTCTTAAAGGAACCCTCATGTTCTAATTAAAATATTCACGCATAATAAATATCAACAATACAATGCAGATCAAATGTAAACACTTAGACCTGTGTATTTTGTCTCATTCTCCTAAATACCAAGGGAGTTCAGGGCAATCACATCCCCTGTGGGATAAAGGCAATTTAGACTCATATACTTAGGAGTGGGGGAAGAATGGAATTACTTACATTATTATTCTTTTGGAGTTTGGTCTTAGGAAGAATCTTCATTGCAAAGAAGTGATTATTCCCTTTCACCTTTTTCTAGGTTTTGAAATGTACCTGCTGACTCAGAGCTTACATCCAGCAGGTCAGTAGCAAAGGACTGGGAAAACTCATGTTTTCCTCACTGGAAAAAGGATGTGAATATTCATTTACTCCCTCCCACCTTCCCTTCTTCTATCTTTCTTTCCTTATTCTTCAACAGACATTTATTGAGTAAATACTGTGGGCAAGCCATTGTGCTAAGTGCGCTAGAGAATGCAAAATGACCTCAAGGAATTTAAATCACAAATTAAATTGTTAATTATTAGACATTATTTATAAGGAAGTTTAAGATTTTCAAGCCACTTTCTGGACAATCACCCAATAAAATATGCATTGAGGATTATTTCCATTTTTGTGAATGGGGAAAATGGGGCTGAAAATTGTTTAAATGTTTTACCTAGGATCGTGTGATAGAGATAGGATTTGTACAGAGGTCTTCTGAATCTAACCCTATTCCTTTTCCCACATTATCAGTTAGTAGAAAAGATGAGACACTTGTGAAATAAGGATATTTAGCTGGGCAGTCCACTCTAAGACTCTTCATTCTGTGTGACCTTTAAATTTCATGTTACAAGATAATGGCCTTTAGGCTATACATAGTTAGAAACCATGGAGAGCACTTGAGTATAGCAAGACATATTTAAAGCTGTGCATTGGTACTACTGATTCATTCAGGGTCTGGGCTACTTAGTGGGGAGCAAGTAGGAGGGGATGAACATAGGCAAGGTAGTTAAATAAGTTTGTTACTATAATTTAGAAGAGGGATAATGAATGAGGGTCTGAACTAAGATGATTGCAACAGGATTGAAAAAAGCAGATGGAATAAAGATACATTCTGGAGGCAGAATTACTTGACCTTGGTGATTAATTTGAAGGAATTGAGTGAGAGACAGAATTTTAAAAGGACTCCAGACTGGGTTACTGAGAAGCTGGTGGTGCCAACATTAAAATTGGAAAAGTTGGAAGGTGGTCAACTTCAGGAGAATTTAGTTTGGAGTTTGAGTTTTAAGTGGTGGTGAGATTCCCAAATAGGAACTCCCAACAGGGAGGTTGAAATAAGAGAGGTAGTAGATGGTGATACAGATTTGGGGTTCATATACATTGAACTGATAGCATGGTGGATGAAGTGGATAAATGAATAGAACATAAAGAAAAACTAGGAGAATGTAAGGCTAAAATCCTAGATGATACCTATATTAATCTGTGAAGGAAATAGAGACAAAATCAAAGAAGTAGGAGGAGAATCACATCCTTTGGAGAAAACTTGCATTTGTACTGTGTACTGTACATTTGTACTGTGTACTGTACATTTGTACAAGGCACGTGTACTGTGCTTTCTATGACATTATATTTGCTGTATTATATACTTTTATTTTTGTTTATTTGTGTTGTTTCGTTGTTGCAGTTACTGTTGGTTTTTTTTGCTGAAAATCTAAAGGTCATGCACCTACCTAAAACCTAGTACCAGGCACAATAACCTCATTGAGGGTTAAAATGAGAATTGCAGAAAACTGATACCTATTATAGTTTTGTTTCCATTGAGATTATCAGACCTTTCTCCCCAGTGCAAAACTGTATTCATTTCTCTTCATCTATCAAATTCTTTA
Source organism: Pseudocheirus occidentalis (assembly GCA_028646575.1). Classification (NCBI taxonomy): domain Eukaryota; kingdom Metazoa; phylum Chordata; class Mammalia; order Diprotodontia; family Pseudocheiridae; genus Pseudocheirus; species Pseudocheirus occidentalis. The sequence goes on along the minus strand of CM053596.1, from coordinate 195,693,843 downwards.
TTCTAGATTTCTGGAATTACATACTGGCATAAGCCACATTAATTTATATGCAGCTAGAGATGTGAAACTGTATTTTCCCTATACAGTGCTGGACCTGGTAGCGTTGTTCATGTATTTGGGGGGTTTACAAACTCAACTTAGCACTGGACTTGGCTCATGGCACTGTTACAGTATTGGTAGCATTTGTCCTAGTCTGTTGCTCTGGTGGGACTGTGATTTCTATGCTCAGATACATTGTTGAAAATTTTAAGTGCCTAATTTTCTTCTAAAATTTTCTCACAATATTCCTCTAAGAACCAGTTTAAGGAAAGGAAAGAATTCTGGGAGAGGACAAAGTATGGATTTTTTTTCTAGAATAAGCATAAGAGATATTAGACAATAAATATGGGAGAATTGCTCTGCAGTATTAAGTCCATGATCCTTAAAACCCAGGATTCTTTCTCTTCCAATGACATGAAGGGGCCTAGCTATCTTCTCTGATAGTCAATTAAAATATTCTAATTTTCTGCCACCTAGAGAGGCTGCAGTGGTGCTATGGCAATGGCATTGTATGTATAATTAGAATCTCTGGATTCGCCAATCCTCTGGGTGTGGTGCATTCAAAAGAACAAAGAACTTGGAGGCCCAGTTCTCAGAAGACTTGGTTTTGAGACTTGATTCTACTCCTTCCTGTTGTATGATCTTGGGTAAGTGATATTAACTTTCTTATCCAAAATTTCCTCAGCTGAAAAGTAAAAGGTTTGGACAGGAATATGGGTAATCATTAAATCCTTTCCAGCTCAGGCCCAAGCCTCAGCAAAGCATATAAAATAGAAGAAAAGATGTATTTAGTGCTTTAAATTTTGTGATCCTTACCAAAAAACAGATGAGGCAGGTGTCATTTTCTTTAGAGATAAGGAAATTGAGACACAGTGAGAGTGACTCATCTAAGGTCATAGCTAGCAAGGGTCTGAAATAGGACTCATTTTCAGGTCTTCATTATTTTATATTGCATTTTTACTTATTTTGTTAAAGTTTCCTCAATTATATTTTATGTAATAGGATTTAAAAACATTTTAAAATTCTATTTTATCTTATTTTTAGTTCCAAATTCTCTCCCTGTCTCCTTTCATTCCCTCATCCATGGGGAAGACAAAAAAAGTTTACAATACAAATATATGTAGTTATGCAAAATAAATTCCTGCATTAGTGATGATGAATTCAGATATTTCCAGTCATTGTCACCTAGCTTCTTTGGACAAATCACTGGACCTCACTCCAATTCTGTTTTTTTATATGCTTAATGAATAAATTGAGTTAAGGGAGCTCTAAGTTGTATTTCAACTCTCAATGTCCAGGAATTGATCTTTTGAACACATTTATATTTCAGATTAAGATAATTTCTTAGGAAAAATAACTCTTGGGAAATTATTTATACCTACTGTATAAAGTATTAGTTTATGTTATTATTTTGATTTGTGTTTCTAATTTGAGGAGGTTGTATCTAGTGTACTACAGAGCATATATAAAGATTTAATAACCAAGTATATGTTCAACCTATTTCCATAATGAATGTATGGATGTTGCACTAACTCTTCTCAGTCATCACACATTCTTAGATTCCTAATCTTTCTAGTTTATCCTTGGAAGCCAGACTCAATGACACCTAGCTGATTCTGCTTGCAGACATGCCTTCTAGCTCCAGTATGTTTATCTTGAGTTATAGCAAATCAGACTCAGCGCACAGAATTCCAAATATAAGTATCACATGGCCTTGCACAAAGACAGGATAATGGTTTCCGTTTGTTTAATTTCTGAAACATCACATCAACTGATATATCCAGGTCCTCAAGATTATAATATTCATATACTTGATTCACATATTTATCACATTGGTTCATTTCTTTAATGTGTAAGAACCATTTTCCTCACAACAATGGTGGGAGGTACATAATATTAGCATTATTACCTTCAGTTTTCATGAGATGTCAGAGATTCATAGACACTGAGGTCAGAAAGCTCAGGGACATGATACAAAATTTCCTCCATCCTTTTTCTAAGTCATAACTGATGCCTCAAACGCCTTTGTTCTATAAATTTGCCCTTTAATATTTTATTTATATTTGCAGACATTCATTTGTTTGCTTTCATGAATTTCTACAGCATTTAAGTTTCGCATATCAAATTGACTGTTTCACTCTGCATTTTGCAATTTCATATTTTTGTTAATAATAAGTATATGTAATTTTTCCATCCAAGACTCCCTGGTATTGGAAAAAAACAACAGGAATTTACAATTGCTAATTGTGTATAGAAGTCAGAGTATCATGGAAGAATTTTATTTTCAAAAATCAGGAAAAAATGGAAGCTATTGAATTGGTGACTCAGTTCCATTTCCATAAAACACAAATTCCTAGTAATTTACAATCCATAATATGAAGTCTCTTCTGGGAAAGTCCTCTCTTCACAAAGAGGGGTAATTGTCATGCTCTCTTCCTCTCTTCTCCTCCTCCCTTCTCTTCTTTCTAGCTAGCTCTATGAAGACTCCTTTTCTATTGCCTTTCTATCTGTCTGTTTCTCCTCTGCTTCCAAATTGACTCCTACCAGTGCTTTCTCAGTTCTTCAGCAATACCACCCATCTCAAGAATCTCTCCATGCATTGTCTAAAAAACCTGCCAAATTCTCTTTGTGTGCCATTTTTGTGATCCAAGATGAGGGGCAAACCTTCCAGATATTTTCCTTGGCTCACAAATGCCATTGTTTTACTCTCTATGGCTCTTGCCTTTCCAATTCCCTTCTTCTCACCTCTGATTTCTACCATTTATCAAATCCATCCCTTACTACCACCAATGTTTTCTGCTCCTCCAGATCAGACCCTTAGGAATTTTCAAAATTAACAGGGATAGAAAAGGGAGAACAGGAAAATTCAAACTTTGACTTTGAATCATCCCAAAGATGCTTTCAATTTCCATTCAGAGAAGTGTTTATTACTACATTACGTATTCTGTCCTTATGGTGGATCTTCTTTCTCAAGAAAAGTATCTTAGTATCTGTCAAAGGAAAGTGAAAAGAAACCTTGATAAGAAATTTTAATTGGTATTCTGAGTGAGGAGAAGCATAGTCTTGTATTTCCTGAATTGATGATAAGTCAGATATATCAGAGATGGTCAGAGGTCAATATGTCTATGACCTTTCTCGAGCCTCATACATTGTAAATAATTATTTGTGACTTTGTCTCATTATTTGTTGCATTGCTAATAAATTGTACATAATAAAATGATGCTTTTTTAAGCCTACAAGATTAGAGAGCTTAGTACTGAGATGAACAAAAAGTTAATAGAAAATATTTCTCTAGTATATTTAATAAATAATATTATTCACTTGGGTTAGTGACCTAGATCTAATTAAGTAATGAGAGAGTTGGTCCAATTTTAATTAAGAGAGAATATTTTTTAAATCCCTGTGGGCAGCTTCGTGTCACAGTGAATAGAGGACTGGTCCTGGAGTCAGAAAGACCTGAGTTCAAATATGTTCTCTAATCCTTGACACACTTACTATCTGTGTGACCTTGGGCAAATCACTTAGCCCCAATTGCCTTGCCTTAGCCCCTCCAAAATTAAAAAAAATCCCCTTCATTGCCTTAGAACCTGATAGGACCATGAATAAGTAAAATGGATGTGTAGAAGATAAAAGGAGAGATGCTCATATAAGTCACGTGTAGGGAGTACTTATCTTCTTATCTGCTGTTACAATTTTAGGTTTACATGTTATTTTCTCCAAGATGGTATAACATTCTTGAGTCAAGGAACTATTTTGTTTTTCTGTTTCTATTTCTAATGCCTTGTATAATACCTGATAGGTGTCCAAAATATTTGTCAATTGATCGAATGATTTTTCCTTCTTTAGGGAAAGAGTCCGCTATCCAAATGGACAGACAGAATGAAAGCTTCATGACTACATTCATCCTCACAGGGATTCCCCATGCACCAGAATTGGGGAAACCCCTGTTTGGGATCTTCTTAGTGATATATGCACTAACTTTGGTGGGGAACCTCCTCATCCTGCTGGTGATCAAGATGGACTCCCATCTCCGCACTCCCATGTATTATTTCCTGGCCAACCTCTCCTTCATTGATATGTGGTTCTCTAGTGTCACTGTGCCCAAGATACTCATGGGTCTACACTCTGCAGATGGCAGGGCCATTTCATTTCACAGTTGTGTGGCCCAGTTCTATTTCTTCCATTGTCTTGGGAACACTGAGTGTTTTCTCTACACAGTCATGTCCTATGACCGCTACCTGGCCATCACTCACCCCCTGCGATACGCTACCATGATGAGTGGGAAAACGTGTGCCCTTCTGGCTGGAGGAACATGGCTCAGTGGTGCTATCCAGTCTGCATCCCAGGCTACCCTACTTCCGCCTCCCCTACTGTGGCCGCAACTGTATTGAGCATTACCTTTGTGATGCACCCCCCATTCTCAAACTTGCCTGTGCAGACACCTCAGTCAATGAGATGGTTATCTTTGTCAACATTGGTGTGGTGGCCTCTGCATGTTGCTTCCTGATTTTTCTTTCCTATGTTTCTATTGTTCGTGCTATCCTGAAGATCCACACAGCAGAGGGCAGATATAAAGCCTTCCAGACCTGTATTTCCCATTGCATTGTGGTCCTCTGTTTCTTTGTGCCTGGTCTCATAATTTATCTAAGACCAGGCTCAAAACATGTAATGGATAGGATTATAACCATTTTCCAAACAATGATCACACCCATGCTGAATCCTCTGGTATACACACTAAGAAACAAGGAGGTAAAGATGGCTTTGCTCAGGTGGAAAGATCGTGGGAATTTTGTATAGTCTATACCCACTGGGAAAATGCTCCTTTTTTATTTTTAGTATAAAGTAATGGACTTGTTATGACTATACCTTCTTCATCACACATGGCAGTAGAAATGCTACTAATCTCTAAGGCAAAGTCACTAAATCAATGTTTGACCTTGCGTTTTACTTCAATGGCCTTTACTTTCCTATCATTAAAATATGTGTGGAAGGTGTGACCTAGAGTATTTCTAAGATTATTTTGGATTTAACTTTAAGATTCTGTGATAAGTTCAGGAATCTTAAAAGTCAAAGATTTATATATTCTGGGTAGCAAAAGCCAATGCCTATCCTAGGCAAACATCATAAAGTAGGTAAAGTTTGTTTGTAATATCCTTTGACCTTCCATTTTTGTAACCTGTCTCCCTGTGTGTTAATGGCCTTTCTACCCTATCCAAATCTATAGCAGAAGAGAATTTGAAAAACTGAATTACTGACATGCATGCAGACTAAAATAGGAGAAATGGAGAAAAACTGAATATGGTACCAATCCAGGGACATTTTTATTTTGAATAGGGGACAATTTCTTAACCCAGGCATAAGTAATCATTTCTATATAACAGGACTCTGAAAATCTAATTGTGGCCCACAGAGGAAAAAAATCAGTCAGTGTACAAATATTTTTTATTATGATAAAAATAGAAAATATTCATTTTGTCAATTTTAAAGCAATATTTGTAGCCTAAGACTGCTCTTAACCTGTTTTCACCTTTCTTGTATTGGCCATATAGTAGTAGTCCTAAAAGGAGAATATCATTCTCTAGAAGAATAAAGAAGTTAGAATGAGATTTTAAGCATAATATTCTCATGTAAAAGTTTCTAACTTGTGTGTAATGGATCCCTTTGCCAGTTTGGTGAAACCCAGGATTCTTCTGAGAATAGTGCTTTTAGATGTAGAAGAGTACAGAGATTACAAAGGAAATCAATCCTATTGTTAATTAAATATTGACAGAAATACATGTTCATGAACCTCAGGTTAAGAATCCCTATCCAGAGTGGAGTTTTTACATCTCTGTGACTTTTAAGGTTTAATAGCTCTAAAAAGATAAGTTTAAAATCAGAGAAATGTTATTCCCAATACTCAATGCTATGATTTGCCAGAGAATATAGACTTGTAACTTTCTTGCAACTTCCTAATTTTTTTGGATGTGAATTATTTTTTTTAGCATTTTTGGGTTGGCTGCTTATTGTGAATTTGCAGGAGCATATGGACAAGAATAACCTAGAATGGGCAAATATGAACAGATATCATTGGGGAGAATTGCCATATCGTTGGTATCCCAGACTCATTTCAGTATTAGAGATATTTCCTTTGGACACAAAATTGAATGACTCTATAGATTAGTTACCAAGAAACAGCAAATAGAGTTGCTTTGGATAAGCAAATGTTGGAGTTAAATCCTAATTTTTTAATAAAGAAATTCTTTGAAATTAGCTAGACTAGTCCTCAAGTAATACCTACTCAGTTCATCCCCCAACCTACACATGATACCTTTCCAATTTGGCAAAACTTGATGGAATTTGTCTTCCATATGAATAGAATATGAAAATCATTGCCCTAATAATCAATAAGGAAAGCTTTGTGGCCCAGTGGATAGAGCACCATCCTGGAGTCAGTACAATCTGAGTTAAAATCTAGCCTCAGATACTTTACTAGCTTTGTGATACTTAACTCCTATTCATTCAGTTCTTCATCTTTAAAAGAACATGTTGCAGAAAGAAACATCAAACCACTTTGCCAAAATAATCCCACAGACAACATCTATGGGGTTACATAGAGTTGGATATGAATGAACCATTGGCCAACAATAGCAACAATAATTTTAATCAATAAACTATTGAGTGATAACTATTGTCAGCTTATTACTATAAAATTACCTTCAGATGACTTGACATTTTATTTTATTATCTCTAGTACCTAGCAAAGTGCCTTATGTATAGTAAATGTTTGATAAATTCTTGTTGGCATGGATTGACTTTACTTTGGTCAGCTTGGATTGGATTGTTATTCCTCCACTGTTTCCAATCTCCTTTAAACAAAGGGGCATCACTCCATCAAGAATGTACCTGGGTTGGCTAGGTGGCACAGTGAATAGAGTTTGAACCTAAGTTCAAATCCAGCCTCAGACACTTAACACAAAACTAGCTGTGTGACCTTGGGCAAGTCACTTACCCCCACTTTCCCTACTTCCCCCCTCCAAAAAGCAAAAGAAATAAAAGAATGTACTCATTGCTTGATTTTCTGGAGTCTGTAGAACATGTAAAAAAGGAGATAGGTGAGACATAGAGAAGAGCTGGGAATTTGCCCCATTAAAGTTCATGGTGAACAGTGAACAAGTGAAAAAGTCTGGTGCAAGAAGGGTATCTCACATTCCAGTCTCAATTAAAGTAATTAATAGAATGATCTTTGCCTTGATACCTTTGACAAGTAAGAATGTCTTTTAAATAGAATTACAGAATCAATCAAATATGTAAAATAAGTGGAAATGATTCCTAGACACCTCTATATATTCAGTCTTTCAACTAAACATGTGAACTAGATTCAAGGAGTTGTATGATTTAAACCATTGGATAAAATCAAGTGATATGTATTGGAATAAACTGAATCACACACACACACTCATAAGTACACACACACACACAAACACAAGCACCTAGGTATTAACATACCTATATAGAGAAAGATTTAGAGAAGGAAATTAGTAAAGCTTTGAGAGCACATCGAGAAATCAGACTCCTGTGTCTGTAGCAAGGGGTAGATAACAAGTGATCTCAGGTGTCTCATATTCCTTCCTCCCTCCTCACTGTTGTCTATGCCATCAGAGATGGGCTGGCAATAAAAATTGCATACAAATGGGAACAGAGTGAGGACAAAGTAAAGACACCAAGAAAAGGCAGCTTCAGGGACCCTTGCATTTTAGGGGGAAGACATTATCAAAGCTTCATGATTCAAAGTCCTAACCTGCAAAACCAATAAAAGTGCTATAGATACCTCAAGGGAGCCTCATGAGAACTCCAAGAAGAGAAAAATTGACTTCCATCCAAAAAATAAGAAACTCTGAAGTTGCCTTTTTTAATCACATGTGTTCCCTAGCCCATTGTCTTCAAAGATATTGTGCATGATTGTGGGACAATGTGCCCAAGTCTTTTGGAGGAATGTTTTGTACCAGTTTTTCTTACTATATCACTTTCTAGAAACTAACTAACTTTGGGTGGGTTATAATATTGGGAGTACAGTAGATAAGGGCTCATGAGCAACAGTACTAAAAACTATATCTAATTACTCAGGTTACCCCTACAACCTTGTGAGGAGCAGTACACATTGCACTTTGGAGATTCAATCCGGTAATATGAGGACAAGTTGGGAAGTAGTCCTGTAGAGTCAGTTACTCTGTCCTCCAGAGTGGAAAATGATCAAAAATTGATGTGACTGGTGGAGCCAAGGTGGCAGAGAAAAGGCAGGGACTCACCTGAGCTCTTTCAAATTCTCCCCAAAACAACTTTAAAATAAAATTTCAAAATGAACTCTGGAATTTCAGAATATACAAAAGGATGGGGGTGAAGCAATTTTTCAACCTAAAACTATTTATAAAGTCAACAGGAAAGGCCTCTCACACCAGGATGAGAGTAGAGCACAGTCTATCATAGGCAATGTCCCTGAAAACCCAGTAGCAGCCTTTGTGGACAATTGAATCATCAGCAGTGGCTTGTGGAACTCTCTGCCCACAGGAAAGTAAGGAGTTGGATGACTGATCAGAAGAAGATTACAGGGATACCTTTGCTGGCAATGGGTGCAGAACTCTGTTATGTTGTCTGTGCTTAGATCCAGGTAATAGTCCTGGGATGAGAAGGAACACTTAGCACACCAAATCACACCAAATTTTAAAAATCAAAGTGGGGGGGAGGAAGGAAGGAAGGAAGGAAGGAAGAAAAGAAAGAAAAAAGATTCAAAAAGCCAACGAGGAGAAAGAGCAGGCTATAAACAGTAGAACTGGTCAAAAGCTCACTGAAAAAAAAAACCGATTCTTTAAAAACTGTAATGGAGCAAATGGAAGAAAATGACTTTACTAAGAAATCAAGAAACAATAAAAAAAAACCCATATTGGAATGATATGTAACTTTTAAGACTTTTCTCATTATTAGAGTTGTTACAAGGGGTATATATATATATATATATATATATATATATATATATATATATATATACACACACACACACACACACACACAGAGGGCAAAGGGGTAAGTTGAATATGAAGGGATGGTATCTAAAAAAATAGAATTAAGGGGTGAGAAAAGAATATACTTGGAGATAAAGGAAGAGGTAGAATCGGGTAAATTATTTCACATAAAAGAGGTAAGAAAAAGCTTTTACAGTGGGGGGTATGGGGAAAGGTGAGGGAGAGAAAGTGAACCTTACTCTCCTCAGAACTGGCTCAAAGAAGAAATAATATAAACAGTAAATTAGGTACAGAAATCTAATTTACAGGGAAGTAGGAGGGGAAGGAGATAAGAGAAGGGGCATTATAGAAGGGATGGCAGATGGGGGGAATACTCAGAAGCAAAACATTTTGGGGGGAAGATGGTAAAAGGAAAGAAAGAATAGAATAAATGGGGGGATAGGATCAAGGAAAATACTGTTGACAAGAATAACTGTCAAAAAAAATTTGAAGCAAGTTTCTCTGATAAAAGCCTCATTTCTCAAGCATATAGGGAACTGTGTGAAATTTGTAAAAATAAAAGCCATTCCCTAATTTATAAATGATCAAAAGATGTCAGTTTTCAGGTGAAGTAATAAAAATTCTCTACAGCCATACGAAAAAAATATTGTAACTCACTATTGATTGGAGAAATGCAAATTAAAATAATTTTAAGTTACCACTTCATACCTATTAGATTGTCTGATAGGACAGAAAAAGTAAATTATAAATGTTGGAGGCTATGTGGGAAATATGAGACATTAATGCACTGTTGGTGGAATTGTGACCTGATCCAACCGCTCTGTAGAGCAATTTGGAATTATGCCCAAAGGTCTATAAAACCATGAATATCCTTTGGCATAGCAATACCACTACTAGGTCCATATTCCAAAGAATAAAAATAAAAAGCCAAAGGACCCATATGTACAACAATATTTATAGTGGCTCTTTTCTTGTGTCAAAGAATTAAAAATTGAGGGTATGCCCATCACTTAGGGAAAGGCTGAACAAGTTGTGGTATGCTATTATGATGGAATTCTATAGTACTCTAAGAAATGATGAGCAGGATGCTCTCAGCAAAACCTGGAAAGACTTTCATGGGCTGATATAAAGTGAAATTTATTGTGTACAAAGTAACAGCAATATTGTAAGATGATCAGCTGTAAATGACAGCTATTCTAATGGGGATGGATAGCATGAAAGAGATGATTTAAAACCATGATTAAAAAAATAGAGAAAACCTAGACATTATCTTTCAAGAAATTATCAAGGAAAACTGCCCTGATCTTCTAGAACCTGAGGGTAAAATAGAAATCAAAAGAATCCACTGATTATTTCCTGAAAAAGATCCCAAAATAAAAGCCAGGAATATTATAGCCAAGTTCTAGAGCATCCAGGTCAAGGAGAAAATAATGCAAGCAACCAGAAAGAAATAATTCAAATATCATGGAGCCACAGTCAGCATAACATAAAACTTAGCAGTTTCTACATTAAATTATCAGAATGCTTGGATTATGATATTCCAGAGGGCAAAGGTGCTGAGATTATAATCTACCCAGCAAAATGGAGTATAATCCTTTGGGAGTAAAGGGATATTCAATAAAATAGAGGAATTTCAAGCATTTCTGCTATAAGGACCAGAGGAGAATATGAAAATTGACTTTCAGATACAAGCATTAAAAGGGAAACAGGAAAGAGAAATTATAGCAGATTGAATAAAGTTAAACTGTTTATATCCCTACATAGGAAAATGATATTTTGACTCCTAGAAGCTTTCCCATTATTAGAGGAGTTAGAAGTAGTATACATAGACAAAGTGCATAGGTGTGAGCTGAATATGAAGGGATGATATCTAAAAAAATAAAATTAAGGGTCAGGAAATAAGAATGCACTGAAAGTGAGAAGAAAAGGTAAAATGGGGTAAGTTATATCATATAAAAGAGGCATAAAAGAATTTATACAGTTGAGGGGAAGTTGGGGAATGTGTAGGTATTGGTGACACTTGAACCTTACTCTCATTTAATTAGGCTCAAAAAGGGAATAACATACATTCAGTTGGTTATAGAAATCTATCCTACCTTACAGTAAAGTAGGAGGGGATGGGTATAAGAGAAGGTGAGAGGGTTGATAGAATTGAGGGTATATCACATGTGGCAGTAATCAGCAGCAAAACACTTGTGGATAGACAGGGTGAAAGTGGGGAGGGAGAGAGATACTGAGAGGGGAGGAAGGGAGAAAGAAGAATAATCAAGGGGAAAATAGGATGGAAGGTAATACATAGTAATCCTAATTCTGAAAAAATTTACAGCAATTTTTTTCTGATAAAGGACTCATTTCTATTTTTAATTTTTTTTACAGGGGGGAATTCAGGGCAATTGGGGTTGAGTGACTTGCCCAAGGTCACACAGCTAGCTAGTGTTAAGTGCCTGAGGCCAGATTTGAACTTAGGTCCTCCTGACACCAGGGCTGGTACTCTATTCACTGAACCACCTCGCCACCCCCAGGCCTCATTTCTAATACATACATACATACATACACATATACATATGTGGAAAAGGTTATGTACATGAGACACAGTAGTCAATGTTTATAACAATCTAATGTTTGATGAACTCAAAGACCCCATCTTCTGGAATAAGAACTCACTATTTTACAAAACTTGCTGGGAAAACTGGAAATTGGTGAAACAGAAACTGGAAATTGGTGTAACAGAAACAGAGCAATGTCTGACACTGTATACTAAAACAAAGTCCAAATGGGTATACAATTTAGATATAAAGGTTTATACTATAAACAAACTAGGGGAGCAAGGAATAGTTTATCTGTCAGATTTATGGAGAATGGAGGAATTTATGACCAAACAAGAGAAAGAACATTATGAAATGCAAAATAGATAATTTTGATTACATTATTTAAATTGAAAAGTTTTGGTATAACATCAATTCAACCAAAATTAGGAAGGAAGCAGAAAACTGGGAAAGAATTTTTATAACCCATGTTTTTGATTAAGGCCTTATTTCTAAAATATATATAGAACTGAGTCAAATTTACAAGAACACAAGTTGTATAAATGTTCAAAGGACATGAAGAGGCAGTTTTCAGAGGAAGAAATTAAAGCTATCTATAGTCATAGGAAAAAATGCTCTGGGGCAGTTAGGTGGTGCAGTGAATAGAGCACCGGCCCTGGAGTCAGGAGGACTTGAGTTCAAATCCGGCCTCAGACACTTAACACAAAAATCTAGCCGTGTGACCTTGGGCAAGTCACTTAACCCCAACTGCCCTCCAAAAAGCAAAAAAAAATGCTCCAAATTTCTATTGATTAGAGAGAAGAAAATCAAAACAACTCTGAGGTACCACATCACACCTATCAGATTGGTTAACATGACAAAACAGGAAAGTGATAAATGTTAAAGAAGATGTGGTAAAGTTGGAAAATAATTCATTGTTGTTGGAGTTGTGAAGTGATTCAACCATTCTGGAGAGCAATTTGGAACTATGCACAAAGGGCTACAAAAATGTGCACACCCTTTGACACAGCAATGCTGTTTCTAGGGCTATATCCCAAAGAGATCATAAAAATGGAAAAAGAACCTGCATGTACAAAAAAATATTTATAGCAGCTCTTTTTGCGGTGGCCCACAACTGGAAATTGAAGAGATGCCCATCAGTTTGGGAATGACTGAAGAAATTGTGGCATATGAATACAATGTGATAATTTTGTGTATATGAAATGATGAGCAGGCAGATTTGAGAAAATCCTGAACACTTTATATCTTGTAATGTTAATGGAATCAGAAAATCTTCCATGCCCCTTTCTATTGGCACTTAGTAAATAGGCACTTAGCACCTCACTTCAAGTTAACTCCTTGGGAGTAGTTAACACCTTAACTGGAAGTTAACAACTTAACAGGAAGAGGCAGAATAGGGAGGAGCTACACTGTATATAAGGAAGAGAATAAGCAGGACAGTCAGATTTTCTCTCAGTCACCACCTGGAGACTGCACCTTTTTTCTGAGACCCTCCTCCTGCAACTTTTACCAAGAACTTCCAAGAACCAGGCTGAGGAGCTATTATAAGTGAGAGAGGGATCCCTGCTTGAAGGAACCTGTTCTATTTTGAAGGCTTGGGAATGTGGGTGTTCACTGCATTAACCATGTGTATCAAATTCATGACTACTGTGATGACTTTGGCTTTCTGGTTCTGGGACTCAGTTTTCTGGTATCTGAATAAAAACTTTGGTTCTGCCCTCCATGTGGAGAGTTTGCTACATTTTGTGATTCACAACTATACCAGCATATTCATAACCACCTTGGGTGTTGTGAATATTGCTTTATTGATACAAATGTTGAATGCAGTGAGAAGAACCAGGAGAGCACTGTTCACAATAACAGCCACATTGTGTGATGACTGATTTTGATAGACTTAGCCATTCTCAGCAATGCAAGGTCCTAAAACAATTCCAAAGGACTTATGATAGAAAATGTCATCCACATCCAGAGAAAGAATTATAGTCTGAATGCTTAGTGAAGCAGACTATTTTCTTTTTGTTTTGTTTGGTTTTTTCTTTCTCATGGTTCCTCTCATTCATTCTAATTCTTCTATACAAAATGACTACTTTGAAAATATATTTAGTAGGAATGTATATGTAGAATCCACGTCAAATTGCATGCCATTCTGGGGAGGAAGGAGAGGAGGGAGTTGGAAAAAATTAAAAACTTTTAGAAATGAATGTTGAAAATTAAAATAAATTAGCTTTAAAAATGCAAGAACAGAAGTTCCATTTTAATATGCACTATAAATATAATATATTGTATGTGTCTATGTGTACATGGATATGCAGTAAAAGGTATCTTCTTTTTGTCTGTAGTATTTCTTCAGTAGTTTCTCAGTGGAGAAACACATACAAGGGAACAGCTGGGTAGTGCAGCAGATAGAGTTAGGGATATTGATTCAGGAAGACCTGAGTTAAAATCTGGATTCATACATTTACTAGCTGTGTGAACCTGGGCAAGTAACTTAATCCTATTTGCCTCCATTTTCTGTAAAATGAGATGGAAGGCATTTGAAAACTACTCCAGTATCTTTACCAAGAAACCCCAAATAAGGTCATGAAGAGTCAGATATGACTGAAATGATTTAACAACAATACACATGAGTTTAACAGAAATACCTCTTTTTATTTTTTACATATAGTATAGTTCTCATAATAAATTAGAATATGTTAATAGATGATTAATTAAGTAAAATTAAGAGGAAGAAATTAAAGTAGTAAATATTGGCAGAGGGGGAACACATTTATCCCTATGCATAGATGACATGATGATGTTTTACCTTGAAAACTCTAGAAAATCAATGAAGAATAGTTTCTGTAAAGAATCAGGATACAAAAATAAATCAATAAAGCCATTACCATTTCTTTAGAGAAATAACAAAATCCAATAAGAAATAATAGAGAAATTTCATCAGAAAATAACTAATACACATAAAATATGTGCAAGTCAACCCATTAAGTCACTTTCAAGGTTCATATAAATATAATTGTTAAACTAATGAAATGAAAATAACAAATAATAGGAGAGAAACACATTGCTCACTGTGGGGCAACACCTATAGAATAAAAATGAAGATATTGTCTATGTTAATTTAAAATTTTTGTGTTCTTTACCAGTCTGGCATGTCACAGAGCTAGATAAAATTTTTTTTAATGAAGAATAAAGTCCTAGAATCTTAAGGGAAATAACAAAAACAAATTATATAATTAGTTTTTGCTTTCATTATCTTCTCTATCCCTCATTTGATTGACAATTTTCTCCCAATTATTGTAATGAAAGGTCCATTTGTCTATTCTTAAATTTTAAATGTGATTCAGATATTTGGGTCCACTTGGAACATATTGTGATACAATGTGCAATATAGGTTTGTCCTAACTTACTTTCTATCAGATTGACAGTAAAATTTCCTATTAGTTCTTTTTGATTGAGGAGTCCACTCTCTAGTATTTTGTGTTGCATTTATCAAATATTAACCTGATGTTTTTGATTGCTTCTAGGCAGTGTGGTATAGTGAATAGATTGCCAACTTTGAGGCAAGGGAGACTTGGCTTCAAGTATGCTTCTGATACATTTTGGTTTTGTCATTCTTGGAAAGTTGTTTATCCTTTCAGTATTCTAAGCAATTCCCTAAGACTATAACTTGTGAAGAAGGTATTGATTTTCATTGGTAGAGAGACTTTCCTCATGTAGGAGCTTTCTCTACCAATGAACTTAGAGGCCCATTTCCTATTCCTTTCCCTGGTTCTTGCTTGTCTTATCTGAATAACTGATTTTCTTCAACAAATATAAAAAGAGTTTACATGAATTTTATCTTATCTAAGAACATTAGATTTTAAGGAATAAAGGAAGTGGGGTTGCATCCAAGAATAACTTATCCAGCAAAGCTGAATGTAACCCTGAACGAAAAAAAGGTGGACATTTGATGAACAGAAAGGCTTTCAGGTATTTGTAACAAAACGATCAGAATGCAATAGAAAATTTGATATAAAAGATCCAGAAGAAATATAAGGAAATCACTAAAGACAATAAAGTGCCATTAAAGGTGGTTTTTACTTATGATGTATCAAAATGTTATCAGTATTCTTAAAACTATTATCATTATTAAGATAGACTGAAAGAAAGGTTGGGGCTGAGTTGTGCACAATGGAGTGATTCTAAAAAAGAAAATTGGGTAGGAAAAGGTACAAAGTAATAATTATCTCATGAAAATTGGTAATGAAAGGAAGAACTAATATAGGGAAAACAGGTATGCATGGAGAACTTCTAACGTTGGAATGTTACATTCATCTGAGTCGAAGAGGAAACAAACTGTACACGTGAAGAGGTTCACAAGTCTTGTAAACTTCTAGAAAGATGAGAAAACTGGGGAATAGGTTGGAGGAGGGACTTTTAAAAGGCTGAATAGGATAAGATTAGGAGGGTGGGGGAGACAATAAGGGTGGGAATTTTAGAAAGGTGGGTAAAATAAGGAATAAGAGGGAAAGGGGAAAAGATAAAGTAATATGGATAGGGTGAAAAGAGAGACCAAGAAGGAAAATACTAAGTAAAAATAAGATAGAGGGAAATTCACAAATAGTAAATATAACTTGAATGTGAACTCACTTATGAAATGGAAATGGATAGGAGAATGAATTAAAAAGTAAAATCCAACAATACATTGTTTACAAGAAAAGCATTTCAAAATGAGAGATACACACAGAGTTAAAATCAGGGTTGGAGTAGAATTTACTATGTTCAACCAATGTAAGAGAGGCAAGGGGAGCAATTATTATCTCAGACAAACTTATGGCTAAAATAGATTTAATTAAAAGAGTGTATCAACAATGCAGTATTTACAATGCCTACAGTAACTATAAATATGCTGATATGGTTATTAATCACAAAATGTACAGGGAGGATGTAGCTAGAACATTTATTCAAATAGCAGAAAACTGAATCCCAAAACCAGAAAGTCAAAGCCAACACAGTAGTTATGGAACTGGCACATATAGTTAATGTAGTAAGCACCCACATTCTCAAACCTTCAAAACAGAACAGGCTACCTTAGGCAAAGATCCTCCACTCCTCAGTCATGGCAACTGCTCAGCATCCTCACAGCTTGCTTCCAGCAGTTCCAGCCCCCCTACAGTTCCCATGCCTGCCAGTCCTCAGCAGGAGTCCTTAGCAGAAATTCTAGCTGGCTCAAGACAAAGGAGTTTCTGCCACAGCCACTGCTTCCAGTTACTGCACTGATTCTAGCTTGGTTCTGGCTTCCTCTTGTTCACCCCTTCCTGCTACATCAGCAAGTTCAAGGAGCCCAGAAGATCTTCCAATCACATAAACATTGCAAAGAGATAAACAATGTAGCTTCATTTTGATAAAAAGTACCATAGTCAATGAAGCAATATCAATACCGAACCTATATTCACCAAATACTATATCATCTAAAATTTTAAAATAAAGCTTAAATGATTTACAAGTAGAGATAGGTAATAGTACTATAACAATAGGGTGTTTAATATTCATTGCTCAAAACTAGATAAATCTAACCCAAAAATAACTAAGAAAGCAGTTAAGGAATTTTAGATAAATTTTAGATAAACTTGATACGATAGATATCAAGAGAGAATTGAATAGAAATAGAAATAGAAACACACCCTTTTCTCAATGGTTCATGCTTCCCTTACAAAGGTTGGTCATACATGGTACATAAAAATATTATAGTTAAAACAAGAAAAAGTAAAAATATTAAAAGTATCCTTTTCAGAAAATCATACAATAAAATTGTATTTAATAAGGGCTCAAGGAAACAGATTAAAAAACTAACTGGAGATTAAACAACCTAATCTTAAAGAATGAGTGTGTTAAAGAACAAATCATGAAAACAATAATTTCATTAAAGAAGAATGATAATAATGAGATCACATATCAAAATTTATGGGATACAACAGTGATTAGAGGGAAATTTATACCTCTAAATGTTTACGTCAGTAACATAGAGAAAGAGCAGATTAACAAATTAGTTGTGCAATTTTTTAAAAATCTAGAAAAGGAAAAAATTAAAATTTCCCAATTAAACACTAATTTGGAAATCCTAAAATTTTAATGTGAGATTTTTAAAAAATTGAGAAAAAAATGATTGATTTAATAAATGAACTAGGAGTTGACTTCATGAAAAAATAAATAACAATAAGTAAAAAACTGGTCAATTTCATTTTAAAAAGAGAAGAAAACCAAACAAAAATGAAAAAGGTGAATATACAACTAACAAAGATGAAATTAAAATAATTACAAGGAGTTATTTTGCCCAATTATATGCCAATAAATTTAACAATTTAAGTCAAATGGAAGAATATTTACAAAAACATCAATTGCCAACAGTTGCAGAAGAGGAAATAGAATATTTAAATAGACCTATTTTAGAAAAAGAAGTTGAACAGGTTATAAATGAACTTCCAAAAGGAAAGCACCAGGACTGTATGGATTTACACGTGAATTCTATCAAACACTTAATGATCAACTAATTCCAATATAAAATAAATTATTTGGAATAAGAGGCAAAGAAGGAAACCTACAAAATTCCTTCTTTGAAACAAATATGATAGTGAAATCTAAACCAGACAGAGTAAAAACAAAAAGAAAATTACAGTTCAATTTCATTAATGAATATGGATGCAAAAAATCCTAAGTAAAATACTAGCTAAAACATTACAACAGTCTATTACAAAGATTATACAATACAATCAAGTAGAATTTAAAGCAGGAGTGGAGGGATGGTTTAACATAAGGAAAACTGTTAACATAATTTATTACATCAATAAGCTTTTTAAAATATGACTATATCATAGATGCAGATAAAGCTTTTGTTAAAGTTCAATGTTCATTTTTATTTTAAAAAAAGACTTGAAAGTATTGGTATAAATTAATTTTTCCATAAATTGATAAAAATCATTTATCTAAAACCATCAGCAAGTATTATTTATAATGGGGATAAACTAGGAGTTTTCCCAGTAAGATCAAGAGTGAAGCAAAGATGTCCAGTGTCACCAATGTTATTCAGTATTGTATTAGAAATCCCAGAAACAGCAATAAGAGAAGAAAAAAATAAAAGGAATCACAATAAGGAATGAGGTAACAAAACTCTCCCTTTTTTTGCAGACAATATAATGATATACTTGGAAAATCATAAAGACTCAACTAAAAAGTTAGTTGAAACAATTAACAATTTTACCGAAGTAACAGAATATAAAATAAATTCATATAAAACATCAGCATTTCTATATGTCACAAACAAAATTTCAAGAAGAGATAGCGTAAAATACTACATTTAAAATAGTCGTAGGCAATATAAAACACCTGAGAATACAACTGCCAAAACAAACACAGAAACTATTTAAATAAAATTATTTTTAAAAAGCTTTTTCATGGGGGCAGAGTCAAGATGGAGATGTAGAAGCAGCAAAATTCCAGAGCTCTCCCCACAACCACCTCAAAAACCTACAAAATATGACTCTAAACAAATATTAAGGCTCCAGAACTCACAAAATGGCAGAGTAACAAAACTCCTCCTGAAGGCAGTGTAGCAGGCAGATGGGAAGGGGTTCATCATAGCGTGCTGGGAGGAGAGAGCAGCACCACATGAACCCATGGCTGGAGCCCTAGGGCCACCAGAACAAGCCATGGCTGGAGCACAAATCACCATCAGCTGTGGTGTTTTCCAGAATTACCAACCCATAAGAAATAAGGACTAAGTGAAAAGACAGTGGAACTCTGATAAATTCCCAGGAGAGGATCAGGCTGACTG
>CM053596.1:195652468-195673952 GCA_028646575.1 Pseudocheirus occidentalis | reverse complement strand
AGAGGCCATAAGTATTTCATTGTGGCTGGGCCCAAACCTGTTACTAGCCTGGCCCTCCACTGTCCATCTGCTTCCCACCCTGGAGCCTATAAAAATATCAGTCCACCTCCCCAAACTCATTACTGGAGTTTGACCTCATTGGCTCCTCCTGAAGACCCTCCCCAGGCTCCTCCTCTGAGCCACCCCTAGATTCCTCTGTATATAATACCCCATTTTTCCCTCCATCTTCGGGAGAGTGCCGTGAAATGGCCTAGCAGAGATTTGCTCTGTGAAAGCTCTATAGAACAACCTAGCATAGACTGGCTCCCTTAAGAGTCTATCCGATATGGCAAACCTGAACTTTCAATAAACTTTACTTTTTCTTTGGCTGAGAAGACTTGAGTGAAATTTTTTCAGCAGGACCCGGCATGTTGGTATTTTGGGTTCCTCTTCATTTTTATGGTTCCCTGACAGCTATTCTACAGTGCTCTCACAGAGCAAGTCTCTGCTAGGCCATATGAGCTTGGGGAGGGGACTGATATTTTGATAGGCTCCAGGGTGGGAAGCAGCTGGAAAATGGAGGGCCAGGCTAGTAACAGGTTTGGGCCCAGCCACAATGAAATACTTATGGCCTCTGCGAATGCCTTCTGAAGATTCAATCAGACTTCAAGAGGTTTCCCAGAGTATGTACCTCAAAGATTCAAGGAGAGCTCAAAAGGGTGGGGGAGGATCCCAGAGCCTACACCTCATCAGTAAGAGTTTGCAAGGGAACCTGACTCTTCATGTGCCTCTATTTAAATAATAGAAAAAACAAATTAGAAGAAAAATGGCTTAAAACTACGTGCAATAATAAAAACCATCCAAAAATAAATGAGCAAAATTATAAAGAAAAAATACTGCTTAATATTTGAACTACTAAAACATTATAAGTTACACAGATGAAAAAAGAAAATGGTATAAGATATTCTAAACATTGGCAAACAGAACAATTTTAAGAATCCAACCAAAAAAATTAATGTAGATAAAAATAATCACAAGAATAAATAAGACCATAGGGGATGGGTTATAGAAAATGCAAAAACCATAAAATTTTTAAAATTAGAAATAAAAATGCTTTAAAGAAAGGCTGTGTGGAAATAATGAAAAAAAGCTGGCTGTAAAGAAAGATTGAAAGAAATCTATAGATTTAATCAGTCAATTTAATTTAATCAACTATCAACTTTTGTCTACAAAAAAAATAGAGGAATCAGACCTGAATGAATTAAGTTCAGAAGAGAAGATTTTAGAGGGTAGCCTATCAGGGTGTGGGAGTAGTGACAGAATAGAAGAATGGAGGCAAATCACAACAGGCCAAATGGACAAACCCCGAAGATAAAGTTGTCCTCTTTCTGAAAAATAGAGAATAGCTTATTATTTTCAATTCTTATCTCCTAACTCAGAGACTGGCACTTTCCTAGATGCCTAATATATGTTTATTGAAAGAATTAATTTTTTCTTCTATGTTCATAGATTTAGAGTTGGAAGGGACCTCAATTTATCAAGGCCAAGCTTTCATTTTACAAATGGGCAAACCAAGGCTTCAAGAGTTTAAGTGATTTGCTCAGTCATCCAGATAGTAGATAGCAGAGCAGAGATTTGAGATCTGGGCCCTTGACACCAAATCCTAGTCTTCCTTTTTTTTTCAAAACCTTTTACTGATTTTTTTAACTCCTGTGCTTCAATTATTTCTCCAAGCAGTTATCTTTTAAACTCTCACAGTTTGGAAAATAACTTTCCAACTAGCATGGTCTTTGTAGAACATTTATCCTTTCTGGAACACAGTCACATCTCCTCAATAAAATGGAGGTGATAATAAAAATATTAAATAACTCATGTTGGCATGAACCTTTCAGGAGTGTAAAGCACTTTCTCCATCAACATTAGTTAATTTCAGAACTCTGGCCAGAAATCAGTGATACAAAACAATTATAAAATGCTTCCAGTAAGGACAAATTTCAACATGAGCATTTGCATGCTGAAGTGATGTTTTTTTTCTTTTTTTTGCTTTTTGGAGGGCAATTGGGGATTGAGTGACTTGCCCAAAGTCACATGACTAGTAAACATGTCAAGTGTCTGAAGCCAGATTTGAATTCAGTTCCTCCTGACTCCAGGGTTGGTGCTCTATTCACTGTGCCACCTAGTTGCCTCTGAAGTGATATTCTTTATTGTTCAGTCCAAATCAGTAAAAGGAGGTGGGGACATGGATAGCGACCATTAAATAGCAACTATAGAAAAACATTATCTTGAGGGGGTAAAAAATTACATGAAACAAATCATCAACAGCATCTGTAGCTGTTTCTTCATACATTTCCTTAAAGCCATTTTTCCTACTGCTCCAGAGATTCTTTTAGAAGAATGGACAATTCATGTCCCTAAAGTAAGATTATTTTGCCTCTAAGATGACCTATCAAGGACATGCTGTGTAACTTAGCTGCTATTTATTACTCCCAGGAACTAGCCATTCCCGGTGCCGAGGCATGCTTGGAAGAAACTGGCTATTTCCCCCAAGCTTGCCGTAAATCAACTCTTGCAGCAGCACACAGCCTTTCCTTGGTGGGGAGAAATACAAAGAGTCAGGCACCAAACTTCTTGGCTCAGAGCCACCTTTGTTCAGAAAACATATTAAATTCCCCAGCACCTTCTCCATTTTGGAATCTCTCCATGGACGTCTTGCCTGGAACTCTTCCCAATCGAAAAACTTGAGGACTGAATTGCAGGATTCCCCAGCCTCAAAGACATGAGTTTAGCACTCCTCAATTGGTGATGTTTTTTTCTTCTTTTCTCTGTTTACCTCATAATTATCTTTATAGTTATATTCTTCCTGTTTCTGTGTACATAGGGACTTTGACTTCATTTCTCTAAGACTTCTTGTATTATTCTATGTATATAATTAAAATAGATATTGTTTTCTAATTGGACAGTGTGTCATTTGTGGGAATGAATCAGAAACAAAAATTCTACTCAGGACAAAGAATTATCTAGATCTATGCACCTGGTTACTCATAAAGGCTGGCTCAGCCTCCTTTAGCATTCTATCCATCCTCTCAAGTAATAATGCCCACCATGGTCCCTTTTCCCTGGATGTAAGATACAGTGGAAAGAGCATTGAATTTGGAAGTCAGAATACATGGGTTTGAATCCTACAACTGCCACTTACTGACATCTCTGGGTTCTGTTTCTGGATCTGCAAAATTAGGGTGTCAATATGACTTCTAAGGTTCAGGTCCAAATCATTGAGCCCACGACCCTTCAGGCCATATTTGTTTCCTCTAATTGCATTCCAACCACACAACTGGCAAGGATCTGATAGGCTCAGAGTAGAGAGGCAGTGTAACAGAAGACTTAAGTTCAAATCCTGTCTCTGATTATGACCACTTTACCTTAAGCAGATCAGTCCAGCAAGACTCTCTGAGCCATAGTTTCTTTGTTTATGCAAAAGACAGAGGAAAAACATATGTCAGTAAGTCCTAGGGAGATGGTTGAGTGCTGAGAGGTAAACTACTTGTCCAGGGTTATATGGCTTACATCAGAGCTAGAATCTGAACCCAGGTCTTCTTGAGTCCAAACCTAGAATTTGATTCACTCTGCTCCGCTGCCACTTCCTCTCCTACTGTATGGGGTCCTTTTCAGAATAAAGTTTTTAAATGCATAAATTTAATACATGGGATTATAAAGGAAAACAAAGGTTACTGAACATAAAGATGTATTTTTTTCTCAATCAGGTTCATGGACCTAATGATATCTATTAGTGTTGTTTTGAATAATGTTACAAAAGAAATTATTTTCTTGTTCAAATCCAAGGCCATTCCTCCTGAGAATTTTGGCTAATATTTTCCTCAATACTATTAACTGACCAAAACCTGTCCCATGGGATGTGAAAGGTTTTGTAGAGCTTTAAACATTCTTCAGATAAGAATTCAGAGGAAGAAACTCAACTGTCCCTAATCATACATATACAGTCAGTGCCCTAAGGGTTAAAAATAATGTTAAGGGTTGCTTTTCCAGTACTTTTCAAAGTCCCAAGTTTATTCTGCAACCTGAAAGCACCCTAAAATCCTTTCCCTCTCATCTTGAACCTCTACCAAGAGAATTGCTTTTGTGTCCCTTATCCTGTGCTCCACCTTCCTTTAATGTTTAATCTGTGTCCTTCTGTTCTATCCTTAATTCCTTAAGCCATAAAGAATTCCCTTTCTCTCTCTCATCCTATGTAATCCTGTCCTGTCTTTAATCTTTAACCTCCATAAAAACCTCTACAATTACTTCAACATTCTGAAATCTCTATATAAGCATAACTCCCCAAATATCAGAGTCTCACTTAGCTTTCTTGCTAGGAGACTGCTTCTGCATCAGTAAAGCTCCCAATGGCTACAGAGGAGGTCTAAGTGAATTCTTTCACACCTGAACCAGCTCTACCAACTCTAAACCTCATCGCCTAACTCCTTACTGTTTGGGATGAAAATCCTCATCCAAAATTTAAGCAAGAACAGAGATCTCTTAGGATAGGAACATCTAAGAATATCTCTTAGGATATTCTCTTCCCTGGGAGAAGAGGGCAGTTTCCCCCATGACTGATCATGAAGAAAGGGAAGGACAATGTTGGGGTGAACAAGGTTTTAAACCCTAACGCAGCCAAGCCCCCTTCACCAACTGTCCCTTTGCCCATTGGCTGGGAGGTGGGCTCAAGTCTCGGTGCAAAAATCTTCTCCAATGGCAAGTCACAGGGAAGCCCACCACTATCTCTCAGTGGCTGGGAAACAGGCTTATAAAGGACAAAGATGTTGACTGACAACCAGGTAAAGGGGAAAGGGTCCCAAAGCAAGGGAGCAGGAATGAGCCTGGGCTGTCACTGACTCCCACTGGCCGGGAGGAGGGGCCCACAGAGATGGGAAATAAGAAAGATTTCTGAAAGGGCTTGCTGCTGTTTGCCAGCAGTAATGGGAGGTTGGGGTGGAGGAGAAGGTGAAGTAGACAATCAGAACTGACACCAATTTATAAGATCCATTCTGAGAAGTTTTCAAGTTTTCACTCCCCAGACATTAGGAGCATGTAAATTTTGCTCCATGATCGACCTGTTTTATGATCTTCTAAATGTAGTTTAACCTATAACTTATCAGATTACCTAAACAGAGAGTTTGTTTGATGAAGTTTGTTTCCTTGGGAGAAGTACGAAATTATGATTTCGTTTAACTAAAGTTGTTCAACTTATATGATATTGTAGGGAACGTGGGATTATAGATCTATTTCTTTTTCTTTTACTTTTATGGCATAAGAAGAACGTACAAAATTGCAATATGTAAAAGAATTATTTTTCTCTAACTCTGACATAATTTTGCGTATAAAAACCTTTGTCAAAAACTTCATGATCACTCAAGTTTTCTCTGCAGCCCGAATCTTTAGTTGAGTACAATAATGAAATCTAGGTTTTTATCTCCATAATCTCCACATTCTGGTAGTTATATGTTTGGTAGCAGTTACACACCATGTGAAATCAGAAAAGAGATATTTCTCCTATAACACTAAAGATAAAGATGTATTTTTTTTTCCTCAATCAGGTCCATGGACCCTCTAGAATTTATCAGGGTTGTTGTAAGTTGTAAGTTGCTATGGAAATATGAGTTGCATATACACAGAAATGGGAGGGTACTTGCTTTCATTTTCTTTCTTTCTTTCTTTTTAATGATATTTTCCCAAATTACATGTAAAACATTTTACATTCATTTTATAAATTTTGAGTTCAAAATTTTTTCCCTCCCTCTGGCCCTCTTTGAGACAGGATTGTCTCATGAGTGACTTGTTGGAACTAATTCTTGGAGATAGCTAATTGTCTTCCAGGCTGCTTTAGTCCTGGGGAACTCCATCGTTGTCATTGAATTGTTGCCCAAAGTGCTCTCTCTACCTGAGTTGCTTTGCACAATTATCAAAGAACTAAGTCCTAAGCAACCTGAAGCAATTTTCTTTTTCTATACAAAGACAGAACACAGAACACTCATTGGGGGTAGAGCTAAGATGTCAGAGTAAAGAAAGCACTCAGTGGGTAGCAAGAACTGCCTGGAGGACTGGACAAGGACCTGGGAGCTGTCTGCCTCTGAATCCAAGTGACTGTTTGGTGGATTCAGGTAGGAGCTGGGACCATGGAAGGAGATCCAGGGAATCTGAGAGACCACCCTGAGTCAAGATGAAAAAAAGATCTCTCTTTGGATATTGAATGAACACTGTGACAAAATTGATGTTTACTAGAGACCTAGGAGTGGAGGGTTTGTGTACTTTCTAATGATTGTACTTAGTGATTAATGATACTTAGCAACTGATTGCTAAATAAGTGATTTTTTAAGCTAATCTAGTTGCCCTATGAGTGGAAGACTACTTGTATTCTGAAATGATTGAATGATTAAGGAAGGAGGCAAACCTCCTTAGGGATACCAGATGATTGTTCTTTTTTTTACTTTGTTCTAAATACTGTGACCACTTTGGTGAAAACTATGCGGCAGTTCTAATAATAAGCTGTCATGAACACTATATTGTGATTTTCTGTGATAAGATGTAATGTGTGTATGTATTTTGATTTGTTGTGAATGTTTTCCTTTGATTTCTTCTTGAATAAATGGAGTGCTCACTATACTGAGTAATCAGAACCTTAAAAGCTGTTCACAGCAGCCATCCTTTGGAAATCTGCTCATGTATGGCATTACAAAGGCAAATGCTTATAAATGTTTGTTGACTGACTCTCAAATTAAGATGTAGTTGCAGTAACCCAGGTGATAGGTGATGAAGGCTTAGACTAAGTAGGGATAATGAAATGTATATGAAAGATGTCATGGAGTTAGATTAGATTTGGCAATTGACTTTATAGATGGGGTAAGAGAGAGTAAAAAATCAATAATACTAAAGCTGCAAATCTACATAACTGAAAGGTTGGGGATGCTCTTGATAGAAAAAGGAAAGTTTGAAAGAGAGGTAGAAATGGAGGGAAAGATAATGAGTTTGATCTTATATGTGATAAGTTTGAGATACCTGTCAAAACTTAGTGTGCCAGTGCCATGAATAACTCGGGTTCGGTCAGGTATGGGCACATACTGGGGGCTCACTTACAGAAGGGGAAGGGCTTGACATGGATGGTTGACTAACAAAAGGGATTGGAAAGTAATTATCTAATAGAAAGAAGACAAAAAGTAGTGTCATGAAAATCAAAAGAGGAGGGAGAATGCAGTAAAGGGATGGACAAGAAGATCAAATTCTGCAAGCAGGTTGAGAAAGATGAGGACTGAGAAAAGACCATTAATTGATTATTGATAATTTGGAGAAAACAGTTTGAAACCGGGTAATAAGGTCAGAAGTCAGATGGCAAAAGACTGACAATGAGCAAAGTGGAGTCTATGGCAACCAGATGCCACAGAGGATAGGGCACCAAGCCTAAACACTTACTAGCTATGTGACCCTGAATAAGTCACTTAAACCTGTTTTCCTCAGCTGCTTCATCTGCAAAAAGAACTGGAGAAGGAAATGGCAAATCACTCTAGTATCTCTGCCAAGAAAACTCCAAATGGGGTCACAGAGAATCGGACACAACTGAAAACAACTGAATGGGGACAGAAAAATTTAAGCCCATGGATAAAAAAATCTTTTCTAAGGGTTTGACTCTGAAAGGAAAGTGACAGAAGATGAAAGCTTGAGGAGATGGTAGAGTGTAGTAAGGGTTTTGTTTTTTTTCTAGGAAGGAAAAAGCTTAGGTATTGCTCTACTTTAGGCAGCAGAGAAGGAGCAAATAAATAGGAAGTAAAGATTAGAGAAAGATCAAGCATGACTGTAGGGGTAATCTGCTGGAGAAGACAAGAAGAGATGGTATCATGTACTTGTGGTATTGACCATATTCATTCATACTTAGGTAGAAAAAGGGGTTTGGGGGTTACAGACTTGGAGATCAATGGAACCTGACCCAAGAAAGATTTTTCAAGACAGAAGGCAGCTGAACCCAGAGGTTACTCCTCTCTTCGTATTTCATCTATGGAAACAGAAGCTTCTAGTGTCTGAAGACTGTAATAGCTGTCTAAAACTCATTTATTCCTTATTCCAGTCTTTTAATTCTGTCAGGGATACTATAGAATTACAGAATCTCAGTGTTAGATGAAACTTCAGAGACCATCTACTGAGTATAACTTATTCCTAATTACCCCTTTCCCTTCTACTGTTTTCATGATACTTGAATATATTTGAATACATACATTTTACACACTTTTCCCAAGAAATTCTCTAAATTGTGGCCAAAATATACTTTACAGTTTCCTGTTTTAAGAAAAAAATGGCAGGGTGGCTAGGTGGTACAGTGAATAGAGCACCAGCCCTGGAGTTAGGAGAACCTGAGTTCAAATCCGGCCTCAGACACTTAACATTTACTAGCCATGTGACCTTGGGCAAGTTGCTTAACCCCAATTGTCCTCCAAAAAGCAAAAAAAAAGTGAATGTTAAAAACTAAAACTAAATATTTTTAATGGCAAATGAAAAAATACAGACCAAAATATGCATAACCAAGAGAACAAGAAGCACAATAACTAGAGTAATATAGGATCACTAAAGAGATGCCAAATTGTAAATAATGGAGAAATTAGTGGAGGGCCTGGAAAATAGATAATGAGGCATGTCTCTTTCCTCTACTATTGTAGATACTATTAGATACATTCTGTGCAGTATATGGGGTTTTTTTTTTCTTCTTTTTGCTGTGTCTTAAGGGAGAGTTCAGTTTGAAAAGGGGCATGGGAAATGAATGACTTAAAGACAAATGGCATCAATAAAATTTTTAATATGCAAAATTTTGTTTCCTTAAAGTTATAATTTTAAACTTGACATGAAATTATTGTTTCCATAAATTCTCACCTGACTTGATTGTATACAACTTACAAGTTGGCAACTCTACAGAATTACATTGAGACAGAGAGTCAATGATAGGAACACAAAATACCGGGACAAACAGAGGTTCTATGTTGTCCCACAGTATTTCAGACCAAGTTATACAATAAAACAAGCAATGAGATTATCCCTGACTGCACACCTTCATACTACATTAGTAAGCTAATGGCCATTTTCCAAATATGCTAAAGAATAATTCAACCAAAATAACTTCACTAGGTGTAAGAAAATAACGTTTTCTGTTCTCACAACTTTAGCTAAGAAGCGGCAATGTGTTGCAGAGACTTCAGTGCTACCCATTTTGACCATTATCACAATTAAAAACAATAGGTTAAAAAAGTAATGTTTTATTAAAATCTTAATAGTAAATAAATTTAATTACATATTTTGAGATTCTAAGTTATCTGGTAAGTATAATTACATTTAAGAATTACATATCCCTTTCCACAGATGTAAAAAAAATTATATTGGTTAATGGCAATCTTTAAATTCATCAGATAGTTATGTTTAAATTCATCAGATATATCCAGTTATGTTCTGGAACTCAAAAATTAGGCTACAGGGATGGACCAAGGGTTATAGGATTTAGGGTCATCTCGTTGAATCTAAAAGATAAAATACAGATTGTTTAAAAGCAATATTAAGAATGTTTTAAAGGAGAAAATTAGTACATGCATTCAACTCATATAACTGATTGCAATTTATCTGAGCTGTAGTCCATACAGAGTTTTTTTTAAACAATTCTAACAGTAAATATTAATGGTACTGATACTTCCATAAATATTCAGGAGGGGTTATCAGCATCTCCCTAAGGTTTAGAGGAAGAAGTGTCCCTCAGGACCTGGAAAAGAAATACCTTCTCTGGGAGTCCATGTCATGCCTGAGTCCCCACCTCTAAATTCACCCATTTGCATGGAGACTAAGAATAGCTTCCTTTTTGTTTTTCAAATTGGTCCTAAAAGATTTTTTTAACATGCTATTATTTCAGAGAAGAGTGGTTAAAATGGAAAGAGTGCAAGACTCGGATTCAGAAGAAGTGGGTTTTAATCCCATGTCTATTATTAACTCTTTACATGACCCTGAGCTGCTTCCAGTCTTCTCCTCTAGAAAATGGAAGGATTGGATTAGGCAATTTCAAAGGTTCCTTATGACTATAGCATTCTATAAGTAGCCAGGATTCTCAGTTGTAAATCACTGATTTAGTGGAAGTGGGTAAATTAACATAGTTTGGAAAGATCTTTATTTAATGTCCATGGAAAAGGTGCCTCAAAGTCATTAACAATGGCTAGCAAAGCATTATTTCTAATGGCGTTTAGTCATTTCAGTAGCTCATGACTTATCACAAAGGAAAATGTGCTACTTTCTTTGTTCCTGAGGACTTCAAGAGTTACAAGTTCCTAAACCTTATCCACTGGTACCAGCCATATATTTTTTTTTGTACTTAGTGTCCCCTGCTTCAAATTTTTCCCCTTTCTAAGTCTGACTTGGATTTCCACGAGAAGGTTTCTTTTAAACAGGAAATTTTGTGCCTCTTTTATTGGAAGAACTTTAATGATACCATGTAATCAACCCATAATCAATATTACCAATGCATGATATGTGGGTCTAGGCAAGGCATTTACCTCTGTTTGCCCCAGTTTCTTCATCTATAAAATGGGCAATAATAGCATCTGCATCTCAAGGTTGTTGTGAGGGTTGTTGAGAGATGATAATTATAAAGCACTTAGCACAATGTCTAGTACATAGGAAGCCCTTCATAAATATTAGCTTTCATTATCATACTCATTATCAAGTAACACTTATTGAATGCTTGACAGGCACAAAGCTATTAAGGCACAATGATGAGGTCTTGTCAATGCTGGAAAGAGCAATAGAGTTTGCACTGGGAGGACTGGGTCCCAAGTCCAGATCTTGCCTCTCTATGTCTCTGTTTCTTCACCTAAAAAATGAAGGGATTAAACAAAAAAGACCACTTCTTTTCCAGCTCTAAGAGTCTAACTCTACCACATGTCACAAGTTATACAACAGTAGTTTCAAAATTATGTTTTCCAAAAGGCCAGCATGTCCATACATTTTTAACCAATTCAGCATGATGTTCATTGAGATCAGTTAGAAGGTATTGCATCATTATCCTAAGTACTCTCTCCTCCCAAGGCAGAAAACAGAACCATAGTAGGTGCTAGAGAGATGTGAGTTTTGTTAAAGGTTAAGAAGCCCAAGTTTCTAGTAGTCCAAGTTTGTCTCCAGTTCTTCTGCCCCTTTTTTAGTGCTCTATTGCCAGGGGTTCTTTATCCTCATACTCATATCCTCATGTCCTCATAGAGTCCCTCAGGGCTCACTCATTCTCCACTTAGTTTTTGCTGAAGAAGCTCTAAGCCATATCTTATCTCAGTGCCATCTTCATCTATCTCTCCAATTCTGGACTGCACTGCATGGGCACCTTGACTTAGGATCAGCCCTTACACCTTTGAATACCTAC
Organism: Pseudocheirus occidentalis; assembly: GCA_028646575.1. Taxonomy (NCBI): domain Eukaryota; kingdom Metazoa; phylum Chordata; class Mammalia; order Diprotodontia; family Pseudocheiridae; genus Pseudocheirus; species Pseudocheirus occidentalis. Next base: position 195,662,554 of record CM053596.1, on the reverse strand, counting down.
ACTCTCCACAATGAAGACAAAAGGAGAAGACCCAAGCCCAATACCGTACAGTGTCGGGCACTGCACACCTTCCAGAGTCAACCAGTCACTCTTGTGTACTCCTTTTTAGCACACTATGGTGACCATCATATTCAAAGCAATGTGAGCTATAATATACTACTCTTTTCTCACTATTTGTGCTTTAGAGGTTCAATGATGGTACAAATCTAGCTATCAATGTGTCCCAAAAACATCTCCAGGTTTCTGAGCAAGATGAAACCCATAATTGTTCTTCCTCTGGCTCCAGGTTCAACAGTCACCAAAATTATGCTCACCATAACAGCATTACCACTGTTGATCACTTCTAACTGGAGCTACTCTTTCCTTGGCCCACTTATTTTGATTTTCAATGTCTCTAGGGCTTGAACAGTAACAGCTAATTAATCTAATAATTTTGCTGCTAATGATAATGTATTATCCTTCCCAGGGTTCTGACATTTATCATAATGCCTTAGGCCAAGGCAATAACTGGGGGATTTCAAAACACTGGAAAGTTGACAAGAAAGAGATTTAGATAGGAGGACCTTTCAGCAGCTTGGGTCACATCAGAGAAGTTGTAACCTAATCCACTTAGAGGGCAACCCGGAAAGGACCTGAGGAGTAGATTAGCATTGCCAGGGTGACTGAGTAAGATGATGACTACAAGCACTTTGAGTATGTGCCCACACCCATACATTGGTGCTCACACTGTTGGCAAATTTTGGAGCTAAGAATCCAGAAAAAGGTTGATTCAAATCAGTGATACTTTCTTCAGTGCATCCCATTATCCTCTATACATTCCTCTTTTATTTTCAGGTTTAATTAAATCTCTTAATGTGAAATGTTATATCATCTTATTCTTCCCTTTCTTTTATTTGCCTCTGTAGCAAATTGATAATAATAATCACATTTTAAAGTTTACAAAGCACTTCCATAGATATTATCTTAACTTGATTCTCACACAGTTCTGTAAGGAATGTATTATTTCTATTTCATAGATGTAGTAAATGATGTTCACATATAAGTCCAAAGTTTCATAACATGGGACAGCTAGATGGAAAGGGGAGAGAATACAGGGTCTAAAGTAAGAAAGACTGGGGTTCAAGTCTTGTCTCAGACACTTACTAGCCATGTGACCATCAGTAAGTCGCTTAATTTCTATTTGAGCTCCAACTATCTCTTGGACATTTCAAACTGGATTTTCTACAGGCATTCTGAACTCCGTATGTCCAAATCTGAATCATCATCCTTCCACTCAAATCCATCTCCCTTCTGAACTTCCCTAGTTGTTGAGGGATTTACTATCCTTCCATTAGACTAGGTTCACCACCTTAATATTATCCTCAACTCCTCATTCTTTCTCATCCCATCTATCCAATCTGTTGCCAAATCCTGTGATTTCCATCTTCGCTATATCTTCTCTATAACTGCATGACCACCACCTTAATTCAAGTCATCATCACCTCTGACTTAGACTATTGCACCAGCCTTCTAATTGGTTTCCCTGCATCAAATCTCATCCCTTTTCAATCTTCTTCCATAGAACTGCTAAGGTGATTTTTCTAAAGTGCAAGTTTGACCATGTCACTTTTCTTTTCAGTAAATGCTAGTTACCCCCCTCCACTGCCTCTAAGATCAAATATAAGATGTTTCATCTCACTTTTTTACAGTCCTTCAGAAACTGTCCCTAACCTACATTTCTAATTTTATTACACATGATTTTCCTCCCCACTCTAGAGGGCCTTGTCAAACTGGCCTTCTTGTGATCCCTCATATATAATACTCCAACTCCCATCTCAGCACCTATGCACTAGCTGCCTCCCATATAACTTCCTCCAAACCTCTGTCCAGTAATCACCTTCTACATGAAGCTTTTCCTGATTCCCCCCAGCTATCATGCTCCCTCCCATCTTGTATATATATATATATTTTTTTTTCTTCATGAACATGTTGGCTTTTGGAACAGAATATAAACATTTGAGGGTAGGGACTGTTCCATTTTTATCTTTGTGTTCTATCACCATGCCTAGTACCTGGCAATAGCAACATCTTGATAAATGCTTGACTGACTGCCCAACATTAAGGGTTATCGGTCAGAGAAAGAGAGATCATTATGATTGGATTAGAAGAGATTTTCTGGAGGGAGTTGGACTTGTTTTAGACCCTAGACTAATAGTTCACATTCACATGACATTTTAAGGTTGACACTCTCCTACCATTAACACCATATGAATCAGGAAAGGCAATAATTATCATGCCACTTCAAGAGATGAGTGAACTCATTAGTTTCAGAGGTTAAGTGATTTGCCCAAGGTTACATAGCTAATAAGTGCCAAAAATAAGGTTCAAATGCAAATCTCTTGATTCCAAGATCAGAACTCTTGCTGCTAAACCATGGTGTCTCTCTTGATGGACAAATAGGGTTTGGAAAAACCTTTTCTTTTTGGAACAAGCCAGGAACAAGTCAGCTTTTGTTTTTTCTTCCCTCCCCACAACCACTAACAAAGGAACCTGGCTGCTTAATACTAACTCCTAGTGCCTTCCTTTCTCAAGCTAAGAATCACAGAGAGGACTTTGGTAACAAAAGAAAGAAGTTATGGAGAATGCATAAGACAAAGAAAAATAGAGCTCCATACCAGGTTAGTAAATTTATCCACACAAGTCATTCGAATCAGTTCAGGGGTTGCCGGGCTGTTCATTGAAAAAGTTTCAGTCAGGCCTCTCTCCTTTCGTGCTGCAGTCACAGCATCAAGTATAGCAAAGAACACAGATGACCCAAGGAACATTCCTGACTCACCTAGGCCCTATGAGAAAACAAAGTTGTTTGAAAGGTTTCTTATATCCATAACCAGAACAAACAATATTTAGACAACAAAACCAACAACATATAAGCACAGGTAGTCACTTCCTTACCAGCCTTTCAAGGATGATATAGGCAACCCAAATAGTCTTAAAACAATTTGTAAAACTACTTTTTAGATACTTTTTCATAACGTCATTGTTTACTCTATTTCTACCCTATCTGCCAATAGAACCCTCCTCTATAATGAAGTACATTTAAGAAAAATAAACCAACATATTGGCTGTCTGAAAATAAATGTTTATATGTCTCGTTCTGGACCCCTAGTCCACCACATCTCTGTTGAAAACTGGGAGGCATACTTTACTCTCAGTCTTCTGAAGTTAAATCTGGTCACTGTATTTATCAGAATTCTGAAGCCTTTTGCAGTTGTTCTCACTTATGGTAATCACAAAAATTGTTCTCCTAGTTCTGCTTATTTCTTTCTTTTTCTGTTCATATAACTCTTCCCAAATTTCTCTTAATTCTTCATATTCCTCATTTATTACAGCTCAATAATATACTATCAATAGTTACTATCACAAAAGAAAATTTAAGCCATTCCCCACTCAATGGGCATCCAACATTCCTTCTAGTCTTTGCTATTACAAAAAAAGTGCCACTATAAATATTTTTTATACACTGAATCTTTCCCTCTGTCCTTAACCAACATGGGAGCATATCCTGCCTCAATTTCTAACTCAAAAATAACATGTCTAGACAGTTTGACTTCAATTCCAATGTACTTTTCCCTTGCCACAGGTCTCAGGTTTTATTATTGTTATAGAAAATAGCAATATTCCACTTAGAAAAGACAAGTCTCAAGTTGCAGTAGACAACTGGGTATGATCTGGAGCTCAGGAGAAATCCATGGCGGGTAGATATAGATTGGAGAGTGATCATTAAATCTCTGAAACTGAAGATACCAGAGAGCTGATAACTGAAGTCATAGGACTATATGAAATATTAGTCTAAGAGTGAAATTTCAGATTCACATTTGTCTGGACATTTCTGGATATTTTTAGACATCACTGGACATTTCTACCTAGGTATATGAACAAAATCTTCAAACTCAACATGTGTGAAACAAACTCATCTTTCTCTTGATTTCCCTTTCTGTTACTGTCACTGTAATTCTCCAATTCACCTATATTTAGAGCTTCAGGCATTGATTTTTGTCTCTTTTTCACTCAATCATCTATTGCAACTGTAAAATATCTTATATTCCTATTGCTACCATTTTAAAGTTAGATCTTCATTACCTATTTCCTGGATTATTGCTCAAAACTCCCCACAGGTCTTTCTACCTCCAATCTCCTCCCCTCAAAACAATTACTCTTCTATACTGTTGCTTCTTCAATCTTAGTAATTCAATGTCAGAAATGATTACCATGTAATCCTCATCTCAAACACCTTCAGTGACTCTCCACTGCCTACTAAATGAGGTATATACTCCATAATTGGAGTTCAACATCTTCATGATCTGGTTCCAACCTACCTCATCTCACACTATTTCCCCGTACTGATATACTCTAGCCACACATTGGATGATTCATTGTTCTGTGTTCCATGAACTAGTGTTTATGCTGAATTTTTCCACTTTTATGTGTTGACATACCATTCTAACCCAATAATACTCTTTAGCACCATCACTATCTATTTTAAGTCCTATCCATCCTTGAAAACCCAGTTCAAATTTCACTTTTTCCATTAAGCCACCTTCATGTACCTCCCATCTCTCTCTTCTGAACTCTTTTTTTAAAATCATATTCTATTCTGCACTATAAGTATTTGTGTATATTTAATTTGTTGATGTCATTCAACAATCCAGTCATATCTGACTCTTCATGAATCTATTTGGGTTTTTCTTGGCAAAGATACTAGAGTGGTTTGCTATTGCCTTCTCCAGCTCATTTTATAGATGAGGAAACTGAGGCAAATGGGGTTAAGTGACTTGCCCAGGGTTATACAACTAGTAAAAGTCTGAAGCTGGATTTAAACTCAGGTCTTCCTGACTATAGGTTGGGAACACTATCCACTGTGCCACCTAGGTGCCAAAAATCAAGCATACCTTTCATTATTGGATTACCTATTCAAATTTCTAAATTTAAAGGACACAAAAGTATGCCTTTCTCAGAAGTATGTCTTTTGAATTATCTCCATTAAACAAACTATTTGTCAAAGATGATCAAATGAGATACCTAGGTGGTTCTAATTGACTAACTGACAGGGAACTTCCAGATCTATCATCAAAACATTAAGTTTTGAACTCATCCTACATATACTGGCATCATTCTAATGGAATTTTCCCTCCTCATATTCAATAGTTTTAAGGATTTGTGATCTAAAGATTTAGATCAAAACCCACTTATATCTTGTCATTATGTCCATGCCTTCCCAGAAATTCCTTACAGTAGATATACCAAACATGTTGGAGACCTTCTTCTGGGGCCTTCTAACAAGTCATGTGTATGACAGGCAACATAACATAGTAAATAGGGAGCAAACCTGGAGACCAGGAAGACCTAGCTTCAAGTCCCACTTCTGACATTCAATGGATGGCTGTATCACTCTGGGCAAGTCATTGAACCTCTCAGTACTCCAGGCAACTTAAGACTCCAAGTTGCTACTACATGAGAGAATTTCCTCACCTCAGAGTACCCTACACCAGGGAAATCACAGGATTAGTCTCTATGTTCACTTTAGCAATGACAAGCAATTGTTCTTATGTTTAGGTAACTTCATTAAATAGACAATTTTAGATGCAAATAAAGTCATGGATGCTTACCTTAGATGAATAGATTGCAACTGGGTTTTTTGTTGATGTTAATAAGGAAACATTAAGCTCCTCTGGAATGTCAGTGATTGAAGGAATCTTATAATCATCTGGGCTTCGGGTGTATAGGACACCCTCAGGAGAGTATTTCAGCTCTTCCAAAGTATAAAGTCCAACCCCCTGTGTAAATGCACCTTCAATCTGGAAAAAAGAAGAAAAAATGGGCCTAATTAAATATTTTAATACTTAAACATTTCAGGAATCCATGATTTTTGTCCACATGGGTTCTACCTCCACTGATAAAGATGTAACTTTCTCCTATGCATTAGTTGCTTAGCAATTTTTTTAATTTCTATGATCAAAAATATTAATTATCTCATGGCCAACCCAGTGATATGACTGTTTGAATTTAGTGAATCTGTTCTGCAAATATTCAAGATGTGCTCCATCAGTGGTCCTTTCCATGAAACCCTTCAGCTTGTAAGGACCAATCAGAATTTGTGCTACTCTAGGTGATCCTTGGAGAAGCCAGGGTAATCTCCACACCATGGTAGGACTTAGAAGCATATGTTATATTCCTCAGTGGAAGATGTCACTTTAGATCACCCTCTATAGCCACATCTCCTTAGAGCCAAAAGAGTGATGAGCCTCTCCAAACTCAAATCCTTCCTAGATTAACCCAAACATACTCTCAACAACCTCAATTGCCTCCATGCCACAAGGAGGCACTGGAGTAGGAGGTTTGTAGATATTTTATATAGTATAATAATATCATACATTTGAATAATAACATACATATATATGTGTCTGTGTATATATATACATATATGTGTATATATACAGATAGACAGAGACAGACAGACAGATAGATAGATAGATAGATAGATAGATAGATAGATAGATAGATAGATAGATGGATAGACAGAAAATTATCTTGCTTGATTCTTACAATGCTTTGAGGCAAACATTTTGTAGTTCAAGTTCAGAACATTTGAGTGACAGCATAATGTAAAGGAAAGGGCATAGTCATAGAGCCATCAAGGATATGGGTTTAAATTCCATACCTGATATTTATTAGTTGTATTACTATGGACAAATCAGTCAATTCCTCTGGGCCTCAGTTTTCTCAATTGTAACGTGTGAATGTAGTACTTGGAATACCTACCTTACAAAGGGATTTGTAAAGGACAAATGAAATAATATATATATAAAGTTCTTTGAAAACTTCAAAGTATCTTACACATGTAAGCTATTAAATAAAGCATAAACATAAACAACATAGCTATTAAATAACCTGTCTGAGACATCAAAGTAAGTAAAAAAGAGTTTTTATTTCATCCTAGATTTTTTCAGGAATTCTTTTTGGGCCTGAGATGAATTCACATTTTTCTTTCAGGCTCTGGATGCAGTAGTTTTGATTCTATCTTCTCTTGAGTCTGTTTATCTAGCCTGTCACCATACTAAGTTTCTATAGTAAGGTTCTTTTGTTGTTGTTGTTATTTCTCATTTTTGTAGCCTATTGTTTTTAGCTCTGTGCTAACGTGGGGCTCTGCTCCCAAGGTGGCAGAAACTTGGCACTGCCTCAAGTTTCATGCCTTTCTTGCTGCTGCTCTCAGAGTTAACTTTGGGGACCTATAATTTTTCAGTTTTTTCAAGGTGGTATGATATAAAGATAAATGTAGTCACTATTCTCCTGGCCAATGTTGTGAATAACTATCTGTGAGCTACCACAAGAATTCTTTTCCACCCTGAAACTGCGACCAAGGTTACCACTTCCCAGTAGCCATGAGCCCTGGTGTGCTAGTATTCCTTCTCATCCTGGGACTGTGACACAGGACTGTGAACCAGATTAGTGTATTGGCCATGCAATAGACCTGTGTACCCACTGCTAGCAAAGGGACCTCTGTAATCTCCTTCTGACCAGTTGTCTGACCTCCTTTACTATCAGTGAGCAGAGAGCTTTGGAAATTGCTATTTTTGTAGTTGATTCAGTCACCACTATGGACTGCTGCTTGTTTACTAGATCACAGCCTGTGCTAGAGTGTACTCTACTCTCACGCTTGTGCATCAGACCTTTCCTGACAACCTTTTGAATTACCTTGGGTTGGAAAATTGTTTTACTCCATCCTTTTGAGGGTTCAGCCACTCTAGGATTTGTTTTGAGGCATTATTTAAAGAGGGGCATTTTGGAGAGCTCAGGAAAGTGACTGCCTTTTCTCCTTCACCTTGGCTCACATTTGGTTTTTTAGAGTGCATATTTTCCTATTCGATTCAGCCAGATGTTCCAACTTTTTGAAATTTTGGTGGATCCTTTTTGTTTTCTAATGTGTTAGCTATGCCACCTAGCTTAATTAGTCAGCTGAAAATTGAGTAAACATGACAACCATCTTTTTATCAGTTATTGATAAACAAAAATTCACACAGCAAAGACCAAGCACAAATCTCTTGGGCATTCTACAAGAAGCTCTTCCCAAGATGAAAATGAGACATTAATAACCATTCTGAATATGTTTCTCCAATGAGTTCTGAATCTATTTAACATGTAATCTAAAACATAAATGCTAACGAAGGAGACTTTGTCTAATGTCTTGTTAGCATTAAAATAAACTATTTATGCAGTATTCTCTTGATCTATGAATATAGTAGTTTAGATCATTCCTCTGGGTTTTCTAAAACTAGTCTTTCTCCTGATAAGCTAGCTCAGTTTTAGACATTCCTTTTCCTCCTGCCTAAAATACTACCTGCCTCCCCCCCCCCCATGAAATATTTAGATTCTTTCTTGCCAGAAACTTCTAGCTTCCTTGGTACATTTATGCCTGCAAGTTAAGAGTCACACAGAGGCGCCTGCTAGAGATTCCACGCTCCACATAAAGTCACTGCTCTTCTTTTTTGCACCCCTTATCTGCCTTGATGCCATGGTGATGACTAGGCCTAAGGATTCCACCAATCAAAACCAGTAGAAGTACTAAGAGTTTTGTGTAACAATGCACCAGATTTGGACAATGGTACACAGTACTATTATGGCTTCCCTCCTTTTGCAACAGTCCAAAGATATAGTGCCTGAAGCTCTGACTACATCCCCAGATGCATCCCTTCATTGTTCTTCTTCACCAAGATGTGGAGTATTGGATTTTGCCATACAATGAGAGCCAGATACCACTCTAATTTTGGAGGTGAGTCATTTGCTGCTGTAGTGACTGTCTCTTCACATTCTTGTCACACCCACCATTTTCCCACCTTTGAAGATTGCAATTTAACCAACATAGCTTTCCCTAGAGTATATTAAAAGATACTAAATAAAGGCCTATTGCTTTTAAGGCTGAAAAGTTCCCAAGCCCTTTCACTGTGCTTGAACAAAGATTAATTATGCTGCCTAAAAATAATGAAAAGGAATTAGTCTGACAGGACCTGTTCCTAACGAAGCTATGCCTGGCACTTTGCAATCTCTGCTTCTTTTCTGGGTGCTCTCTAGTTAGATCTTTAATAATACATGTTAGAGTTTTATTAGGAATTAAGGTTAAACTTTCTAGTCTATACTTTGCAGGTTGAATTCTCTTCCCTTTTGGAATATTCAGGATAACTGTCGATCTCTAGAACTGCACTCTGTCTCTCCTATTCTCCACAATCTTTCATACATCAGTGGTAGTGGTTCTATAACTTTACAAACCACTTCTTCTTTAGTAGAAGTAGAACTACTTCTATTTATAAGTAGTCTATCCATGTCTAGTGACTCAGGATCATTAAGGGAAAGTATTGTAGTGTGAGGAACAACAAGTAAGGCAGTATAGCTATATCATAGAGTACATGGAGAGGAGTAAATTATAGAAAGATCAGAAAGGAACAAAGGAAGACAGCTTTTGCAGGATTTTAAATGCCAAACTACTCCGTACAATTCACCTAGAATATAAGAGCCTACTCATGCCAGACACTGTACTAAATGCTGAGGATATAAAAAGAGGAAAAAGTCCCTTCTCTCAAGGATCTCATTTTATATTTGATTCTGAAAGTCACAGGAGGCACAAGAGTTTGTTGAGTAGAAGGCTGACATGGTCAGACTTGTACTTTATTAAAATCTCTTCGGCAGCTGAGTGGAGTATGGATTAGTGAGAGGAGAGATTTGAGGCAGGGAGACCAAACGATAGATACTACTGTGCTATAAGAAATAATGAGAGCTCAGTGATCTTAGAAAAACACAGAAAGACTGGAATGAAATAATAAAAAGCAGATAATAAATAATAAAGAGCAAATAATAATAAGCAGAACCAAGAGAACATTGTATACAGTAATAGCAACATTGTTTTAAGAATGACTTTGAGTGAATAAGTTATTTTGACTATTATAAATATCCAAATTAACTATAAAGGACATATGAAGAAAGATGCTTTCTGCATCCAGAGAATGAATTGATAAATAAAAGCATGTATAGAATTATTTACATATATATATATATATA
>CM053596.1:195610539-195651968 GCA_028646575.1 Pseudocheirus occidentalis | reverse complement strand
ACAGTGTGATCAATGTTCTGGGCTGGGGGGTAGGGACAAAAAGGGGAGAAAATTTGTAACTCAAAACCTTGTGGAAATGAATGATGTAACCAAGAAAATAAATTAAAATTAAAATTTAAAAAAAAAATAAAATAGTTATTTGTTTCTCTCTTATACCCCCAACTAGACTGTAAACTCCATAAGGGACAGAGCTTACTTAAGCTTTTGTCTTTGCTAGCATTGCATAACAAAATACATGAGGAAGAGAAAAAGGGAGGAAGAAAAGAAGGAAAGAGCTAAGGAGTGGGATAAGCAATGAGAATATAAAATACAAGCAAACAAGACCATTCCTCCCATCGGAGTTTATAGTCTAATACAGGAAGAGAATATATAAAGGGGAGCTGGCAAGGGAAGGAAAGGAAAGGTCAAGGAGATGAAGTTCAGAGAATGAGTCCAGCTGGAAGGGCAGTATATCTGGGGCCACTGATTAAATGGCAGTCTAGAGTGGGTTCTCACTAATCAGAAGAATGATGAATGAATGACAATATTCGGTGTATGAATAATTAATGAATAATATGGCTCCTTTCTACCTTTAAAAAGGAATAACTACCATCACACTCTGTTAGCCTGCAGGTTCTTCAGTTCTCTATGAATTTTTATGTTCTCTATTATATTTAATAGGCTACATGTTAAAGTATTTATGCCTACTCAACCCCTAAGATTTTCAGACAAGGCCCTATTCATAACTTTATTTTGTCTTGATGTAGATTTAAATTGAGAGATAAAAATTAGTGAAAAATTTATAATTGGCCATACACAAAAGTTTTGCAAAGTGGTCCTTGTTAATAGCAAAGTTGTATACCCTTCCAATAGAAAATACATACTCCTTTTTTTGTGGGGAAGGGGAGGTCCGACATCAAGGAAGGGGATGTAGGAAGAAAAGATATAACAGTTCTTCTTTTGAGAGGATAAAGAGTAGACTGGGCTTTATGGTAATTAATTGTGGAAAAATTAAAATTATACTTTTGTAAAAAATATCTACTTTCATGATAAAAATAAGTAAACTTCGTGATACTTGTGCTTTCAAAACAAATACTCAAACAAACAAAGTATCAGGAGAAACTCTGAGTTACAAAAATTTATCTGTGCAAAAGTGAGAAGTATTTGAAAGAAATCTTAAAGTTGAGCCCATAACCTGCACCGCTTTCCCATTGACATCAGCTCCAACTGATCCCGCAGTCGCGACTGTATTTGGCACTGTTACAGTATTCATTTCACTCAGGTACACATCTGACATTGGTATCTTTAGTTCATGACTGGCCACCTGTATGGCAAATTAACAGATTACTTACAACCCACTCTATAGCTAGATTTTTAACATGCTCCAGGTCTGTTTTTTTAAGATATTTTTCTTTTCTTTTTTGTTTTGATCTTCCCTGTCTCTATAGGCATTGTTTTTCTTTTATTCTTCTTGTTCATGTTGTTTACCTTTTTTCTGGCTTTTAAATTTGATCTCTGCTCCTCATCCCAGGGGGCACTGCCCCAGACTTCTTGTTCTAGGGGATAGGGGCCTGTTTACTGGTTTTCTGTGCTGAGGCCTTAGGTCCTGGCAGCTGGATATTTTAGAAGTCTAATATTTTACCTGGTGCTAAGATGGACCAGGTGCTGGTAGCTGGTGTGTGCCTGGTGTTGGTGCTTGCCTACTCCACCACCCTGGGGCTCAGTATCTCCTGGTGGTTTGCTGAGGTGGGACTTGCTGGGATGTCGCCCATCCTGCATTGGTCCCCTTCAGTCACAGCAAGAGGGATCTTTCCCATTAATCCCCCTAGCTCCCAAGCTAAAAGACTGCTGTAACTCATCTTTCTGCTGGCTCCACCATTCCAGGATTTTTCCTGGGGTATTTCTCTGGGTTTTTCAAAATCTATAAGGGAGACTGAGAGTGATTTACTGCTTATTCTGCCATCTTAGTTCCTGGAAGTTTACTCTTTTCTTTTTTTTAATTGCTAAATAGAGGAATTCCTAATCCATATTTTCAGAGACACATCAAAGACTATTCTATTATAATTTTAGTTTATATTTTATTTTTATTTTATATTTATTCTCCCCACATACACACACCCTAATCAACAGCAGAAATGCCCTTAGATTTTAAAACCCTTCATTTTTATAAATCATTACATTTTGCCAAAGGTATGTGAGCTCAAATACTGGGATTCTGAATTTAACCAAATGGAAAACAGATGATTTTTTTTCTCACCTGCATCATTTTGGTGTTAAGACCTTGTCCCAATTCAGTTCCCCCATGTGTAAGTAATACAGACCCATCTGTATAAATGTGAACCAAGGAAGCAGCCTGGGGGAAAAAAGGCAGAAATGTATTCTTCTTACTACCTTGAAACCAATCTTTACAAACCATGTCGTTGTGGAGCAAAGTAACTTATCAGGCCACACTTAGCATAGTTTAATTCTAGCAGTATAAGAAGTAAACCTTTATTCAATAGATAGAAAGGATATTTGCAACATTCAGGCTAGCAGAGGTGCCTTTTATGGAGGAATTCAGAAATAAAAGAAGCTGAAATGTACAGATAATTATTGGAATTCAGCTATAGCCCAGCATCATTTCCAGTATCTTCTGCCAATGCTTACTAAACGTTTGCTGGATTTTCCATTAATCAAAAAAGAATTAGGATTTTTCCCACCTTATTTTATAACTCTTTAATGCATTTATAATTTGAAATTAATATTATACCTATCTGTGGAGGTGTCTCATTACCTCAACAACCATAAGCTCTTTGGGGGCCTAGAACCATGTTATATTGTCTCATTCTGGCATCCACAACTTTGCTCAAGTGGTCCCTTTGCCTTATATGCCCTCTCACTTTCTGCTTATTCTAACCCTACCCACTCTTCAGGGCACAGCTTACATTCTTCTTCTTCCATGAAGACATTTCTGATCATGTTAACTCATGTTGAACCCTTCTCAGGACTCCCATCTATAGCACTCAGTTTCATACTCAGTCATACAGGATTTTACACTGTTATTTATATGTTCCATGTGAGTTGGTTTTGTATCCCCTGTTTGTATCTCACACTTTTTTTTTCTACTTTTCACACTGCTACAAATAGCACTAACCCATAAGAGTTTATCAATAAATAGATTTTGAATTAAATTAAATAATATTTGAGTTTTATTATTTCTTGATTCAAAATATAGAGATTTTCCTTAGAGAGACTGTGAACTGAGTCCCTTCTATACATGATAGAAAATTCTTGTCACTGAATTCCGAAGTAGGCAGGCAGAGTCATAAGGACACTCCGCTCTCCCAAAATAAATGCAAAGTATTTAAATATAAGATAGGGAAGCATTAGCAAATGAGGGAAACAGAAAAGGTTTCATATACAAACTTTCTTGACAGAAGACAAATTCACAGATGAATTTGATTAACGTTTAGAATTAAAACAAGTATTTTTTCAATTAATTTTTAAAAATTACCTGATGATAATACGTCTTTGGATATCCTACAGAGAATTTCATAGGAATAATGGCAATCCCTCTCTTCTTCCAGTACTTCTGCTGATTGGATAATTCTATGGCCTTTTTTCTGCTATAGAATGAAGATTTTTCCATACATTCATTCCAACATCTTATGAGGTTCTTTGGATCAAATTGCTGTTTGTGGATTGTTCTATCAATGGTTTTGTACATGTTTAGTTCCCTAACCTGATGGAGAAAATTTATAGATATTGTAATGAACATCTATAGAAATCAGGTTGATGGAGAAATATATACATATTGTAATAAACATCTATAGAAATCAGGTTGATAGAGAAATATATAGACATTGTAATAAACATCTATAGAAATCAGGTTGATGGAGAAATATATAGATATTGTAATAAACATCTATAGAAATCAGGTTCATATTTAAGGCATGTATAGAGTGTGCTTTACCAGTATGAATCAATTTAGAAAGAAAAAATGCCATTAAAGAAATTATGAAAAAAAATGCTACATAAGATGGCTGGAGGAAGGAAGGAAAGAATAAAAAATAGTAAGATGATCTAAAAACAAAAGTTTTCAATAAAAATGTGTTTTAAAAAAAAGAGATGTTATGCAACTATGTCCAAAAAAATCTTGTCTCTATCTGATCTTTGTTTTTCTTTTTTTTTTAAGTTACCTTCTCTGGTGGTAAATTGCATTTAGCTGCCACAGCTGTTATCCAGTACTCTGTCACAAAAGTTCCCTGTGGAAAACCAAAACCTCTGAAGGCTGTATTGGATGGCAAGTTGGTTTTGCAAACCCGACCTTGGATTCGGAGGTTAGGAATTTTGTAAGCATTTTCCAGTTTGAGTAAAGCATATTCTATTACCTGAAATTTTTCCAAAGATGAATACTGGTTTAGAATCATAAAATTATAAATGTTAGGTGACATTTCAAAGTATCAGCAACCCAATCTTCCTCCCCAAAAGCAAAATAATACCTAAGCCACCAGAGGCATGGACATCATCCTTTACATTGAAATCCTGACCTCAAAAATTTGTTACAACTGTCAGTCTTCTCTTGTCTTGGCTAGACAATCCCAAATTCTTTCTTTTTCTCTCCAAATCTTTTCTAATTTCTCTATGTTCCTTTTGATATATAAAGTCTCAAATTATTCCCAGACCAATCTTTTGATTAGGAACTAACAAATATGTCCTTATTCCTGTATTTAGTAGTTACAATAATATTTAATTGTCATTCTGTGAAATGTACCCTGTCCATGATAGTTCTTATTGAAAACAGACTGATTTCTAAATGTCTCTCATTGAGAGATGACAGCTACATCACCTGAAGTTTTGATATTCTATTATTGCTTCCTGATTAGCTTAATACTTCCCTCTCTACCCCCAAAATAGTTTATGGCATTCATTTCTTACTTTTAAATAGAATCCATTTTTGAGAACTGAAAAAAAGATTTTGATACCATTGGAAACATATATAGATTATTATAAAATAGCATTGAATTGTGGGGAGGTAGTATCTTAGTCCATTTGCCCAATTAAAAAGCAAATGCTAAAGGTCTACATCTGTGGAATTCCTAAATCACTAGTGGATACTCAATAAGCAAGTAATAAATGAATAGATATGTAAAGCACTTGGAAAAAGTCAATGATTATCACTGAGCTGATGAGAGACCTTTTGCTCACCTCATCAGGAGAAACAGCTAAAGACCTTAACAAGAGAATGGAGAAACATTAACATTGGAAACTTGATTGGAATATCTGAAGCAATATAAAAAATAATAGTCTTAACATTACTTATAGTGACTTAGAATTCATAAAGTATATTCTACACCACAATGCTGTGAGATTGGTACTGAAAATATTATTATATCTATTTCACAGAAGAGAACTCAGACCAAAAGAAATTCAAACAGGAAATAAGTGAGCAAACTAGAACTTGGTCTTTGGAATCCAAGTCTAGTGCTCTTTCTAAATGTGCCATTCATGTGAGAGCCATTTCCAGTTCTCCTGATCTAGATAGATCTGGTCACTGGGTCCAGATGGCTCTGGAGGAGAGAGTGAGGCTGGTGACTTTGCACAGCTCTGCCTCACTTAAATCCAATTCACTTGCAAGTCATGACATCACCTTCTGATAGCATGGTCCTCTTCAAGAATGAAGTACAAACAAAAACCATTGATGTGTAGTAACAAAGAGTCATCACACATATTTTGGAAATAACACTTCTATTTCAGAGTAACTCATGAACCCAGAGATACTAAGTGATTTCTACAGTTTTATAAAACTGAAAACAGCACTAAGAAAAACAAAAGGTTCAAAGGAGTGGAGGAGAGAATGAACTAAAGGTAATTTTGGAGTGGGTGGCATTGCCTGGGTGGAGTGTCACACGTGGTTATCAGAGAACCAGTATCTGGCTTCAAAGCCTGACAGCCACTTACTATCCCTGTGACCCAGGCAAGTCACTGCTCTGCTTTGCAACTCAGGGTTTTAACTTGTAAAATGGAACATTAGACTAGAGAGTTTCTAAGTTCCCTTCAAGATTTAACCTTTATTATTTTCAAAGGGAAGCACTGGAAACCAAAAGAACAAAGTAGGAGCCCTTCAGTCCTGGTGGGTGGTAGAGAAGAATATGCCAAAAGTGTCAGTAAATTGAAAGAAAGATTTGCCCAGAGAGAGTTGGTATGCTTCCCCCCCCCCTTCCTAGAAGTCAAAAGTACTTGCTTCCCAAAACTTATCACTCCACAATTTTCTCCTGCCCAGAGTAGTAAAGTGTTGGCAGGGTTGAGCCAGATGCAAGAAGTTGTCTTTATTGTAACACTGAGGGTACACTCAATAAGAGGCCAGAACCAGACATGTGCAGCAAAAGGAAAGTGTGGGACAGGGAAATGGGGAAGAGGGACATTTATTTGTTCACAAAAGTAATTGAGCTGGAACTGAGGAATGAACAGGAATAAGAAGAAATAGTTAAATGAGGAAATATTTAATTTGTACACCACATGATTCTTCTCTTGGGAACTAAAGTCATTACTACTCTACATTTCATCTACTGGTGACCCACTAAAAAGAGACCTTCCAACACACTACACTAACAAAGATCATTTTCAATTGATTGTCCTTGATAATGAGTGGCATTGCACATTTATATAAGTAGCTTACCATTTCTGATTCATCTGGTGTACATCCTCCATTAATATAATATTCAATATCTGCTGCCTTGATCTTGCCATTATTCATAAAGCCTATCTGAAATTGGTAAATAAACACACAAATATGTAAGAAGAGTTGGGAATTAATTTCACAATGTATTAATTTTGTCTTTAGTGTCCTGCCAGGGCCCGTTCTTTCCTTCTTAGCAATCCATAAAACAAAGTGTTGGTCTAGCATGCTGCAGAAATGTGAAATCACAAATCTCTCAGTCTCTCATGCTTTCCCTATCACTTCCTCAGCAGTAATTTCTCTGTCCACTCACTTTGTATTTCCCAAGTAGTGGGTGGCGTCCTCCAGTAATCAGCATATCATCTCCACGCTCCAAAATAAAACGAATTGGGCGGCCAGTCCTGGAAGAAACAAATCAAACCCTTTAGGAACATCCCAAGTGAGTGACAATGGACAATCGAGTCAGTCACTGTCAGTCAATATTTATTAAATATTAATAAATTAAATGCCTATACCAAATTAAAGATACAAAGAAAGGCAAAAGACAGATCTGGTCCCAAAGGAGCTCAGAACCCAATGAAGGATACAACATGCAAACGACTATGTATAAACAAGCTACATACAGAATAAATGGGAAGTAATTAATGAACAGAAAGACCTAGATATGAGAGGGATTGGGAAAGTATTCCTCGAAAAGGTAAGAATTTAACTGGGATTTTAAGGAAGCCAAGGAATCCAGGAGGCAGAGATCAGTGAAAATGTCTAGAATCAGGTGATGGAAGGTCTTATGGGAGGAAAAGGATGCCAATGTTAATGGATCAAAGACTACGTGAGCCCATATGAAGCGTATGAAGACTTGGAGAGGTTGAATGTAGAGAACTTCCAGGGGTCTCCCGGTCCCACTAATGGGAGGTTCCCCTCTCCTATACAAACTTCTATAAGGTTATAGAGCAGATAATCAGGACGACATCTAGCCTTGTTTGTTAATACCTCCAAAGACGGTCTTATAATATAGCCCTAATAAATAATTAACGAGGTTTCAAGGTAGATAATCAGCAAGAAAGGTAGTCTTGTTTGTTTGTGTCCACGTGGTCCTAGGATAAAGCCTTAAAAAATAACTAGCCTTAAGCTAGGGTAAAGAGTGATCAAGATCAAAGGAGGGCCCTTGTACATTGTCTGCATTTTTTTCTGGTCATGTAGATCTTCTGCTGGAGGACATATAAACTCTGTGGGCTCCTTGTATCATTGGATCTGTATGAAATGGCTCTGTAATAAACAGACTGTTGATTACACCCCTGTCTCTTTATTCTCACCAATTGCTAGCTCACACAACTGCACTGGCTGCACCAGTTGAAAGGGAAGGCAGTCTAGGTTATGAAGACCTTTAAGCACCAAAATGAGGGTTTTATATTTGATCTTGGATTGAGGATCAAATTGAGGATTTGGAAATATTTCAGGAAGCCTTGTTCATTTCTTAATGATAAAAAATAGCCCAAAGTCTAATTAAATAATTAGTCAAGTTTTTCTCAAGGAGTATAAAGTAATTTGTTTTATTTAAGCTTGACAATAAAGAAAGGTAAATTTTAAAAGTTTTCCTTGTCTGTGAGAATCTCTGTAGGATTTATAACAGGTTAGTTATAACAGGCAGATAAATGGTTCAATAGATAGAGTGCCACACCTGGAAGCAGGAAGACCTGAGTTCAAATCATCCTCAGAAATTTACTAGCTATGTGACTGTGGGCAAATCACTAAAACCTATTAGCCTCAGTTTTTTCAGCTGTTGGAGAAGGAAATGGAAAACTACTCCAGTATCTTTGCTAAGAAAACCCCAAAAGAGGTCACAAAGAATTAGCCACAACTGAAAAACAACTCAGCAGCAACTATATAATTAATCTATAACTGTAGGCAAATTTCAATTAGTGTTCTAGTTGATTAACTTAGGAATTTTAAACCTTCTCTGAAGAGTAAGGTTGAAACAGTAGAGTACACTGGAGGAGTACAATAATGAGTTCTGTTTAAATGTTGAATTTGAGATGTCTATGGGACAATTAGGTGCAAATGTCCCAGGCAGAAAGTGAAGTTTGACTGGAACTCAGAAGAAAAATGAGAGTTTGATGGGATTTTTCTGCCAATGAAAATCATCTCTTCTCTGGAATGGACAAGACAAAATAATAGCTGCTACAGGGTTGATAATCAAGATAAAGAAAAAGATAAGTAATAGGGTATCCCCCTTCCTTAATTGAATTAAATTTTCCTAGACCAAATGAATTACATTCTTGGGTATTGAAAGAATGTAAGAGGTGATTATTGAACCATTATCAGTGATCTCAAATGATTATGAAGAGATATTGCAGGATTAAGAATGGTAAATGCTATCCTGATTTTTTTTTAAAATGAAAGAAGATAGAGTCTAAAAAATTATGATAAGATGTTGAACTTTACTTTGATTTCTGGCAAAATTCTAAAATATCTTACTAAAAGATGGTCAGTGAGCATCTCAAAAAGAAATCAAAAGTCACAAAAGGCCAGCATAGCTTCATCAAGAACAGCTTACGTCAAACTAATCATATTTCCCTTTTGTGACAGGGTTATTAGAATGGTAGATTGGGGAATGTTAGAGATGATCTGCCTAAAGGTCAGAAAGTGATCTGACCAAGTCCTTTAGGTATTTTTTTATTTTTAAAAATATGAGGAGAGACTTTGGTGTTAGGATAAGCAGGTAAATTTGAAACATCTGGAACAAATGGTGAGATTCAAAAAGCAGTCATTAATGGTTTGATATAAGCTTAGAAGGTGTCCAGTGGACTTGAGCTTGACCATGTGCTATTTAAAACTTTTTATCAAACTCTTAAAGGCATATATAGCAAACTTAACAGATTTGCTCATGGGAGGGACACCTAATACACTGGAAGACTAAGAAAGGATGCAATAAGATCTTAAATGGATTTTTTTCCTTTTACTTTTTTTTGGAGGGGAAAAAGCAAGGCAGTTGGGGTTAAGTGACTTGACCAAGGTCACACAGCAAGTAAGTGTTAAGTGTCTGAGCCCAGATTCGAACTCAGGTCCTCCTGACTTCAGGGCCAGTGCTCTATTCACTGTACCACCTGGCTACCCTGGATGCAATAAGATCTTGCCAGTCTCACACCCTGGGCCAAATCTAGTAAGATGAAATTTAATAGGGATCAATAAAGTCTTATACTTGAGGTCAAAGAGTCGATTTCGCAAGAGCAAGATGGGGAAGGTGTAGTGAGAAAACAATGTATCTGAAAACGATCTTGAGATTCTAGTGAGTTAGAAGTAATGTAAATCAATAATCGAGAAAGATAATCCCATATTATCTTAGTCTACACCAAGAAATGCATAGTAGCCTCCAAACCTAAGAGTTCCAATATATTCTGCTTTGGTTGAGATACTCTGGAATAGAGTACTGTGGAATACTGCTACAGGTGCCACATTTTAGGAGAAGCATTGTTAAACCCTCATCATTTCTCAACATGGATAGCAGGACTCCACTACCAATAATTGTATAGATGCCATGACTCAAACCAAATGCAAAAGTATTTACTTCTCATTTAGCTTCCATATTCTGGAGCTCCCAGGGTGTCTCTCTACTGGCAGTTGCAAAATATGGCAGATATTAACTCTGTGTGTGTGTGTTTACAAGCCTGTGTGTGTGTGTATGTGTGTGTGTTATCAGTATGCATGCAGTAATCTAAAATCTTTGAAATCTCAACATATGAAAATGTAATTGATCTGACCAGATTTGGGGGGAAGGGCAACCCAGTCCTGCCTCCTACTATAATGTCAGAATTTTTCTAGTTTAGCATTTCCCAAACTCTGCTTCAGGAAACTTGAATGTTCTATGCAATGTGAGTAAGACTGCTATCAGAATCTTCTGATACTGATGATATTTTCCCCTCTGAAATACTAAATATTAAAATTGCAAGGTATCTTTTATTTCCTCTGCTTTGTTTCTAATTTCTCAGACTCCTCTTTACCCTTGAGGAGTTTCTATATACTCTGAAGCACTGGGTTCTGAAAACATTACTCAATAAATTAAAAAATGTTAACTATATAAAGAGAAGAATGAAACTGTCTCTGCCTTTATGGAGCTTACCTTCTATTAAAGGAAACAACACATATATACAAGATATATAAAATAAATGGAAAGTAACTTTTGAGGGGATGAAGAGAAGCACTAAAAACAAGGAAGATCTGGAAAGGTGATGTGGGCAGATGTGGGCAGTAACACTTGAACTGGGCTCTGAAGGAAGCTAGGGATCCTAGGAGGCTAAAATAAAGAGAGAATATAGTTTGTGTGAAAGTATGAAGAAAGAAAATGAAATTTCTTGTGTAAGGAACAGCAAAAAGCCAATTTGGCTGGGCCAGCAAGTACATGAAGCAAAGTAATCCATAAGTCTAGGAAGGCAGGTTGGAACTAGGTTGTAAAGGCTTTAAATGGCAAACAGAGCGTGTTGCATTTGACACCAGAGATAGTAGGAAACCACTAGAACTTCTTGAGAAGAGGGAGGCATGGTTATACTTATGTCTTAGGAAACTGATTTTGGCAGCTGAATAGAGGAGGAGTTAGGACTTTTAATGGAAGTTTCTTTGATAGAAATTAGGAAAGTTCAGAAGTACAAGAGATTTGGGACAATATATGTTTTTAGATATGATGAGTTTCAAATTCCTTTAGAGAATCTAATTTGAAGTGCCCAAAAGATATCTGGTGACATGGACCAAGATCTCAGGAGAAGGGTGGGGGGAAGAGGGAGGGAGAGAGAGAAGGAGAGGGGGAAGAGAGAGAGACAGAGACAGAAAGAGACACACAGAGAAAGGGAGAGGGGAGAGAGAGACAGAGAGACAGGGAGAGAAGTGGAGTTGTAATTTGCAAAAGAAGGGAGGGGATAGAATGTAAGGTGCATAGAGGTTTAGGAGGAGTATTTGGGCCACTTCTTCATCAGAAATTGGATTTAAGGAGACCAAAGACAGACTGATAAAATTTTTGAAATGCACAGTAAAGAAGAGGGAGTTCAATCTTCAAAGTGTTAAAATGCCAAATTAATTTAGGGAGTAAAGGTCCAGTAGTCCCAGATAGCTGTAATGGTAAAAGTTTTCATGCCATCAGGCATATGTTAACTTATGTTCATCTGAACTCTTATTCATTAGATCAAAAGCAGTTTAAGGCAGGAACTGTATTTTCTTTCCTTGGGACTTGTGACATACTAAGAACTTTAAGTTAATTAACTTTCTCAGTTTTAATCCCTCTGGTACTAAGAAACCAGAAGGCATCTTACACAAAAGCAATATATCAATATTTAAACAACTCAGGCAGGTACCAAAATGAAAAGTTTGACTTGCAGAGTCTGATTTAATTATAACTGAATGAGAAAGACATATTAAAGTTAGGCAGGAAAAAAAGGTAGGCAGCTTCATTTAAAGTCAGAATTTTGTTGAAAAAACATCAGACTTGGTATCTTGTCATAAAGCCTCAATTTCATCATCTATAAAATAATGATAATGTTACCTACAGGATTGTTGCTAATTTGTTAGACCTTTTAATTATTATTATCTCATTATCTTTTATTTTAGCTTATTTTGCTTTTTGGAGGGGGAGGGCATGGCAATTGGGGTTAAGTGACTTGCCTAAGGCCATATGGCTAGTAAATGTTAAGCATCTGAGGCCCGATTTCAACTCAGGTCCTACTGATTCCAGAGCCTGTATTCTATTCACTGCACCACCTAGCCGCCGGTTCCCATGATCTTTAACACTGAGAATGTTTAATAGTAACTTTCTGGATGATTTTGACTAGAAATTATATGAAGAAAAGCATTCCAGAATTACCAGATGCCAAATTCTCAAGGGCTCAAAATTTAAAAGTTTAATAAGATTTTTTTTTAAATTCTGAAACTCAAAGACAACTCACTTATTTGCTGCCACAGCAGCCGCAGCTCCCAGTAGGGCAGGTTTAGTCATTTTGCCTCCAAACGCTCCCCCAGCCCGTCTCATGTGGCACATGATTCTGTTTTTGGGAACGCCCAAAGAGGAGGCCACTTTTTCCTATGAGTCAGAACATAATCTGTTATATGCAACAAAATAAATGATCCAGAACACATTTCAGTTAAGCTACTTGCTTACTTACTAAAATAGAAATATTTTTATTTTTTCAGATCTAATGATCAGCATAAAAAACACAATCAAAGCCTTCAAGTCATATTTCTCCGAGTATTGGAAAGAATATTGATCTGAATAAGGAGGTATTAACTGAGGAAAATTAATAAATTATAATATTTTTTCATCTTTTCAATACAAATAATACCTACTAACATCATCATCATCATCATCATCATCATCATTCCACTAAAATCCTACTCTGGTACTTTTTAATGACTCAGAGGTGACCCTGGCTATGTCAGAAGATCTTTGATTCTGGAAAGCCCTAGACCAAGAGTGGGGAACCTACAGCCTTCCTACCTTTCCAGCCTTCTTAAACTTTATTCCCATGTACTCTATGATCCAATGACACTGGCTTCCTCTCTATTCTTAGACAGTACTCCATCTTCCAACTCTGTTTCTTTTTATTGGCTGTCCCCAGGCCTGGGCTGCTCTACTTCGTCACCTTCACCTCCTGGTCTCCTTCCACACAGCTGAAAATCTCACTTTATACAAGAGTCTTTTTCCTTCCTGGCCTCCCCTCCCAAACTAGTGCCTTTCTCTGAGATTGCTACTTATTTATATGTATGTATAAATGTATATAAAGTTTTGCATATTGCTGCCCCATTGGAATAAAGCTTCTTGAGTAAAAGGACCATGTCTTTGCCTTTCGTGGTTTCCCCAGTATTCTAGGTTCAGCATCTCTCATATTTTAAGTACTTAATAAATGCTTACAGATTATCTGACTGACTTGGCTATGTGACTCTTGGGAAGTCACTTAACCTCTGAGCAACTCAGGCAACTTTCTAAAGCTACAAGTTGAAGAGAATCTCTTGATCTGCACTGGTGGAGGGAGTTTTTGCATTAAGAGTTCCCCTGAAATCACAGATCCAATACAAAATTTAAAAATAAAATAAACTCACATAGGTATTAGAACAATCAATTAAAAAATAGTTCTAGAGGCCAGCCATGAAAGTAATTAGTGGCTTATATGCACAAAACCTAAAAGAAACTAAGGTAGATGAGGAAAACCAGACAGTGATCTAATAGAAACTTGCTAGCAAATTGATAAATTTAAAGTGAGATATTTGATATGTTGATATATTGAAAATACTCTCTGCCTATTCTTTGCATTTCCATTTAACTTGATTTCTATAGGAAGTTTAATTTTAAAAGGAATTTTCAGTCTATTTGCCCTAGGTAAATGTTGCAGTTAATATCCAGAACAAGGTGGACTTTTGGTGGTAGTAAATAAAACTGGGGAATATTGCAAATTACATTTTGTGGAGACATGATTTTTTTTAAAACATCACAGTTAATGTAAACAATGTTTTAACCCAAAGGTGCTATATATACTTTTTGGAAACAAAATTTTAAAGCTATAAAAATCTTTATTCTCTCTAAAAGTGAACAACTAGACTGAAAAGTGGGGGAAATGATCTGTAAATGAAATATGCACGCTACTTAGAATTCCATATCTATAAGAGAACATCTGCAAAAGTCCCAATCTGTCATAAACTCACTGGGTGACTGAGCAAGTCATTATTTTTCTCAGGCCTTTTATTTATTTATCTATAAGTAAAGGAAGTAGAACAGATGATCTCTAAAATTCCTTCTACTTTTGACATTCTATGAATTCATTTATATTAATTTCCTGAGTACATATTCTGATATTCTATAATTCTATGTGGAATAAAAGAAGGACAGGTTGGTCAGTCCTAATTTTTGTTAACTATACAGAAAGCTGAGGTTTGGAGATTCCACTATCCTTTAGGCTTACTGCTCTATCTCTGGGCAAAAGCAACTGCTCTTTCGTATCCACAAACTGAGGAAATGCCATTCACATTATTACAAATTCAAATTCACAAGAGATGATAATGCTAAAGGACCTCACCTGCACAAATGCAGCATCTTGGCTTGATACATATATCTCCATCTCTTTATCCTCTGTCTTTGGAATCACAAGTATGCTTTGCGTTTCCATATAAAAATGTTCCTGTCCTCCCATATGTACCTCACCTATTACACAAAGGGAAATAGTCAAAATTGGTATCTAAGGAAAAAAGAAACTGGCATGTACAATAAAGAAGAATATAATATATTTTTACAAGGTTCAAAAAGTTGTCTTTTTCCAGATTCTATGTAGTATACTCCCTTATGGGATAAGTATAAAGAATAATTAAAGACCATCCATCTTGTTTTTAGAGGAATACCTGTTTTTCAATCTACCCCTCCACAATGGCAAGAAAGACTAGAAATCACTTTGGTAATTTATTTGGCCTAACTGGAAAGGTAAGTTTGCGTAAGAAAAAGAATCACACTCCAAAGTTAAATACAGGGACGCCTCACTTCTGAGATGTTAAGAAACGCAGTGTTCTAGTTAAATGAGGGTTCTTCCCTTATTCAATTAAACTGGTTAGAACAACGACCATCTCAAAATCTTCACTCTACCAACCACAAATCTTCAATTTATTCATCAAATGGATAAACCATCAAGATAATGTAAACACATTTGTAAAAACATAGAATAAAAATACACACTTAAGTCTGTCTCTGATGGAGGGGGGCAGGGAGGGGAAAGAGAAGGGAATCAGCATTTATATAACTCCTACTGTTTGCCAGACACTGTGCTAAGCACTTTACAAATATTATTGAATTTGGCTCTCACAAAGACCCTGGGAAGTAGGTACTAATATTATCCCCATTTTGCAGTTGAAGAAAATGAGGCAGACAGGTGTTAAGTGACTTGCCCAGAATCACATAGCTAGTCTGAGGCCATATCTGAAGTCAGGTCTTCCCCATTCTAAGCCCAGTGCGCTATCCATTATGGCATCTAGTTGCCTCCAATGACTTCAGATATTTAAAAATAACCTGATGAAGTGTAGGGTGAAGACAAGAAAATTTTCCACAAAATTTCATCTAACTACAAAACAATGCAAAGGGGAGGGGGAGAAGAAAACTTCAAAGATGCATGGGAAATAATGACTGTTTAAATACCAAAGACCATAGAAACAATTGAATAGTAGAGAAAACTGGATAGTTAGCAATCCAAATAGTTCCTGACACTCTGAAACATAGAATCATAACTACAGAACCGTAGACTTGTAACTGGAAGGACCTTAGTCAAACCCTCTCATTTTAGAAATGAAAATAAATAAATAATAACAATAACAATACCACCACCAATAATAATAATGATAATGATAAAAACTAACATCTATAAAGCACTTACTTTGTCCCTGGCACTGTGCTAAGTGCTTCACAATTATTTTTTTCACTTGATCCCCACAACAACCTTGGCAAGTAGGTGCTGTTATGATCCCAGTTTTACAGATGAGGAAACTTAGGCAAAGAGGTTAAGTCACTTGCCTGCCCAAAGTCACATTGGCAGAGCCAGTATTTAAACCCAGGTATTCTGACTCCAAATCCCAACCCCTTTCTACTGTCCCTCATTGCCTCCCAGTCTACAATAATGATAGTAATTCAAAATAATGATAACTCATATACATATGCATAATACGTTCATATGAAATACATACATAAATATATACATGTGCATATATAGATACACATATATAGTACTTTAAGGTTTCCAAAGTGCTTTACATATACAATCATCCTACAAGTTTACAGCATTCCAACCAAGTAACTATATTGATGCTTATTTCTAGGAGCTACTGAAAAACACACATCTTATCTGTACCCTTAAAAATAAAATAAGAAAAGGATGTTTTTAACAGACCTAAAATGGAAAAATTATGGATACTTAAAAATAAAATTGAATTTATAGTTCAAGAAGCTGAAGACGGTTCTATTAAACAATGAGATAACTGGAAAATAACTTGTCAAGTTATTAGTGATGAAAACATTCTCATTTTCTCTCCTACACCCTTAGTTAGCAAGTTCTTCAATGCAGGTTCATGAAATCAAGCTTCTTGGGCTTTGAGAATGAATTTCTTTAAACCAGGTTAACCAAGGTACTAATCATCTGGATATCTGTTATCTGGAGTATTGCTGTACTAAAGATTTTTTAAATTATCTGTTAATTTGGATAATCTATATCCTTACCTCTTTCCATTAGAATTAATAGTTAAATGCATGAAAGTTATTGTAAAAATAATATTTTATTTTCCCAATTGCATTTTAAAACAATTTAAACATTCTTTTTTTTAATTGTGGGTTCCAAATTCTCTCCTTTCCCCCCTTTCAAACTACCCTCCCTAAAATGGCAATCAATTTCATGTAAGTTATGCATGTGCTATCATGCAAAACACATTTCCATATTTGTCATGTTGTGAAAGAAAAAAATATATGAAAGCTCTAAAAGACCCACTTATTAAAATATCCTTCCCATCCTACTGACCTGCTGGGATACAGGAACTTACCCTCAATGATCTGGTCAACAGTATGAAATGCTTCCTTAATGTTTCCTTGTTCCAATTTTTTTTCTGACCCAATGAATGACTTGTGATATATTGCATCCTATGAAGACAAAAACAACTATTACAAACCAAACAATCAAAAATGTGTCACAATAGATTGCAGACTTTTTTATGTCCCATTCTCATCTAACATATAAAACCGTGAGCAGTCGATATATTCACAAATTTGGACCATTGTGAAAACCCCTTTTATTATATTTATTTACTTATTCTCTTAGTTTTTATTTTTCTTCAATAAGAAACAAACACAGTAAATAAGAATACAGTATGCCTGTGTTCAGGATTTCAAATTAAACTTATTTCAAGGCTCTTTAAATGGTGAATCTATTGTTCCCTCCTGAGAGGATCTAAAAGAAATGGCATAGGATGAGGCCATGCCATTTCCTCTAGTTTAAAGTATCCACCGCTGTATAGGTTCCATGGATGCCAATGAAAGTAGCAATTAGACTGGAAACTTTATATTGACTGTCTCAAAAACTGGACCCACAGCCTTTCCTCTCGCAAGCTCTCTAGGACTGTTGGGATTCCTGATTTTGATCCAGTTTCTACTTGAATTCCTGAGTTCTGTGCTGTAACTTTTTTTGTTGCCCCATTTTTCTGTTCCTGACAACAAGGAAGGTCCACCATAGAATCCCAAATGAGGATAATTATAGTGTCTCATGGGGTTCTTGCAAATTCCACATGTAGTGTGTTTTACAAAGCTTTGAGTGCTGCATAAATGTTAGTTGTGATTATTGTTATTTTTAATGTCATTTCATTACTATGATAGAAACAACAAACTTTTGAAATTCTAGAAAAAGTAGATTGTCATGAAAATCAGATGACTGGATGAATCCTGACAGAGGGACTAAAAACATTAAGTGATTCAGTATTCTCTTGACACAGTGGAAAATACAATACCTTAATTGTCACAATCACTGGCTCCATGTCCTCATACACAATGTTCACCTTTTTAGCTGCCTGCTTGGCATGAAAGTATGAATCAGCTGCCACAGTACAGACAATCTGTCCCACACAAATTACCTGCAGAACAAGCCAACAATGTAAACTAGGCTAGTTTCAGAGCACCAATAACTACACTCAGTTTCTGACATGGTAAAATATACTGTTTACTAAGTCTGAAATAAAACCAAAACAAAGTAGACATTAAAACCATAAAAAATATCCTTGTAGGCATACACCCCAACAAGCAAAGTACCTCTTCCTGGGCAT
Source organism: Pseudocheirus occidentalis (assembly GCA_028646575.1). NCBI lineage: Eukaryota > Metazoa > Chordata > Mammalia > Diprotodontia > Pseudocheiridae > Pseudocheirus > Pseudocheirus occidentalis. Next base: position 195,633,523 of record CM053596.1, on the reverse strand, counting down.
ACAGTCTCTCTTCTTCATCACCATTTTCAGCTGGAACATCTTGAGCTGTTATTACATCAACTACTCCAGGCAAGGCAAGAGCTTCAGATGCATCAATTGAGCTGGGAAGAGAATACAAGCATTAGAGATCCAGAGTGGCAGATGGAACAAAACCTCTGTCCATCAGGGATTACGTCAAGATGTACTCATATCACCAGTGAATGATTCCATATTGAGAATTCGATTTAAAATTACAATTAAATTGTAGACAACAAACCAAAAAACCCTCGATCTCTTGATAAGATGTTTTCATGGCTTCTTATAGGGAGTAATGAAAGAAAAGGAAAAGCTTATAATCATAATTCGTTGCTCCCATACTCATTATATAATCTAAAAGAAGTTGTTCAATTTTTGACACTGTAGGAAAAGATCCACTGTGAGGGTTCATTTAGAGAAACAGGATGAGAGGATCGCCAGAGCTAAGGAGATTATATGAAACGTTCCATCGTTCTTTAAATTCTCATTTTAGATAGTAATAATTCTTTATTTAAAAATGAACTTCCATTCCTTTGCTTTACATGACTTTATGCTTTCTGTCTGCTGACATCTCTTCTCTCCCTCAAGGCTGATTGACCTACTTGATACCCCGTACACCCAACTAAAAATAATCCCTCCATCTTTGAACCTTGAAATCCATTCTTTTTTGCTTTTCCTGTGCCCTCAAACTTTTTTCTAGTCTGCATTACATTTATTTATTTAAATGTTTCATTCTCCCATGTTGAATTTAAGGGAAATGGAGGTTGTATGTTAATTCATCTCTGTAAGCCCAACATAGTACAGCATACATAGTAAACATTTCATAAATATTTGCTTAATTAAATTCTCATCTTACAATTTGTCTTTTTATTAAGCAACATCCCAGGACTATCTTTCAATATAAAGCAGTTAAATTTACATAAACAGAAAGCTATGACTCCAATAATAGTTGAATATAAAGTTGCTAATACTAACAATAGGTAGTTTTTCAATACTTCCTCTATTAACTTACATGATTTTTGCATGAGGCCTTGTACTGGTTACTATAGCTAGGAAGAGCTCTTCGTCTATAGCAGGCATGTCATCACAAAATATGGCTTCCCCAGTGGCATGTTTAATACCTGATTGGTGCATAACTGGACGACCAACTGGATCTTGAGGTGGCTGTTGGGAGTCTACACACTACATTTAAAAACAAAAAACCAAAATCCTAAAGTCTAAACATTCATAGCATGTTGACCAAAAGCAAATGCTACTAAGACTAAAACAAGACAAAATAAAAAATAAAAACCATTAGGAACCTTTTAAGCCTTTCGGTTATAAGCCATTTCTCTGCAAGGTATATGTCTCAGTTCTATTGTTGTTCCCCAAATAGGTTATAAGAGTATCAAAGAATCTCATAATTAGGAAGGATATTAGTGGTTATCTAGTCGAATCCATATTTTAACAAAAATATATTCTATAACGTGGCTGATTCATGGGTTATTGAAGTAACCCATTCTGCTTTCTTAGGAAGCTTTTCCAGAGATCAAGATATCTGCCTCCCTGCAACCAAAATTCTACAGCTCCAAGAAAATCAAATCTACTTCCTTTGCCACATGACAGCCCTTCCAAAACGTGAAGTCAGTTACCAGGTTCTTCCAAATCTTCTGTTATAAGATGATCCCCAGTTCCTTCAATCTACCCCTATAACATCATGATCTAACGGCAATGCACCCTCCTAATTAGTGTCCTCTGGACAATTAATTAATTTCCTTCCCGAAATGCGGGGCCCAGAATTGAACCCAAATACTCCTGATGTGCTCTTACTAGAGCAGAATTTAGTAGGGCTACTACCTCATTATGGACACAAATACATACCTTAGCGTAGCCTAAAATTGCATAGACTTTTTTTGGTGCCATATCATACTGTTGCCTAATGTTGATATTGAAGTTCACTAGAATCCCCAGATCTTTCTTAAATTTTTATGTCTTCATATCTGTTCCATCTTATATTAGTGAAGCTAATTTGTTTTAATCCAAGGTAGGACATTGCGTTTATCTCTCTTTTTTACACTGTCCCTCCTATAATGAGCTCAATCAATCTCCCTGCTTCTACTCTTTCTCTTCTTCAATATGCTCTTCATGTAATTGCCAAAATAATTTTAAGGCAAGGGTCTGACTATATCACTCTCTTTTTCAAAAAATTCAGTAACTCTCTGTTACTAAAATACAAAGTCATTAGTCTAGAATTTAAGGTTCTTCACACTCTAGCTTCTGCCTATCTTCCAGCCTTGTTTCATGTTACTCCCCTTCACAAATGACATTCCATTCTAAGTCCATGATAGGACTTGATCCTCCTACTTCCATGCTGAAGCTAATCTCCATGTCAGGAATGCACATCTTTCTTCATTTGTTTACTTCAAGATTTACTCCAGGTTATTTCCTCCTTTGTGGAGCCTTTCCTGATTGTCTCTCCCCACTTCCTAATACCACTTCCTAATTGTCAGTCTTGATCCCCTCCACTGGTGACCACAATTACAGTGATAATGAATTAAATTCCTATCTAGGGAACAATAAATTTTAAAGTTAGAGTCAGGCATGAACTGTCATGCCTATTGGAATGAATTCACTCTTTGAAGGATTATACATCTAAAAAACTTCAGAGCTGTAACAGATAACATAGTATTTCCAGTTTTTAACTTGCCATTTTCTTTTTCTAAAGAAATTAAACCTACTGACCTCATAAGCCTGTGCCCCACAGGGTATAGTTAAGGGGAAGTCTTCCAGGACACCTTGGAATTTGTTGGGGACATCAGGATATCTGGGGTCCTGAAAAAAAGAATATATTCATTACTTGAAAATAATTCTGGTGATTGTGCAATGAATTAGCCACCAATTCATTGAGAAAATAGATGTGAGATGGGAGTATCACCAAGTAGAGTTTTGAGGTTCATTCAAGACTCTCTCTAAAACCCCCTATTGCTGTAGCAGATAGCTTTAAAATGCAACTGAGGATTAGTTTTGAAACTATAAACACAATTATACAGCATTAAAATTCTTACCAATAGATTAGAAGTGAAACAAAAACTTAAAAAAAAACTCTGCTCTTTGATAAAAGTGATTTTGATTGCAGTAATCAAACTTAGTCTTGCAAAAATGAATGGTAGACACATAAATGGAAACACATTACCCTGACATTTAATTTCTGCAACACTTCCAGGTAGAATTTGAAGAAGAAACTGATCATGAGAGTTCTTTTGTATTCTACCATTCCACCAGAAGATGAACTTGGGATAGCCACTTCATCTAGGACTAGCCTGCAGGCTTCATCTATCATCTCCTCATTCCAGGCCCTAGATGGAAGAATATACTAAATTAGTCCAGTAGAATACACATAAAGTATGAGGGCGGCTAGGTGATGCAGTGAACAGAGCACCAGCCCTGGAGTTGGGAAGACCTGAGTTCAAATCCAGCCTCAGACACTTAACACAAAAACTAACTGTGTGACCTTGGGCAAGTTACTTAACCCCCATTGGCCTCCAAAAAAAAAAAAAGACACAAAAAAAGAAAAGAAAAATATACATAAAGTATTTGTCAGAAAAGAATGTGTATTTAAATCTTTTTAATTACTTCAATGAATGTTAATAAAGTCTTTTTATAATAATATTGTAACATAGGAACATAATCTTCTACAATAAACTGTGCCCTTCATCTTTTTGATGTGGGTCCTCACTCTAACAATATGACCTTTTTCTTTTTAAACATAGTGTGTAGACTTCCAGCAGCCACCCCAAGATCCAGTTAAGTCCATAGGATATACTTCTGCTGATAACCTACGCTTGTGGCCATAATTACAATGATAATGGATTAAATTCCTATCTAGAGGATGCCCATGTCCTCCCGTAAAGTCTCCACGGAGGTTCTACCCAATATACTGGAAGTCTTTAATATTTTGTGGGTATCAGTGTAGGCTGGGCATCTCTTGTCCCTTTAATTTTGCTATGTGACCAGTCCATCTCCTTTTCTAATCACACATTTTCATGGATATTATCTTTCGTACAACTTCTTATATACATTATGATTGGTGATATGTTGTAGTCTACATAAGCCCACCGTGCATGTTTTCATTGCCATTTGCATCAGCTGTAATTTTACTCATCAGATCATGGTATTCCATGAATTGCAGTTATTGCCCCACCAGAAGAATATTGGTGTTAAAAAGATGTGGGTTGTGTCAGGGAATAGCTTGGCATCATTAAAAGCACTCCACCATTCCTCAACCTGAAGTAACGCAGCCAGGTTATCACATGTATGAATTATATTTATGCTATTTTATTTCTGTTCAACTTCAATTGTAATCTAATGCTTCATCATGACATGGAACTTCCCTTGTGCTTTGGAAGACCGTAGCAGTAAGTATGAACTCTGCAGATTCAAACACAATATGAAGTTTTAGATTTTGACCTGGCCTAAGGAATAGTTTCATAAATTTTAGATAGATTTATTATTGAAGGGTTGGACTTTAGGTGACAGCTCCTGAATCTTATCTACTGAGAAGGAGAAGTGATACAATCAGTTTTGAGAGAGGGTTACCCACATCAATAAAATCAGTTTCCTGATTTTAAAAATGTTTTTTATTCTTAGTCCAATTTTGTGAGTACTTCCATATAATACATCTTCATTCTCATGCATATACGACATTGATTAAACAAGGGATAACAGCTGATGGCATCCTCACTTACTAGTAACACGAAGTAAACTTGAATGCTAATTAAATTCTCTCCCTCCTCCCCAATCGAATATATACTCTTTCACCAAATTACTCTTTATAATGAGAAGCTCTTAGTCATGTGAGCTTCTTCCATAGTTCCCCAACAAATTACAAACTTCTTAACCACTACTCAAGGCTCTCCACAATCTGCCTCCCCCAACACTGAAATGGTATGTTCCATGAAGCCTTCCCAGATCCCTGCAGATAGAACTTTCTCTGAATTCTCATAGTACCTCATTCATACTTCTCTAATGCCCTTAATATGTTCTAATCAGTACTGTAGTACTCTGTAAATTTCATCTCCCCTCCTTGAATTCTCTATAGCATACAGCACAATATTCATTAAAAATTGTTTTAATGTATACATTACCTTCCTATAAGCTGCTGACATGATTTGTTTGCACTGACAGTAGCAGAGCCTACTCCTCCATACAAAATGTTTAATTCCATAATGGTATTTGTGCCATCCTTAAAACAGACTCTCATTCCAGAATTCACAATTGCTATGGCATTCTGCTGACGCTGCGCCTGTCGGAAAGCTGAGACAAACTCCCACTGGAAAAATAACAATATGAACGAATTCTTCTGTTTTCCTTCTAGTACATTAGCCCACTCCATTCTTCCCAATCAAGCATCACAGGACCATGTCAATTCTCTTCTCCTGCTGCTAGCGCTAAGCCATGCAGTCCCTTAAGTAGAGTAGTTTTCCACTCTTCAGTAGTCAAGATGTCTTATCATGTGAGATTTGTCTGCAATGCTTACCCCAAAAGACAGCCCACCATTACTGACTTCTGCACAGGGATAATACTTATATAAACCCAACTTGGGGAGCAGTCAAGTGGCATAGTGGATAGAATTCCAAGACTGGAGCCAGGAAGACTCACCTTCCTGAATTCAAACTGGCCAGACACTAACTGTGTGATCCTGGGCAAGTCACTTTACCCCATTTGCCTCAATTTTCTCACCTGTAAAATGAGCTAGAGAAGGAAAGGGCAAACTGTTCAACTATCTTTGCCAAGAAAACCCCAGATGGGGTCATGGGATGTCAGAGGCAATTGAAAATGGCCTGCTTTATTCGTAGTCTTTCTCTGTCTGTATTTTGAACACTTAATTGAGTTTAAATTATTAGGCAGCAACAAAATATGAAGGAAGAAGACTTAGGTTTGAATTCTGACTCTAATATTTATTATTTGTGTAACTCCAGATAAGTCACTTCACTTCCCTAGAATTTAGTTATATCTTTAAATCAGTGGGTTGGACAAGGCCATTTCTAGGGTTCCTTCCAGCTTTAAAATTCTATGGTCCTGTGATTTTTCTACTGAGTCTGGTGTGTATTCTGCAGAAAGTAACTACTAAATAATTATATTATAGTGAAAGAGAACTCATAGCCCCGTACAGAAGTGAGAAAACTTGGATTTCAATCCTAAGTCTGCCTATTACCACTACCTGTGTAACAGGGGCCAAGTCCTTTAATTTCTGCGGTCCTCATTTCCCCATCTGGAAAGAGAGGCAGCTGTACCAAAATATCTCTAGGATCTTGTTAGATATCTAATTCTATAGTCAAAGGGAATACCAGTAATTCCTAGTTTTCTAACTATAACAATTCCTCTGTATTTGTAGTTGTTAATAATAACAGCTAGTATGTATATACCACTTTAAGGCTTGCAAAGTGTTTTACCAATATTATCTCATTTAATCCTTGCAACAACTCTGGGAAATAGGTACTATTATGTTCCCATTTTACAGATAAGAAAACTGAGACAGACCAAAGTTAAATAATTTGCCCCAGGTCACAAAGCTAAGAAGTGTCTGAAGTTGCAATGGAACTCAGAGTTCAATCCACTGTGGCCCCTACCTGAACTACAGCTAGGTCAAAAGAGACATCAATATTTGTTGAAGGTCGCCTTTGAAGCATAAAGTTTGTTGCCTTATTGAAAGGTTAAAAGGCACTTGGATAGGTTTTGTTGTTGTTCAGATCTTGTCAATCAATAATGAAATAAGGCCTTCACATGCTAGCAATTTGCGTAGCATTATTTACACTTAGTTGTTTTTTGACTACCTTGCTGACATTCTTGTTTATTTAGAACATCACAACCAAAATGGAGAAAATTAAAATTATTTCTTATCCTTAATATTTTCTCCATAGAGCTATTGGTTCAAATTTAGGCTTTTTACTAACCAGTCAAGTTATCATGAGTATATCCTCTGTCTAGTCTCTCTATTTCCTGATCTGCAAATAAACAAAGTCTGACTAGATGGTTCCTAAGGTCCCTTCCGGTTCAAGTTCTAAAATTCTATGCTTAAGTGCCATGAGCTTTTTAGAGCTGGTAAAATTTAAAGATAGTGAAAGTTATGAAATTTTCTAAAGCCATCCAACAAATAAAGATCAAATCTGATTTATTATTAATATGTAATTGTTCATATTTGTATATAGAACATATATATTAAGTATCTATGTTCTTATTGCTATAAATTTAGTATTTCCTCAACACAACTTCTATGCCCCATTATGACTAATGCTGTATAGAACTAAAGGCAAGAATTTTGCTAAAAACAAAACAGAGGATTACATGATCTCTTACCTTTTTAGAGAGAGGAATAAAAACAGAGACTAAAACCTGTTCTGAGGTAAGGTTTGCATTTGGTGACCCAGCAAGAAAATGATCATTTAAAGGAAGTCGTTGTGTTCCTTCTGTTAAGAGAAAGAATAATTTCATATAAAATTTTCACCAAAATAAAAAATTACATTCTTATAACACCAAATAGCATCAATCTTATAAAGGAAAATGAATTTTAAATAAAAAGAAAAATTGGAAAATACCAATGAATGGCACTCTAAATATAATAAACTGAGTATACCCAGATTCGGAAAGATCTCCTAGCACTCTTCCCCTGAAAAGGCATATATGTTTTATATATACTGACAGTAGGACTTCTCTAGTTCATAGAAGAGAGGCTGAAAAGATCCATGAACCTTTGTAAAATAATTGTTCTGGAGTAATAGGAAATCTTGATGTGTAGGGAGCATATATATTTACAGAGAGAGCAAGACAGAGAGAGACAGAGAGAGAGAAAGAGACAGAGACAGAGAGAGACGGGGAGACAGGGAGAGATGGAGAGATGGAGAAACGGAGACGGAGAAAGACAGAGACAGAAAAAAAGAGAGACAGAGACAGAGAGAGTGTTGCTTTTAAGAGGAATTTGTCTATTCTCTCTAATAAAAGAGAGGCATCAAGTTGTTGTTCATTAGTTTTTCAGCTGAATCTGACACTTTGTGGACTCATTTGAGCTTTTCTTGACAAAGATACTAGAGTGGTTTGCCATGTCCTTCTCCGGCTCATTTTATTGAAGAAGAAACTGTGTGAGGCAAATAGGGTTAAGTGACTTGCCTAAGGTCACAGAGCTAATAAGTGTATGAGGCAAGTTTTTAACTCAAGAAAACGAGTCTTCTTGATTCTAAGCCCGGCACTCTACACACTGTGCCAACTAGATATATATAGTTGGTGTTTAATTATCCATTCTAGTAGAAGAGGAAAGGAGGTGTAAAACATAAAAATACTAAATACTGACTTTTATATGGCCATTTAAGACTACAAAGCATTTTATATGCATTATCTCCTTGATCCTCATAAGGATCCCGAGACGTATAATATGTTATTCTTGGGAGATATAACATATTACAGATGGCAAAATAGGTTGTGACTTGTTCAAAATCACACAACTACCAGGTAGTAGGGGGAGGATTTGAATCTAGTTCTCTTGTAGTCCACATTCTCTTCCCAAGAAGTGGAACTAATTGTATATAACATGTAAGTTCACATTAACTCCTTTAAAGTAGTTGTTTTTACTAGATACTTATTCCAAAGATACAAAAGAGTTCTGGAACTCCTATTTTAATTCAAAATCCACAGTGCATTCTTTTGAATACCTGGAGTGGGGGTGAATCTTTGTCCTCAGCCAGTGGATTTTATTCTTAGAAAATACCAAAAAAAAAAAAAAAAGGAATAAGATGGGAAGTCAAGTAGAACAATACTATTTCATAGTCAAGAATACTACCTGACTAGAAGGTGCTTCCAGAAAAGGAGGTCCCAAATGTTCTGACCAACATTCATAGGCTTCCCTGGTTGCATGTAATAAAGGATAAAATTTTGGTCTTTTTGAGAATTAAGATGTCTCTTGATATTAAAGCAATGCCTTGGAAGTTGCATGAGAGCTTTACTTTAACTGTAGGCTTTACTTCTATGATATTGCTGTCCTTTCTCTGTCAATGGTCATTGTAGCCCCCTTTCAATAGGCTCCAAGGTTTAGCCTGTTTTCCCCAGAGTAACTGATCCATTATGTGGATCCATTTCCTGCTCTCAAGTTCAATCCACATTATGACCAAAGGCACGTCTTTTGCAAGGGGTGATAAGTCATGACATAAATATCATTTTTTAACCAGAGCAAATAAAACAGAGCAAATCTCCCTCATTCATTTATGCCAACAAACTAAAGACCCTGTCAATGTGGAAGCCTTACCTACTTCAGTAATTATTAAATATATATCCTCATTACTAAGTTGCTCTAATCAAAACCTGGAAGAAATCATCCTGGTTTCCAAAAGAATCGTTTTCTGTACTTCCCTGCCCTCTAGTGGAAATCATTAGCAAGCTGTGAACAGTTCCAAAGGTAGAGTCCAAAAAAGGCAAATAAAACCAGCTAGTCTGTAAATTAAATAGTCAGCAGCTGCATGCTCTACAGTAATCTCTGTTTCCCCATTGTTTCTCTAAAAATATGGATGTTACCCAATCTAGCTGAGCCTCCATTTCATCATGTATAAAACAAGACAATATCTGTCCTACCTCATTGAGATGTAGCGTGGTCCTGCCATAGATGCTCAGTAGCTGTATGATCTTGGACAAGTTACTAACCTTTTCTCAATACCTTTCCTTATTGTAAAATGGGAAATAATAGCACATACCTCACAGAACTATTGTGAAAATCAATATAACATATATAACATGTTTCATAAACTTTGAAGTGCCATATTAGTTAGTTACTATTGCTTATGAGAACTGAATAATGTATGTGAAAACTTTTTATAAGTGGTAAAATACTGTTGCATGCAATAATAATGTGTATATTCTCATGATTGTGATTATGATATGATTTTAAAAGTATTTGGGAAAGAGGAAAATTCCACATGCCCCTCTAAAAGGGCCAGTTTTAAAGTTCACTTTACTAATTTATACAAAAACTTAATGAATCTTTGTCTTATTGGCAATTACAGAAGTAGATAATAATAATATTTTATTTATTCAGTTACTGGTTTAGGTGGGGAGTGTATCTTATCTTTAAATACTGTAGCAAGTGCTGGCATATCTGCCCTTCCCTTCTCCATTTAAAATCCTTAATATTTAATATATGAAGACATATATAACTTTGTGTATAAAAGAAAGGTCAAGGGTGAAAAAGAAGATGCAATGTTGTTAGCATAAAAGAACAATTTCTGTCTGACTTTCTATATAAACACATTTCATCTTTCTGAGAGTCCAGAAAGGAGAAAGAGCCAATGACATTTTGGTTTTGGCAGATTCTCTGCCCAAACAACCCACTTTACCTTCTGTTATCCTCTTTTGAGATGAGTACATGTGACTTTAAGAAAAAATAATGATTGGGGATTTGGTCAAAATACATTGTGGTAACAAGTCTAAGCCATTTAACATTTATCTTTATAAGGAATCCATTTTCTTTGTAAACTAATGTTCCAAAGTTTGTCCTGAAATGATATATTGATTTTTAGAAGTATTAAATATACATTGAAAATTATAAAGTTGATAAAATTTTTGCTATTGATCTAAATTTATGATTATATCATTTTAGGGAGTTTCTTGAGCAAGGAAACTTCTTATATTAATGCAGATAAGCACCTATTTTGCAACCTATCAATTTAGATAGTAGCTTGAGGACACAGGGAAGTTAAGTGATTTGCCCAGGGCCACACATTCATTTTCAGAGACAAAACTTGGCCCAGCTCATCTTGAGAGCAGGCCTGGGCCTACTATCTACTTTTTCATTTTGCCTCTCCAAAGAGCCAAAGCACCAAAATTATTAAAATTCATATTTTACATAGTTTATAATAGCTATAAGATTTAGCCCTGTAATTATTGCTTGATATTCAACTTAGCAAAGTCATGACAACAGCATTCAAAAATGAAAACGCAAAGAGTCTTACGAGAGGAAAAATGGAAGAGATATGCAAAAAAAATCTATTTAAAATTATTTAGAATAGTGAAACAAACACATTTGGACTCTGACACATTCTGGGATGATTACAAAGGAAGTAGAAATGACACCAAAAAAGCAAAAACAGGATAAGCAGCTGGATTAGATCAAACACATAGGGAAGAGATCAGGGCTATAGGTGGTACAAGTGTGAGGGCAGAAAAGAACAACGTGTAGTTTAGTTGAAGGAGTAAATGATACCAAAGGTGTGGGGAAAAGTCCAATGTTTGTTTCAACCAAAAATAGGGCAACTGAAAGAATGTCAGTCATTTCTGACCTATATGCCTACTTTATGTTCTATTCAAAATCTGTATGTGGTAGGTATGCATGAATTCAGAACATACTGAGTGAGGGCATTTGTAAACCAATAGGTTTTCATAAGTGATATTCATCATGGAGCACATTTGTACCCTCACAACTGACTGAAAGATGAAAAATATGAAAACTGATTTTGCTTATTGATTGTTAATTTCAAAATAATAATAATAACAATAATAAGAGAAATAAAAACAGCATTGGACTGAATGTTGTCTGATCTGCAAACATCAAAATCATTTAAGACTCCTTGTAAGATGTGACAACAGAAATAATGCTTCAATGACCTCCTGGTAATGAACATGAGAGAAGGAATAAAATGGGGAGATATTTGTTCAATAAAATTATGCTTGTCTGATGGAGGAGATCCTGTGAAAAGTCCAGGTTGAGGAGAGATTTCTTGTGAAGGTGAGGCGCTCCAAATGATCCTATTTACAGAAGACATTGCTTTGATTTTGTTGAGTTGCAGGACACTGTAACGCTTCCTGAAAAGGTCTGTCATCAGTCAATAGCATTTGACTTGGCTTCTAGAGCAGTTTGCAATACTTCAGAGATTATGCCATCCAATATATGTCCCTGAAGAGGAGTGATATCAAGAGGACTCTGGTGCAATGCAGAGATAACCTTCCACTTACTTTGACTGCCTTCCACATAGTCTCTGATACAGTCACACTGGCCCACACCAAGCTCCCCTGGCTTCCTCTAAGACTCAGCTCAAATGTCCCCTTTTCCAGAAGGTATTTCTTGGTCTCTCTCTGCCGTGGTCTCCTATGCTAGAAACTTGTTTCTGAAAATTGAGGATTTCTGAAAATCAGAGGATTCTGAAAATCCTCCAACTGAGGTTTTTTAATATTATCATTTCCTACCAGATATAAAAGGGAGATAGTACCTCAAAGGGCTTACATCCTATTTTCCTAGGTTTCTTGCATAGGACCTACAAGCCAGAAAGTGGAGAAAAATCCCCAAAATATTGGATTTTATGTCATGCAATAATGTCTGGAAAAGGGTTACATACCATTATGTAACAGATTTTTGCAAAGGAGCCTAGTTTCTCACCTTTTGATAGCAAGTTGAGTACACAATTGCCTACACCCAAAACAGGATTGAGACACAATTGCCTACACCCAAAACAGGATTGAGATCAGATGCTGCCATTCGACTTATAATATGTCCTCCTAAGGACTAAACAAATAAAATTATTTTAGAACTTTTGTAGCTTTCATGATTATTCTATTTTCATGGAAGTTGAAGTAATTATAAATGGGAAATAGCATTATTTTTCAAAGAATTGTAATTTCTATTGAACTTAATCTAAATGTCTAATTAGAATCAGAAATACGGGTATAGATCAAAGATTTTCTTAATGGTTCATGGAAAAGACCAAAACAAGTCAAAATCAGCTCATCTCTTTCCTTACCTACAAAATAGAAAGAGTGAACATGAAGTTAGTGTATCTTCCTTAAATACCACTCACTTCTGACTCAGAAGGACCTCAAAGAACAGTACTGGCTGGAAGAAATTTGATCTGGGACTAACTATGGATTTACAATTAGGTGGACAATCTCTTCCAGTCCGCATGAAAAATACCAGTGAATAAGTCTACAAATAAATGAACCATTTTATGATCCAGTCTTCTCTTATTAAATTATTTATCTTCTGCCTCCTGGCTCAGAATACTTACCGCCATGTTCCTGATCTGTTGTCCAGCCAGAGTTCTCAAATGTTTCAAGAGAGCTTGGTAAGTCTGAGTCTTCTCCACAGGAAGCTTTAAAACCATTTCAGTCAGGATTTCTTTCAATTGGGCCAGGCTGCAGCCTGCACCTATAGTCAACCCTAAAAAACAAGTTACCTTGATGAATACAATGTGAGTGGCTTCTGATTATATACAAAATGGGGACGTTGTGTAGCCTAGAATTACATGTGGAGGCATCAGGGTATGGTGGTAAGATGAAGGTGGAAGGTATCAGGATTCAAGGCCACCCCTCTCTTTTTAGGCACCCTGTTTTCCAGATTGAAGGCCCAATAAGTAAGCTGTGCCCTGAGCTTGGCATAACAACAATCCTTTGTGCTCTGATGAATTTGCTGTAACTAAATCACAAAATTATTGGTCCCTGAGCTTGACAAGCACCAACAGGCCCAGACAAGAAGTCTTGATATGAATGGACTTTTTGTCACTGCTCAGCCTTGCCTCCCTCTTGCTGCTGTGCCTCCATACTCTTGCTACACTGCACTGTTTGATTCTTTATCTAGCTACACATATATAAATCAAGGTTTAGTCCCACTGCCTTGGGTCTCCTACTAGAGGAGGCCACAACATATGTGTCTAATTTCTCTCCCTCAAATGGAATAAAGAAAGCTTTTTGCTTTTAACTTGTGTGAGCTCTTTGGTATTTTGGGAGTTAACAGTGGTTGCAAAACCTCTGTGATGGGTCATTTATTACCAGAGTTGCCAAAGCAAAGATGATGGAGGGCTTTGACTCATCAGATTTTGATTAGATAAACAACTGACCAGCCAACTATGCCCTCTTCTTACTTCTGCCACTGCTTTTCCCTCTTATATTTACATTATAAGCTGGTGCACACTTTCCCTATTTGAAGGAGGAATAATAAAAATGTAACATATCCATATCACCATTGAATATAGTGTTATCTTTCATTGAATAGCCCTATGGTGAAACCCAGTTTTAGAAGAAAATAGCAATAGTTTACATTTATATAGCATTTGACAGTTAAAGTGCTTTACATGCACGATCCCATAGTGGTCACTACAATAATGGCTACAGCTGATACTATAAGCACTTTAAGGTTTGCAAAGTGTTTCCCTATTATCTCAATCATTAAAACTTTTTAACTTGAAGTCTATCAACTTACTTTTTTTAACATATTATGATAAGTATACTTCAATATAATGTGTTTCCTTTGTTATCCTATTTATTTTATTTCATGCATTGAAAAAAACATTATTCTGAGACAAGATCCATAGTTTCTTTCATGTTGCCATGAATCCCTATCAATGATTGCTAAAAAGATTAAGAATTCTTGCCTTGGACTTCTGGGGGCAGAGCCAAGATGGTGGAATAGAGAAGCATTCAGTGAACATTCTTTTCCAAACAACTTGAAAATAGCACCTTAAATGAAATTCGGGAGTGGCAGAACCAGAAAAAGATCAAAGTGAGATATTCTTCCAGCCCAAGACATTTGAGATTGGAAAGAGATATCTGTGACATGGGAAAGGAGGCTGACCTGGAGCCCATGTGGATGAAACACCATTGGTGGGCCTAGGTGGTGGTTACAGAAGCAGCAGCAGCTTCAGGAAATGTCTTCAGAAAGAGATTTCAGGGTAGCTCTGTGCTAGTACTGGACACAGAACCAGTAGCTATTTCGCAGTTCCATTGCCATTATTTACTTCCGGGTCATAATTCAAGGGCAGAGAGGATCACTTGTAGTCAAAATGGAATGAAAGTCCTTAGGGCAGTATCATTTTTGGCCTCAGGGGATCAGGGACCCTGAGGAACAGTATCAGTTACAATCCCAAGAGATTGGGACCCTTCCTGGGTAAGAACTAGAGTGAAAATGAAGAAAGCAGTGGCCACACCTCTTCCTAGGTCACACAACCTTGGAAGTACCAAAAATTTCCAAAACCCTGGACGTGGCCATGATCACATCAGTGTGAAAAAGCCTCAGTCTTTAGATAGAGCTCCTCCTACCTGCCCCTTCTATGCCAGGAATAGAACCCAACATTAATATAAAAAAAAAGTTTCAAATCAAGAAATAGAGTGGAAAAATAAGAAAACAACAAAAAAGGAACCTTACCATAAAAGGTTACTAGGGTGACAGGAAAGATCAAGACAAACTCAGAAGAAAACTAAGTCAAAACAGCTACACACAAAACCTCAAAAGGAAAAAAAATGTGAATTGGACACAATCCCAACAAGAATTTCTGGAAGAATTAAAAAATAGAATGTTCAAAATCAAGTGAGTGGTAGAGGAAAATTTAGATAAAGAAATGAAAGCTAAGGAATAAAATTATGAAAAGATAATTAACAGCTTGATAAAAGATGCACAAAACTACTGAAGAAAATAACACTTTAAAAATGGAACTAGTCAAATGGAAAAAAAAGAAGCTCAAAAAAATCTCCTTGAGAAGCAGAACTGGCCAAATGAAAAAAGAGGTACAAAAGCTTACTAAAGAAAATAAATCATTAAAAATTAGAAGTGGGCAAGTCCAAGCTAATGACTCCAGGAAAAGTCAAGAAACAATCAAATAAAGTCAAAAGAATAAAAAAAAACAAGAGAAAATGTGAAATATCACATCAGGAAAACAACTAACCTGGAAAACAGATCCAGAAGAAATAATTTAAGAATTACTGGATTTCCTGATAGCAATGATCTAAGACATTTCAAAAACATTACCCAGGAAAACAGCCCTGAAATCTTAAAATCAGAGGATAAAATAGAAATTGAAAGCATATACCAATCACCTCCTGAAAGAGATCCCCAAATGAAAACTCCTAGGAATATCATAGATGAATTCCAGGGCTCCCAGGTCAAAGAGAAAATATTGTAATCCATAAAGAAACCATTCAAGTATTGTGAAGAATAGTCAGGATGACACAAGATTTAGAGCTTAGACAGGGCTATAACTAGGAATGATACTGTAGCTTTTCCCAAGGGTGCTGATGTTAGAGCAGAGGCTCTTAATCTTGGTACAATAGATACCCTCTAGGGCAGCAGTTCTCAACCTGTGTGTCTTGACCCCTTTCGGGGTCGCCTAAGACCATTGGAAAACACATATTTCTGATGGTCTTAGGAACTGAGACATCACTCCTCTATCCATCTCCAGGCAGGTCCACCCAAATGCAGATACAGCCACATACAAGTATTAAAGGGTCTTGGCATTAGGAAGGTTGAGAACCACTGATCTAGGGGGTCAATAGATAGATTTATGGGATTCTTTTAATTTTAAGGGGGGAAAGTATATATCTTTATTCTCATTCACCTCTAACTGAAATTTAGCATTTCCTTCAATCATTAATGAGGCAACTAAAGGATCCATAAGTTTTGCCAGCCTGCCAAAGAGCTCTGTGACACAAAAATATTTGATACTCTCTGCTTTAAAGGAAGTTAATGGTACTTTAAGGACCTTTGGTTCACTGGGGTGGCTATGTACCTCTTTCACCATTCCCCAGCAGCAGCAGCCCTATCAACCTTCCTTGTTGTTTTTTTGACCATTCTAGATTCTGTCTTGCCCTATTCTCATGAAGAGGTCACCTATCTTTTGTTCCCCAAGTAAGAAAATTAGGAGGCCTTTCCTGATTCCCCAAAATCTTAATGCCTTCCCTACTCCCCTTTCCCAAAATTACTTTGTATTTATACTATATATTTATTTATATGCATACTTTACTTCCCCCTAAATAGGGCATAGGCTTTTAAGGTAAATGATGGCCTTGTTTTTGTCTTTCTAACCCCAGCATCTAGTATAGTGGCATGTAGCAAGTACCCCAAAGATTCTTGTGGACTTGAATTGAATTGTGCCCTTGCACGAAGCATGTCGTATTCTTCTATATCAATCACAGTGACTAGCATATTCCTGGGCATTAGAATACTTCTAAAATATTTTATTTATGAGCTTCTACTTCCTGTAAGTTTCAGCAAGTTCCTGAAACTCACATATTCCTAAACCTAGAAGGGGCCTTAGGTCATCCAGTTCAACTCTCCTATTTGACAGATGAGGAAACTGAGATCCAGACAAACAAATCCTATACTACACTGCTGCTTTATGTTTGTACTCAAAGACTTACCATTATCTTCTCTATATAGAACTTGCTTGTGCACATTTTTATTATCTATTTAACAATAATGACCATTTACTCAGGTTTCCAAAGAAAATGGAATTAGACCACTCGCTACCTTCATTGGCTAGGATTGACCTGACTAGAGTCCTCCACCATTATTCTTTCTAAGATCACAAAACTGACAAAGTCTTCCAGCAGAGGGAGCATATTCCTTAACTTTAGGAAATTGGAGAGCATTACGTGACTATTTTAAAAAGAATACCCAATGTACTTTGATATTTGAAACTGGTTAAGAAAGGACCCTGCTCTTTGGATCTAATGAAACAGATATTTATTTAGACTTCAAAGGATGTTTGCCATAAGGTTATCCAAATAGGAATCCAAAAGAAAATTAAATGTGAGTTTAGAAAACTTGCGTCTTCATACAGCTTAAGCTACTCATCAATTTTCCAAGACAATAACAGCAAAACTCAAAGGCAAGGACATAGAATCTGCATCATGGATAGTCATGGCTACTCATGTAATGTGGGTGTAGAGGGAGGACAGGTTGTCCCTAACCAACATAGCCATAAATCTAATGTAGAGAAGCAAGGTTTACAACTAGCCTATTTGTGAATTTTAAACCATGAATGAATAAGAAACACTAAATATGCCCCTTAAGTAATATCCTTACCCAGAGTCAGAGAAGGCACGGGATAATATATGTAAAGTGCTTTGCAAATCTTAAAGCACTGTGTAAATGGTCATTATTGTCATTATCATTGTCTATGTACCCTAAGCAAAAATTAAAATTTCACTCACTTTGTGCTGCTGTTCATTGGAAGCTTTCAAGTATCACTCTTAAAAAAAATGCAGCTTCACTTGTCTAAAAATAAATGCCTAAAGCAGTGGTTCTCAACCTTCCTAATGCTGTGACCCTTTAATACAGTTCCTCATGCTGTGGTGACCCCCAACCATAAAATGATTTTTGTTGCCACTTCATAACTGTAATTTTGCTACTGTTATGAATCATAATGTAAATATCTGATATGCAGGATGTATTTTCATTGTTACAAATTGAACATAACCCACAGGTTGAGAACCGCTGGCCTAAAGAATATGTAGAGTCAGATTTTCTATTTAAATATGCATTTTATAAGAAATAATATTTTAAAATGTCACTTCTTACACCCCATTCTGTTGTCTTTTGTGTTATCTATCTTGCCTAGTCTAGTCTGAGCCCTTATGATGGCGATCCAATCATAATATTTTCCTCAAATGGAGAGTAATGATTTCCCCATTGTGAGCAGCTCTACATCTGGCTTCAAAATCAAAGTACAAGCTTTAGCAAAAGAATTTTTCTAACTAGTGAAGAAGATTCTTATCTTTTGCTTCTCAAAAAAAATCCCAATTCTTTTCAATATTTCTATTTTAATATTAAATCACAATGATTAGACTACTAGAAAAATATGTAATTGTGGAAACATTCAGTAGTTCAAAAAATAGAGTTCTCTATGAATGAACTTAAAAAAATTAATTAAATGCCCCTACCTTTTTTTCAGTTTAATACTATTGTTACAATTCTCATACAATCATTGTATAATACTAATCCAGCAGATTGAACCTGAACTGGAAAGAGTTCACGAAATATATTTTTTCTTGTGTTACATGTTAGGTAACTAGAGGAAATCACCACAACAAAAAAAGGGATAATCTAGAGAGGAAAAGCTGATGAAGAAACAATGGCAAAGTCTGAGTACACACTGTGAAGCAAAGGTTGTTTTCCAGAGGATGATCTACCACCGTCATCTTTCCTGAAAACAGAAGGAAAAGCATTTACCTATAGCACAAGCAGAATGGGTTATAGACACAAAGGTTTTCCTAACAATGAAGATGGTTAGAAAAGGTTTCAGCTGAATGAAGTTATTGAGCATCCGTTAGATGTGGGAATAGAACTGTGTCTGAAGTCAAGTTGTATACCCTTTCCTGGAAGTCCTTGAAAGTAGGAAAACTCTTTCCATCCTGGGACACTTTAGATGCAGTTTTGTCTTAAGGCAGTAGGATGGACAAGATGACCTTTGTTGGTGTTCCATGATATTGTTTGGGTTGAAAAATACCCTTTATCCTTAATTTAGTAAGAAAAGTAAACACAGAGATGCCTTAGGATAAGAATAGGAGTTTATTCTCTTCCCGGGAGAAGAGGGCTACCTATCCCATGTGGGAACATGAGGCAGAGGGCGTTTCAAAGGTTAGAACCAGAATTTATAACCCCAAATTGGTCAGGCTCCCTTTCCCGACTGTTTCCTCTCTCACTGGTGGAGAGGCTCACCTCACCAAGTTCTTCCCTACTGGGACAACAAGAGAAGTGGGGAGAGTCCCACCAAGGCGGGAAAACAGACAAAGGAAGGTAAAAGTGATTGACAGCAGCCAGGGAAGGGGAGGGGGAGGGAGGAAGGAAAGATTAACAACCCCAAATTGAGAAGTTTTCACTCATTCCACGCAATATGTTTAAATAAATACTACTTTTTTTAGCACAATCAACAACATAAACAATGCCTTGATTTAAGTGGGAACATACCTTGATTTGTATCAATCATCACAACATTCAATTCTGAAATTCTAGTGGGAGAGATGATAATGGGGTGAAAGACATCTTTGAATTTCATGTTAGGTCCTAAAAAAATAAAAATATTGGTAATAATAAAAAGAAGGTAAGGAAAAGCTAGGTGGTGCAGCGGATAGAGCACCAGCCCTGGAGTCAGTAGGACCTGAGTTCAAATCCAGCCTCAGACACGTGACACTTATTAGCTGTGTGACCCTGGGCAAGTTACTTAGCCCTGATGACCTCACCATAAAAAAAATAGAGAAGAAACAAAAAGAAGGCAAATTACTATCTTTCTAGAAATGATACTATGGCCTAGAAAAGGAACAGTCACAGAGCAAACATACAAAGCTAAATAAAACAACAATAAATGAAAAGTTTCTGAGGTTCTCTATTCTTTGCTTTAGGTATAAACATTTTTGAACAAACATTTATTGCTTGCCTACTTTTCCAGGCCCTATTCTAGGTACTAAGGAAAAGATGAAGACAAATAAAACACAATTCCTGCTCTCAAGGAACTCAGAAAGACTGGGGATTTTTTTTTTCATTATCTATAATGTTCAAAAGTACAAAAATGCTCATTGTGGTCAATGGAAACATGCTAGCTTTAGATCTATAGGCCATATCTACCCCCTTTTAGAACAGTAAATATTAAATGATCAGCACACTATGTGTTATTATTATGGAAGGTTAGTAATGATAAGTTACCAGGAGTACCTTTGTACTGTGGAATGTATTTGTTAACATGATGTCTCCTTCTGCTAGTTTCTATCCATTTCATAAAGGCAGAAACTCAGGGCCAAATTGTGATCTTTAATACAATAGACACAATTCAACTACTCACCCACGAAGGTGTTGCCCATGACAAGAGGCGCTTGGGGATATTGGGATTTAAGCTCCAAAAGGTCATTCAGGGTTACAGGGGAAATCCAGGTAACCCTGTCCCCCTGGAACACTAGTGTCTTCTTTCTTGCCTCTTCTGCCATTCTCTATAAGAAAACAAAGTAGATAATTCCCATCAATACTATTAAAATGGTGAAAGATAAACATTTGACTGAGACAAATAAAATAAAAAAGAATGTACTCTGAAATATGAATTTAAGAAAATTGATCAAAGGAATGTAATATAATCAATTTATAATTAAACCTGCTGCTTTGTATGCTTTTCCATCTCCTATAACATAAAAACCAAGCAAATTTTAATTAAATCTTATTTGAAAACACATGAATAAAACATTATCTCAGAATGAGATATTTCAGGCCAAGTTTCCAACTGACAAGCTAATTATTTCCAAGGTTACAAATAACGGTAGAAATGCAAACAAGTGCTTAGTCATAGGTGGAAGACAACATATGCTTGACTTTTCTTTTCCAAGTCCTTCACCAAGTATACATGGCACCATGTGCAGTAACTGTGCTTTCCTTTCACATAAACAGCTGTAGAGGAAACAGCACTGACCTGGAAATCAGAGAAGATGCAGCTTTTCTAATCCTGTTTCTATTATTAACTAGATCTACAACTTCTGGACAAGATATCTAATTTCTCTAAGCCTCAGTTTCCTCATCTGTAAAAAAAGGGAGCAGTGTTATATGACCTCTAAGGTCCCTAAGATTGTATTCATGTTAAACCCTAAAAGGAGCTCCTTTTTTAAAAATAAAACAAAACAAACAAAAAAAAGGTAACATACCAGAAACTCAAACTAAATAGTTCCCTACCTCAGTAGAAAAGTGGAAAAGAAATTTTTCCAGTTAATCATAGAATGTTGGAAGCGACTAGGGCTGAAGGAGTTGTGTATGTTTAGTCTATTAAAAAATAATAACATTTGCATAGTACTTTAAGGTTTGCAAAGCACTTGACATGCTATACTTATAACTTTTTACTTTGTTATTTGGTCATTTCAGATTCTTTATAACCCCCTTTGAGGATTATCTTGACAAAGATGCTGCAGTAATTTGGTATTTCCTATTCCTTACAGATGCCATTTCCTTCTTTCTTACAGATGAGAAAACTAAGGCAAACAGGGTTAAGTGACTTGCCCAGGGTCACACAGCTAGTGGCTGAGACCAGATTTGTACTCAGGAAGATGAGTCTTTCTGACTCCAGGCCCCCTTTATCCAACCACCTAGATGCCCAACAACACTTTAGGGTAGGCACTATTATTATCCCCATTTACAGTTGAGAAAACTAATATTGTAATTAAATGATTTGTTCAGGGTCACACAGCAGTGTCTCTGAGGGAGCTTTGAGCTCAGGTCTTCCTGAAGTCAAGTCCAGAACTCTATCCATATGTCCCCTGCATGCCCTCAGGAAGACATGAGAGCTGGCTTCAAGGATCTGAAGTTACCATAAAAGCTGCCTTAGGAGGGAACAGGCTTTTCTTCATCATCAAGCAGAGTTTGGACAATCACTCATCTGTTTGAGAGTTGGGCTAGAGAGCCACTGAGATCCCTTCTAACTCTAAAACTTGGTTATGTGAGGAGGGATTAGGCTTGTTAGCTGTGGATCCAGAGGGTAGAACTATGAACAATGAGCACAGAGTCACATTTAGGTTTCATATATTGATCACAGATGGTAGATCTAGAGCTGGAAGAAACCACAGAGGTGAACTTGTCCAATCTCTTCATTTTACAGATAAGGAAACTGAGGCCTCCTAAAGCTAAGCAACTTGCCCAAGGTAGTAGGCAGTCAAGTGATCATTTGAACCCAGGTATTCTGACCCCAGACCAAGTGCTCTTTTCACTCTACTATGCTGCCTCCAGGGAATTCCTTAACAAGTGGCATTGTCCAAAATTGTAACAGGCTACCTTACTCTTAAGTACACTGCTTCTTAAAGAAAAATTTAGAAAACATTTCTTAGAGGAAATGCACAGAATCAGAGTTAGAAGAGAACTGAGTCCTAATCCACAGCTGACCTAGAATCCCTTCAACCAGGTACCCAAAAAGTGATCATCCAGGCTTTTCTCAAAGACTTTGAGGAAGTAGGAAACCACAATTAAGTGTTAGCAAAGTTTTCTTTATTTCAAGCGTAGACAACTTTTATGTAACTCTGTAATTCTTACATATCCTTCAAGACCAAACTTAATCCCTCTTCAATATGACAGTCCCTCAGATACTTGAGGAAAGCGATCATGTCTCATTAAGTCTTCTCTTCTAAAGGCTAAACATCCTTATTTCCTTCACTTTCCTCAAATAGATGATCTTGAAGCCCCTTTCCTGTCCTGAGTCCTTTCATCACCGTGGTCCTCTCTTGAGAGATAAAG
>CM053596.1:195587844-195610039 GCA_028646575.1 Pseudocheirus occidentalis | reverse complement strand
AAAAAAAAAGAAAAGAGCTAGGCCTCATCATGAATGGGTTAGGGAACAAATTAAATTATGAAGGCCACCTATATCAGACTTTTTAAAATTAACCATTCCTCTGCAGCTAGATGGCACAATTGCTAGAGGGTGGGACCTGAAGTCAAGACTAAACTTCCTGATTTCAAATCTAGCCTCAGATATTTACTAGTTGTGTGACCCTGAGCAAAGCACTTAATCCTCTTTCCCTCAGTTTCCTCATCTGTAAAGTGAACTGGAGAAGGAAATGACAACCCACTCCAGTATCTTTGCCAAGAAAACTCCAAATGGGATCATGAAGAGTCAGACACAACTGAACAATAAAATTCCTCTTCATCACATTTTTAAAAAATTTTTCTTTTATAAAATGAGCAATAAAAAATGTTGAGTTTTTCAATCTAGGGTTACCAGTCTATTATTTCATATCCTCAAGAATCTGCAGGGCTCTATTTAGAAATAATAATAATTCTAAAAGTTATAATTTCCCCCCACACCCCCACCTCTCATTTCCCTCTACTTTGCTTACAAAGGGAAACTACTTTGGTGGTTCATTCAGTTCTAGTTTCAAAAAAAGAACAGTTAGCATTTTTCCAGCTCTGTTTCTTTTTCAAAGATATGTACCATTTTTGTAAATTTATCTTCACAGGCCATTCTAATCTTCTCAGGGGTCAATGGACTGTTCCATGTGAAGACTCCAGAAAATCCTCTTTCTTTCCGAGCTGCAAGTATTGCATCATGTAGGGCAAAAAACACAGAGGATCCCAGGAATAATGCAGACTCACCCAGGCCCTTGGAGGAAAACAGATATAATGGCTAAAAAATATCCAACTTTCTTTTTATTTATGTGTTTTATTTATATTTAATCTCACTCTAAAAAAATGAATTAATAAATGTAAAATGCTTTGCAAACCTTAAACTGCCAAACAAATTTTAGCTATTATATTTCTTTCTTAATAGTCCCTGTTGAGTACAAACCATTAGCAATGAAAAGTAACATTATTTGGTATGGTGCTTCACACCTAAAGAAGAAGCATTAATCTCCTCCCAGTAGAACACAAACTCCTTAAGGGCAAGAGAACTGTGTTTTTTGTGGGGCTTCTTTTTTTTTTTTATTATTCCTGGTATCTACTACAATGCATCACATATACTGGTTTAATAAATACTTGCATTACACTGAACTGAATTCCCTCCTCAAACATTTTCCAGTGAAAAAGTAATTCTTATCCAGTGTGCCTTACCTTTGATGAATATAGAGTGCGTGCAACTTCAGAAGGAGGCAAAAAGGAAATATTGAACTCAGTAGGAACATCACAGAAGGAAGGAATTTTATACTGTTCTGGCCCCCGAGTGTAGAGGATTCCTTCAGGTGAGTATTTCAGTTCCTCTAATGTATAAAGACCCACACCTTGAATGAATGCACCTTCAATCTGATGTAGAAAAAAGTGATAAGGAATTAATTTTTCCTTATATAGTCAAATATCAGCAGGCATGTTAGAGCAAATGCTTTGCAACTTTACAGCGTTTATTTTACAGCCAACCACTATGCCTCAACTAGCAATAATAAACTTAGAGTAAAGAGATCTAGGTTCCAGTCCTGGCTCTGACATGAACTAGTTGTATGATGATAAGATGGTCCCCTTATTGTCTTGAGCCTCAGTTTCACATTTGTAAAAATGGAGGAATTGTACTAGAAGATCCCTAAAGTCCTTTCTATTTCTACTAATCACAATTTTTGCCTCCATATGATTATGGGACAGGGAATGGACTTGTACTTTAATTGGCATGGAGAGTTCCTAGGCAGAGAGCCTTCTACCAACAGAGGTAGGTCACTGCCTCTTTGCAGCTCATAGTCTTAGACACTTGCCTAGAGCACTGAGTATTTAACTTATTTTTTTCAGGGAGAGACAGCCAATATGCATCAGAAGTAGGATTTGAACCCAGGTCTTCCAGTCTTCAAGACCAGCATTTTTCTACCTATTTCTTGCTGACTTTAAATGGTTCAAGTCAAAACTGACTTTCACCACTTCTTTCAGACTTCTAACTATTCTTTCAGCTTGCCCTCTCCCTATCAACCTATCCAGTACGAGCCATGGTTAATCATTCATAGTAATGCTATATTAATCTCATTCTTTTTCTGATAGGATTTCTAGACTGATAAATGTGGGAAATGCCACTTGGAAGGAATATAACTTGATTTTAGAATATCATTTTATAAAGTCTCTCTTGATATTCATGTGAACAAAATGCATAAATATGGACTGAAAAATAGTATGGTTAAGTCAGTTTACCTGACTGAATTAATGGAACTAAAAGGTTGCGATGAAGGGATTGATGAGAGAATTTGGAGAGAAGTCTTCATTACAACATATCAAGATTCTGTCCTTGATCCTGCTCTGTTCAGTACTTTCATCAGTCACTTGGATAAAAGTATAGAGTGCATGATTATCAAATCTGAGAGGGATAGCTACCACACTGGATGTATGATGTGGGATACAAAAATATTTCAGAAAATTAGAAAAATAGACTGGTCTAAGAAGATGAAAATTATTAGGTATAAATATAAAATCCTATAAGAATCCAAATATCAATTGCATAAGGACAGGATAGGGGAAATAGGCTGGATGAGAGTTCATATGAAAAATATTTAGAGATTCCAGTCAACTGCAAAATTAGTATGATCTTCCTCCTATACCTGTTAATCCTTTTTTTATTTTGAAGAAAGCCTGGTATAGTAGATAGAGAATGGGACTTTGAATCAGGAACATGTGTTCAAATCCTTCCTAAGACACTATCTATGTGATACTTGGCAAGTCACTTACTTAGTTAATCTCTCAGGCTCTGATTGTTAATCTATAAAAACTGAGGATACTAATCTACCCTACTTCAAGGGGTTTTTGTTTGTTTTTTCATGAGGATCAAATGACATACTATATGTATAGCATTTTTAAATGTTAAAGCACTATGTAAACATTAGCTCTACTATTAATTTCTGTTACTAACTTTTGCTTAATCTCACCAATGCTCAGAGTCAGAATTTTTAGTTCTATTATTTGTTTTCTGCATCTCGAATGCTCTTCCTGTTCCCTACTCACTTACTGAACCCCTATCCATCATTTTAAAATTCTATCTCAAATGGTATCTCTTTCCATGAAGTCTCCCCAATCCCCCTACACAGTGACAATATTTTCTATCAGACTTCACTGAGCACTGTTTTAATTTTAAGATGTACTTATACTGTAACATCCTCCAGTATTCACAAAGAAATATGTTATTGCCACTCTAATCAGATAAATCTAATCAGGAATGAATAATAAAGAAATTTTTTTTAAGCACTGACTAGGTGCTGAGCACTGGGTATGCAAATATAAGCAATAACACAGTCCCTGACCTCAGGGAACTTATATTCTAATGGGGAAAGACAACAAATAAAGAAGAGATGGGAGGAGGGGCTACACATATGTTGGTATAGTTTGGAAATGGCCAAGAAATGACTTGGAAGCATGGTTTCAGGCAAATTAAGCAAAATAAATAAAGCACCTGTTAGAGCCCAGTATCCCAGGAGGAAGTGTACAAGATTCTGATGTTATTAAGGGAGAAAAGAGGATGACCAGAGTATAGGCAACATAGTTTGGAAATGTTTGTACATGTTTAACTGTCTTTACAATGCTCACTCTCTCTTCTGTGTCTTCACTTAGGCAATTCCCATTATCTATTATGCCATACTCTTTACCCTATTAAATCATAAGCCATCCTTTAGAGCCCAATTCATAGTCAACTTCAGTATGCCATGATGACTTCTGAAACTGAGCACACAGTGATTTCCCCATGCTCTGAATTCCTTTAGCACTTATTTGTATGACACAATTTGAAAAGTCATTACATATTCAGATAATATTCTCTTACTGGTTCCTGTGTATTAATCTTATCTCTCCAACTAGGTTCTAAGATCTATGTTCAACATTTTAGTCTTTGAGAGCTTGTGGTCAAAATATTCATCACCCTATGGACAAACTCACAAAGATTTTTAAGCTTAAAATAGTTTAAAATATTCATACTTTTCTTGCCAACTGGGTACATAGTAAGTCCTTGATAAATATTTATTGTTTAGTTGATTAATTTTGTAACATTAGTGTCCTCAGAGGACCTTATACTTGAGATTCTATTCAGTGGTGGGAAACATTTGGCCTCAAGGCCACATGTGGCTCTGTAGGTTCCCATGTGTAGCACTTTAACTGAATCCAAATCACAGAACAAATTCCCTAAATAAAAGGATTTTTTCTGTAAAACTTGGACTTGGTCAAGAGGCTGAACCAAGGGACCTAGAAGGCCATAGTTTCCCCAACCCCGGATAGGCTTAGTCTTTTCTCATACCCAAACTTCTTTAAAATAGCCCAAATATTTTCTGACCTGATATGAGGTAACAGGAATAATTTTCAGCCCAGAAGGAATAGAGATCCCCAGGATGAGGAAAGGATACCCTTACATAAAGGGATGGCACCTGAAAGTAATCAGTAACTATGTCCCTAAAAATCCCCACAGCATGTGTTTCACTCCAATCACAACTAAAGTCGAGTGTTAGAAATACAGAAAAGATTGACAAATAACACTTACCTGACCTATATCAATAGCTGGATTGATACTGTGACCAACATCCATGACAATGTCTGTTCTTATGTTCTGTTAGGGAAAAAAAAGAAAAGGTCCATTTATGCTTTTTGAAAACCAATTCTAGGGAGAGGAAAAAGCTTTGTCCTATTTGGCGCTCATTCCTGAGTGGCACCACCTCCTCATTTCTTTCAGGAGAAAGAAGTGACGAAAGATTCTATTAAGTGAAAAGAGCTTTCAAAGTTACATCAATAAACTAATCAATTTAATAGTTTGGCCGCTATTCTTTCTGTAAGAAATAAGTAGTTTACAGAAAATGACACTTGCCATAAATTATCAATTAAATAAGTTGATCCTAATTCATCAAAAGACATAGGAAATGACACAACAAATTAAAAACAGTTTTTAATTTTCCAAATTTTCTTATACCTTTGTAATTGAAGGAAGATAAGATAAGAAATAGTATTCCTATTCCTCCTACTAATGAATTGTTATGGAACTTGGTGTGCCACAGTAACAAGAGCAAGAAATATTCTATCTCTTAGGTTTTTATTTTCATTATAGTGAAAGGGCTGAACCTCAAGACTGGAACTTAGAAACCAAAACTTCTCTACTAATCTACAAATGAAAAGCAGTGTACTGGGGCAGTCAGCCTCTCCCAAGAACCCTGAGGATTCTCATCTGTCCTGGGAACAGTATTAACTATGGCAATTAATGGAAGGAAAAGTATGAAAACTGAAGGGTGCAGGGTGTGAGGATATGTCTTCATGTAGATCAGAGAGGCCAAATATGCAACCCACTACACTCCTGAGAGAGACCCCAGGGTGTCTGATGTCGGGGAAGGGAAAGAGATCAGAATAAAATGTAGTTTCTATATGATTTTAATGTGTTGATACATTATTTTTTTAAAGAAATAGTAAATAGGTGTGGTTTTCTAAGTCAATATATGGTCCAAAGAGATTCTTATATATAGTTAAGTGGCCCTAATTTCTATTTTCTAGTCTATTGAATCTAGAGTATTGTCTTAAGAAGAAAATTAGTTGATGATACAGGATACTAAACCCTCACAGACTTGAAGTATTCACACCACCTGTTTAGCAAGGAGGAGTAGTGGTAAAAGCATTGAATTGAACTTTCTCTACCATACCTACTGCCATTTACCTTCATCTCTTCTCCCCTCCCTCCCTCCTTTTTCAGCTTCCTTGTTCCTTTTACATTTTTTCTTCCCCCATTAGAATGTAATCTCTTTGATGACATTGATGATTTTTATTTCTTGCATTTGTATAACTGAAATGATAATGGAAATTTGAAGATCTTCCCTGCCCTTAATAGGTCAAATATAATCACATGGAGCCTGAGATGGGAGGATTTTGCTGAATGGGTAGAGAAGAGCTGAGAGGAAGGTGGGAGTCAAAGCAATTAGAAGGGACAGAGGAAAGGATGCAAGCAAGCAGATAGCTAGGATTGTAAGTATTTGTTTGTGGGAAGGCCCAACCAGATAGAAGGATTTGGGATGGTGTTGCTTCCTGCCATGATAAGGTATATTAACTTCTTTATTGCTATGATGGATTCTATTATCTGGTGTTTGAAAAAAATGTTTTGCTTCTGTTTTCTATATGGAATCTATTATATTTTGTGATTCAGAACTATACTGGCAAATTCATAGCCACCATCAGTGCTGTGAATATTGCCTGGGCAATAAAATAACCCTCACATAGCACACTCCTTTACACATAATAGTCGCCAAATAAATGCTAGCTTAAAAAAAAATAGTTAAAGGGGTGGCTAGGTGGCGCAGTCAATAGAGCACCGGCCTTGGAGTCAGAAGGACCTGAGTTCAAATCTGGCCTCAGACACTACCCAAAAACTAGCCGTGTGACCTTGGGCAAGCCACTTAACCCCAATTGCTCTCAAAAAAAAAGAGTTTAAAAAATGCTAGCTGTCTTGGCTTATTAACTAGTCTAGGTAGGGCTCAGACAACTTGGGTTCTAGTCCCAACTTTTTTCCCTAACTCATTGTATGACCCTGCCCAAGTCATGTCACCTCTCTGGAGTCTCTGTTTCCCCTTCTACAAAAGAGAGGTCAAACTAGATGCTTTCTAAGCTTCCCTCCAGGTCTGTAAATCTCTATTTTGGTGGCTGAAGTTACAAAGAACAAAATTATGCTGGATGCCTACAGACCAAGGAAGTCTAGAGGAAATCACTAACCAAGGTGGATGATTTAGGATAGTACCTAAAACCTGCTGTGGCAGAAACATGTTCTGTTCTCAAAGGAACAGAACCTCCTGCCTTTTGCCACAGCCTAAGCATGGAAAGAGTGGCAGGTGACACCAACAGGACAAAAACCAAATGTTTATCTCAAAGAAAAATAACATACAACAATACAAAACCAAGCATGGTCCCTCAAGAAGCATTCCATCTAACACAGTCTTTTGCTAAGTCAATGACTACCCACCCAACTGAATTGCTCAGAACTATTGGGACTACTCAGGATGCTTGCCTTGGAAGAAGAGGGAGGAGGGGGAATATTGTAGCTGATTAATAATAATAGTAATAGCTCATATTTATATGATACTTTAAAGTTTATAATGTACTTTCATCACAGTAGTCCTGTGAATTAGATGGTATACATATTACTATTCTCATTTCACAGCTGAGAAAATTTAGTATTAAAGACATTAATTACAAAAGAGGAATCCTCCTTCTACTGTGGTACCTCCGTGGGACTCGCTTCCCTTCCCCTCTCAACCAAACCTCCTGCCAATAAACAAAATTCCTGAGTATTTCTCAAATGATATTTTTCCTCATCAGGTGAGGAAGCAACTTCCTCTGGGGAAGATCATGATGTTCCCATGATTGCATAAATAATCTAGATTGGACCTAATGTATATCCTCAAGTCTCCTGATAACAAATTCAATGTTCTTCCCACAACACTAGGTTACCCGTCTTAAAAAAGAGTAAGGTCAGCTATGGCAGCAGGCCACCCAGAACTTTGTAGGCCCTGCATACAGTCAATTCCAAGCCCCCTGCTAATTAAGTCAGCCGCGCTGTTCTTGTAGAACTCCATGCATTATCATGTTCATAGTATGTTACAACCTTGTCCTAGGACCTTGGCAGAACTAGGCACAATCTGAAAATGTGCAAATCTAGACAATCTAGAAAGCCTTCTAATCTCCCTTCTCATGGGAGAAGGGTAGGCAAAGTCAAATACATGAGGGAGAGATGAAATGTTGATACTCTAGCAAGTACGTCAAAGTCCCAGTGATAAGCATTATGTGTGGGTAGAAACCATGGAGAGTTAACCTTGCTTGAGTTTCATGACCAAAGCCTTGGAAGCCTAAGGTTAGATAAACAAGGCTCATAAATCTTCAAAAACAACAGCAAAAGAAGTATTCCATTAATGAGTCAGGCCCCACATTAGTGACAAAATTAGTCCCGCCCAGAGGCCAAAGACATCACCGTGAGAAATGCTGGGGTTGTTTGGATCAGTGCATATCATCAAATCAGCTATAACAGATGCCCTGAACTAGTGGTACATTATTATATTAACCTTAGGACTGACTATGTCTATGCTAACAGCTTGTTCCTCTTGTTAGCTATAAATATATCATTGTTCATGATAATCAAGGTGATGGTCACATGTGTTTCCTAAGGCAGATCAGCTTGTTTTTTTCAGCTCCAGAAGAGATTGTTTCTTCATGTGGTGGGGAAACTTATGACCAACTTGAAATATCACTTGAGAAATACCCAAGAATTTTATTTATTGGCAGAAAGTGAGTGAAAGGGATAGAGCAAGAGGAGTGAATAGGGATTCTTCTCATATAATTCATAAAGCTATAAAGATACTCCAGTATTCCAATATATGTAGTCCATTACCTGAGTAAAGGAAGTCCCTTATCTGACAACCAGAAAAGAGAATTCTTGGCTGACACACAATAAATTTGAATTGAGGTCCTGAGGTTGACTTGACAGGCCTTTAAGAATACTCTATTATTATTTTTCACTTAAGAGATTAGAATCACTGATCACACCAATAAATATACTTGGTAACATTTTCTGGGTTATATAACCATAAATGGCTTATTTGATCTTGTCCCTCCCAACTTTGAGATTCTGTGATTCTGACACATAAAATTAGCATCTCCTGCTTTAAGGGAGGGATGGAATTCAGCCTGTAATTTAGGCCTAGATAGGAGACTGTATGAAAAAAGAGTTACCTTATGATTTCCTGTCAGACAATCAACTTCAACTTCTGAACAGGCAGCTCCATACACAAAGTAGGCAAATGGGTGACCTTCACCTTTTTCCCAGTCCATGTCAGCCTCATAGCCCCTGTTGAAAATATAGTTCTTTAAGTATCTTACAAGGGATGGATTTAATTAGGAGCATGTCATGATGGAAAGAGCACTGTGCTGAGAAGACCAGAGTTCAGGTATTGGCTCTGTCACTTACTGCACTAGCTGAGCAACCATTTGTTGTTATTCAGTCATTTCAATCAGGTCCAACTCTTTGTAACACCATCTGGGGTTTTCTTGGCAGAGAGATTGGAGTGGTTAGACCTTTCCTCCTCCAGCTTAGGTTTCAAATGAGGAAACTAAGGCAAATAGGGTTAAATTACTTTCCCAGAGTCACACAGCTAATAGGTGTCTGAGTCTGGATTTGAGCTCACATCTTCCTGACAGTGAACCGGATACTCTCTCCAATGCGCCACTTAATGGCCTGAGTGATACACACCCATCACTTAACTTGTCTGAGACTGACTCTTAACCTTTTCCTCATTTGGCTTCTCATCTGTAAACTATGGATATAATGTTTCAATGAACTAGAGAGTTGTTATTAGAAAACCACTCTGTAACTATTAAAAATATAAAAGCAAACTATTATAAGTAGTCAGTTTGTATTAGAGTAAAAATTCTGGTTGCATTTTATTTCACAGCTATTGTAAGCTGTGTTTAAAACAAAAGACTTAGAGAACAACCAGATGTCTGTAAGATGCAGGAGATTGTTTAGACCACTGAAAGGCAGAAATCTTGCATAATATGCAACCATCATTTCAGTGATGCTTGGTGGGTGTTTCCACATCACTCTAACCACATTCACACACACACACACACACACACACACACACACACACACACACACGCACACACACACACACCAAATGCATCCCTCTTGTTTTAGACTTTTATTTCAAACCCCTGAAAAAGTCCTAAACAAATGCTCTGGATCATATGACTGTCCCTCCAAAAGTATTCCTCTCTCAATAAGAATTTTGCCTGCCCCAGAGAGTAACCTAATGTGAAAGTCTCAGTACTTGCTTTTTCTGACAAATGCTCAAAGCTATCCATACCTTTTAGATCAGAAAGGTCAAACACATGATTCAAAACACCCAAGAATATACCCTGAACCAGATTAAAATGTAATTGGGATATATTCAACAAAATAAAGAACAATATAATAAAACATAGATAATGTTAATGTCTAGTTTTCTAAATCACTGTGTGCCCAAAAGGATCCTCATATTCAATTCAAGGGACTGAATCCATTTCTTTCTGAGTTTAACACCTCTATTCTAGATCAGCCCTAGGCCACTAGGAGATAATTTAAGAAGCTTACATACAAATTCCTTGGTCTCCACTGCCAAGCCCTAGCCTTCTGTGATCTATACCTGTAATGCTGTAATGGCACCACTCTCACCACTGTTCTCTGTCATTAACCTGGACTTGCATTTTCAAGCCAAACAATCTGCATCGGTTGCTTGTCTACCCCTTAGTATTTCAGTGTTAGACACATTTTGAGAGTAGAGAGTAAGGCAAGGACAACTAACGTCATTAGTCTGTTAGCACAAATTCTTCCCTTCTTTTTCTATGTTTATCCTAGGCTGGGTATAAAAGACTTTGTTCTAGAAGATTCCCCAGGAATGACGAACAATTATTTTAAAGTGATAAGAACAATGAGATGCAGCTCTCCTGCCCTCCCAGGAACTTCTGCTGAGCATTCCTGGTAAACTTTTTTTTTGTTGTAATATTATCTATTCAACTACAAGTCCTCCCACAGATCTATCCAGCCATTCATACTTTTAAACAGGAAACAGAAGTCAGTGCCCTACCCTACTAGAAAATATAAAATACCTTTCATCAAAATTGTAAACAAAACCAAAAGTTTTCTCTTGATTCCACTATTTTTAAACACACTTTTTAAAAGCATTTTTATCTATTTCTTTGAAATACTCTAGATTAGTCTTTATCTTTGAAATTCTTCCTTTTCTCACGTCAATGGTGAAATGGCATGGTCTCACCTCAATTTTTAACAAATCTAGGAGAAAGTTAAAAGGGGTTTGCTTGGTTTTTTTTACCTGAAATAGCCAGTTGCTGAAAGACTAATACTTTGATTAAAAGCTTCTTGTGCCTGCAAAAGAAGAGCATTCTTTTTGTATGATACAAAACAAAAACCAAATCTAACATTTCATCTATGTTTTCATTTCTAATTTTATTCAAAATTAAGCAATCCTTTTTCTAAATTAATAATGGCTATTTATTACAAATTAAATGAATAACCTACAATAACAAACTACAACAAACCTACAAAATATTTCTGTTCCAGCTCCAGTACTGGCACTTCTACTACCCTTAGAGAGCCCAAGTACTCTAAGACTTCTTAGTCTTTCACAGCTTCAGTACCTGAAAAATTCATTGCCCTCTGGCCTAATTGGTTATGATTTTAAAATTTGGAATATTCATATGCATATGGATCATTAACCTCTTCAGTGTAGCTCACAGTCCACACAACAATAATGGAACGATCAACCTATCCTAAGCAGCTCTTGGACATGTTCTCCCATGAGTTTGCTTGGGGATGAGGCACAGGCATAGTAGGGATTACAGCCTATGTGCTGGAGGCCCTCCTCATTTTCTCCCGACATTGTGAGGGTACCAATAATTTCCATATGGACAACCCATCTTCTCCTTGTATAATACAATTATCTAATTACCTCATGAAGAGTTTATAATGAGTTTTAAATAATTTTAAAGAATCTGCAGCAGTATTGCTTTTTCTTTTTCCCATTTTTGGGGGACAGAAGAGGGCTATCAATCATATTATAAAAAAAAAGTAAAAGAAAAGAAGGTCCCTGAAGCATTTTAAAAGCATAGAATGAATAGAAAAAACTTCATAAGGAAACAGAGATGAATATGACAGCTTTGAAAGTAATATTTTGAATTTATTACATACTTAAAAGGAAAAGTAACTTGCACATAATGGAAATTTCTGCTTTTATGTATAATTTTCATTATCTGCTCTACTGTGTTTATAGAAATGCTTATTTACTTAGCATTTGTTTAGAATTTTTAAAGAGTTAAAGAATCTATTGCAGACATTTACAGTACAATATCAGTGAGTGAGTTTTTCATTTCAATATTGCGGATATGTACTAATACTAAAAAGGAAAAACAAGAACATAAAAGTAGAAGCCCATCAAGTTCTGCCAGTTGCATTGAAAATCCCCTTGGCTGTAACATGTACACAACAGGCTGCAGAGATAGGACAGGGTATTCTGCTCCTCAGGCAAACTGAAAAATTCTATTCCTTGTGTGTTGTCAGTTGTGCCATTATTATAACATATGTGATGAGTCACCACAAAATAAATACCTATATGCCATGGACAGTGAATTTTCTGACATTTAAAATTCATATACATGCCAAAGATGATATAAAAATATGCCTGTGTACTATGCCCTGGCTATGGTATGGTTGAGGGGAAAGAATACTGGGGATCCAAGTGTGTACTTTAAAAGCTGGCTTAGCAACTTGTCAACCGTGTGACCTCTAGGCCTCAGTTTCCTCATCTGTATAAGGAGCAGTTTGGTCTGGATGATTTCTCGTGTCAAGTCCATGGTATATGATGATCAGTTAAAGGAACTGGGGGTGTCTGTCGTGAAGAAAACTGTCAGGGAGAACACCATTGCTATGTTTAAGTATTTGAAGAGCCGGTGCAACAAAGAAGGGCTAGACTTGCTCTGTTTGGTAATAAGGGGTGGAACTTACAAAGAGGCAAAGTTAGGTTTGATGTCAGGAAAAATTCCAAATAATGAGGATTATGCCACAGTGGAATGAGCAGCTTCCAAAGGCTATGAACTCCCCTTCCCTGGAGGTCTTCAAACAGGCTGAATGGCCACTTCTCAGATGCTTTGTGGTGAGGAGGGCCACGAGGCCCCTTCCAGCTCTAAATAACTAGATTCTGTGACCTAATCAAAGTTCTTGGTTCAAGACAGGAAAATCTTACCTCACAAAATAATCGTGGGGAAGCTCCTCTTCCAGTTGCCAAGAGTACATGAAATCTACTCACTTTCTAGAGATTTCCTTTTTCTATCACTTTAACTCTAGAACATTAGGTTTTTCACCTCCTAAGAAGCAGATGGGCCTTTAAACAAAATGCTTGAGAATCTAAAAGTGACCCACTAAGGTTATCAAAATCCAGCCCCAAACTTCCCTTTATTCTGTTTATTTCCTCCTCACTGATCATTTAATTTACCTTAGTGGTACCTTTCAGAAACCTTTATTAAAGCTGTCTGATTTATAAGTACCCTATTAGGCACTCTTCTTGTGACAAGAACTGCCCTGTATTCTTTCACATGAAAAAACTCTTACCCAGTCCTTCCATGTGCCATAAGGGTTTTTGCTAATGATGGGTTCCAGACGTTTTAGAAGAATTTGACAAGCATCCTATAATTGATGAAAAAAATGAAAATTAGGCTAATAATGTTGTGAAAGAAATAGTAGCTTTGTTAAA
This sequence comes from Pseudocheirus occidentalis, assembly GCA_028646575.1. Classification (NCBI taxonomy): domain Eukaryota; kingdom Metazoa; phylum Chordata; class Mammalia; order Diprotodontia; family Pseudocheiridae; genus Pseudocheirus; species Pseudocheirus occidentalis. Next base: position 195,596,628 of record CM053596.1, on the reverse strand, counting down.
TAAAATTAATACCAGCTTACCTGAGACAGAAAGTGGTCCATAATTTAAAAAAAAATTTAAGGCTCAATTAGGTACAAACCACTTAATAAATCTGCACATTGGTTTACTGTCATTGATGCCTATGGATTTATAAGAGTGTAAACTATAAGTTCTCTAAAGGTTCTGGCTCATCTTAGTTTTTCCAGTGCCTAAAACAGGGCTTTGTGCCCACCAAGTGCTAGATAAATGTTCGTTCAATGAATGAGTTTCATTTGTTCTTGCAACTTGTTTATTCCTAAGAACAAACAATCTACTACTAATTCTGATGATTATTGTTTGGTAAATTGAGTTTGAGGCAGTAGCATTGTGTGATTGTTTCATAAGCTAATACTATGCCTGGAAATGTATATGCCTTGGAGGAAGATGGGGCCAGCTCATCTGGAATTAAAAGCTACTCCACAAACTATATAGTACAATGAATCACCTGAGAATTGAGCAGTTGGCCAACAGATGTGGCCAAAATTGAAAGAAGCTTAACTCAAGGCAGAATAATAATCTTCTTTGGAAGCTGGACTTTTTATGGAGCTTGCCTTTATGTGAAAGCTAAGAGGTTTAGCTGGGAATGACGGATATAGCAACTGACTTATTCAAATAGGCTATACTTTTCCTACAGCATCCTATAGGACTTCTTTTATTTACCCAAGGCATGTTGATCTCCAAGAAGTTGACTTAGTTGAACATTCCAGAAGCGTCTATGTGAAAATAAGGTGGGGGAGATCCAATTCCAATTAAATTCAATTCAACAAATATTTATTATGCACCAACTGTATGCAAGGGATTACAACATAACTACTGGCAAAAGGAAAATCCAGTCCACCTTTCTAACCTTGTCACCCTCTGCTCCTCAACATGGAACTTCCCTCCTCCAGCCAGATTCCTCATCTCAATACCTCCCAAATTCACTTTGCATTTTCTAATCTCTCTGTCTTTACTCATGCTATTTCCCACAGCCTGGAACGCCAAACCCTCTTCTCTCCATCTCTCTAAATCCTACCTAGCCACCAGTAGGCAGCATGGCAGGGGAAACAACGTTGATTAGGGTTAGACAACCTGAGTTCAAATTCTGACTTTGAGGCTAACATTTTTTTACCCTAGGCAAGTCATTTAAATTTCCTGGGCCTCAATTTCCTCATTTAGAAAATGGGGGTGGGGTGGGGCGGGGTTACCCAAGATAATCTCTAAGGTTCTTCTTGCATTAGATTTGTGATCCTGCCATCCTACTTCACGTTCCTTACCACTGACGTGGTGCACAGGCAGCTCCCACAATGGGAATTCCCCATGCGGACAAAATCATAGATTCTTCTGTCTTCTCTACTGAAGAGGAAATCGAAGTCAAATGACTTGTCTATGCCCACATGACTAGTAAGTATCAGAGGCAGAATTTGAATCTAGGTCTCCCTTACTCCAGATTCAACACTTTATCCAATAGACTAGATTGTAAACTTGTAGAGGATAGGAAAGTTCCCTTAGACTTCTTTGTAATCCTTTACCTCCCCTACCCCCAATACCTTGAAAGACTTAGAGGCTTAATAAATATTCAAATGATTTTCCATTCTCATTTCTAAATATTTCTTTCATGATTTAATGGGCTTCACTTATATAAAGTATGTCCCAAAGTCTTAGTGTAGTTTTAAACTTTGGTAGTTTAAATTTGTTAAAAATATAATCTTTAGTAATTTAAAACTACACTAAGTGGGGCAGCTGGGTCATGCATGAATAGAGCACCAGCCCTGGAGTCAGGAGGACCTGAGTTCAAATCAGGCCTCAGACACTTAATACAAAAACTAGCCATGTGACCTTGGGCAAGTCACTTAACCCCAACTGCCCTCCAAAAATCAAAATAATAATAATAATAATAATAATAATAATAATAATATACTAAGACTTTGAGAACATTCTTCATTTAATCATGGAATGCCAGTGATTAAGATGTTAGTGCTCTGATCTTACCTGCACTGCCAGGCCATTGAGATCTGCCACCACAGATCCTCCTGAAACATTAGCATTAGGAACTGTTTCAGTGCTAGTTCCACGCAAGTGAATATTTTCAATTGGCATCCCTAACTCACGACTGACAACCTAACAAAGAGAATAAGCTTTTATGAACACATGTTCAACTCAATTCAAAAGACATTAAATACCTACTATTTATACATTTCTGTTCTAGAAGCTTGGAATGTAACACAGACTCCAATCTTGAACAGTTTATAATATAATATATGTAACAATAATGATGATGACAGTAGGTGACATAGCTTAAATACATTTATTTAGACAGGTTAGTAAACACCATTATATGATATGAATCTGAGAAAAGACTTTTGTGTCAAAAATCTGTTTGTTTTAAAATATTTTGCCCATTCCTGTTTGTCTTAAGTATATGCCATATATATATATATATATGTATGTATATATATATAATATGTATGTATGTAAACATATACACACACGATGCATTTGTGTATCATTAAGTGAAAAAAAGGGAAAACTATTTCATTGGTCTAGGACAGGGATGATGAACCTGTGGCCTTCAGGCCGCACATGGCTTTCCAGATCCTTAAGTGCAACCTTTTGACTGAATTCAAAATTTAGCAAACAAAGACTGTATTGCACACACGCCCACATACACATACACACACACATGCACACACACACTGATATACTTGATTGTGAGCTGGAACAAAGGGAATGGTTAGCAGTATCAAAAGATGGAGAGAGATCGAAGTGTATAATAAGAATAAGAAAAGACCACCTGACTTAGAAGTTGAGAGATTATTGATAACTTTGGAAAGAAGAGTCTTAGGCAAGTGGTAGCATGAGAAACCAGCTTGAGAGGATTAAAAAATAAGTGAGAGTGGTGAGAAAGGGAAAGTGGTGAAGGCCCAAGATTCCTTTTTAAGAGTTTGGCAATTACAGGGAGAAAAGACCAGGATGATAGCTAGAGAAAAGGGCAGGGTTGGATGGAGCATGTCTGCGACTGAGGTTGACCGAAGCTGTAGCTGTCAGGAATTGAGGAGGCTGATAAATTGAGAAGCCAGACTGTTTGAGGGTACATGGATGTGTACGGTGAAGTCCTCTCACCCTCTCTGGTCTCCTCTAAGATCCTGCCCCATTAATCATTACCTCCCTTTCTTTCATCTATAATGAAAAGACTCTGATTTCAACCTCAGCTCTTGGATAAATTATATAATCTCTAAAAACCTTAGTTTCTTCATCTGACAAATGATGATTTATTTATTTACACTCTAAAAAATTTAGAAATTATATTAATATTTTCAGAGATTAAACAAATTTGTCAGAAGAGTCCTAAAGTCTGATAATAGTTGACATGTATCTAATATGTTATGGTTTGCAAAGTTTTTTACCGACATGTCATTTAGTTCTCAAAGAACTTTTGTAGGGGAGTTGCTTTTTTCAGTCCCTGTTTTACACATACACACATTAAGGTTTATGGAAATTGTAACCTCTGCAGGCTCAGAAGCTGCTAAATGTCTGAAATTAGATTTAAACAAAAGCCTTTCAAGTCCAGGGTTCTGTCAAGATTACATAGATCAAAAACAATTTTCAGATGAGAAAACTAAGACTTAAAGACATTTTATAATTTATCCAAGGAACCTAGGATGAAACCCCAATCTTAATTCAATATGAGAGTAAGGGAAGGATCCTGAAGGACACAGTAACAGTATCATTTTAAAGGAAATGGGTAGAGAGAGTTGGCCTTGGCAAGGTGAATGGCCACCTCTTCTACCGAGAAAGAAGTAAAAGAATAGAAGGGTCCTTAAGTGTAGAGTAGAGGAACTTAGTTCCTTTATCTAACAAATGATGTTTGGTCTGTATAATCTTTAAGTTTTCTTAATGCCATGGACAGATTTTTCCCCTATGCCTCAGCTTGATAGAAATGTCCCTTCAGAAGTTTCCAATTACTTTACTCATTTTATACTCACACAGTTTTATTCTGAATCATAATTTGGACTTTTTGTCCACTGACATTACTATTTTCAATGTTCAGGTCAAATATTTTTCTGGTTGTAAAATTAATAATTTGGAATTTGGACTCAAAAGTCAGTCTCTTCTGAATCCAATTCAAGGAGTTGTAATAGCTTCTTTCAAAACCTAGCAATCTTCAAAAAGTCATTCCTGGTCCCCCTAGCTGTTAGTGTTTTCTTCTTCAAATTATTCTATTTATTTATATGATTAAATGTATGCCCTGCCAACAGAATGTAAGCTCTTTGAGGGCAGGGTCTCATTTTATTTGTTTGTTTCTTTGTATCCTTAGCAATTAGAATAATGCTTTGTATACAGTAGGTTACAGGATCATATTATTTGGAACTAGGAGAGATCTCAGAGGCTATCTATTCCAACCCCTCATTTAAAAGATGAGGAAATTGAGGCCCATAAGAAAGAAATAATTTGGCCAAAGTAAATCAAGATCTTTTAGTATTTGTGCTGGGTTCCTTTGACTCTAAAACCATTGCTTCTTCTACCTGAAGATTCTCCTCTTTTTAATGAAAGGTGTTTGATTGCTGCTTATGAATTGAATTAAATTGTTTGTTATTATACCTTAAGACCCTAAAGTACTGATTTATTAAAATGAAACTGCAAAGGTGGTATAAATGTTTTCCTTTAATTTTTCCCTCTCACTTCACACACACACACACACACACACACACACACACACACACACATACACACACACATTTATTTATTCTTACCTGAATCATTTTGGTGTGAACCCCCTGCCCCATTTCAATGCCACAATGAGTCACTAACACAGATCCATCCAGATAGATGTGAACTAGGGCACCTGCCTAAGCAGAAAAAACAAAGTCGGGTTTGTTAGTGCTTTGTACTAATGTTATAACATCAAAAGATGGAGAGAGATTGAAGTGTATAATAAGAATAAGAAAAGACCACCTGACTTAGAAGTTGAGAGATTATTGATAACCTTGGAAAGAAGAGTCTTAGGCAAGTGGTAGCATGAGAAACCAGCTTGAGAGGATTAAAAAAAATAAGTGAGAGTGGTGAGAAAGGGAAAGTGGTGAAGACCCAAGCAAAAAATCATGATAGAGAAATTCTAAAAATCCAGTTTTCCAGGACTACCAGAGAGAAGGAAAAAGATAAGATACAAATAAGGTAAAATATGAAATTCACTTCTGGAAAAAATTCAGTTCTCCATAAATTGGTTCATACTTACTTCCCTTCTTGAAGTATCAGATTTTTCTTCTATAAGCTTAGAGTCTGGGACCAAATAATCTCTGTGATCGCTTCTAAGTCTGACAGAGAAGCATGTTTGGGTGGCTCTGATCCCAGGACCAGAGGAAGAATTAAGTTCTAACCTCTAATTCTGTGTAGATACCTACAATGAAATAACCAGGACAGTTGTCCCAGACCAAAGAGGAGCCTGCACATAGTTCAACTGCTCTGAATTTGCAGAGCCTCTCAGTGAGCTCACCAAAGAAGAGAATAACTCTTTTAAAAATTTACATGCAAAGCCTCAAAGAAAAACACAACTTGAACACAAGTCAAATAAGAATTCCTTGAAGAGTTAAAGCAAAAGGTTTGGGGGGGAGGGTGTGAGCTAAAAATAATTTTTAAAATGAAATGAGAGCAGTATAGGAAAACATGGGAAAAGAAATAAGAACCATGGAAGAAAGATGTGAAAAATAGTAGCTTAAAATAAGAGGAACAAAAGCTTGTCAAAGAAAAAAATTTCTTGAAATGGCTTGTTGACCAAATGGAAGGTAATAATTCCATGAGACATCAAGAAATGATAAAATAAAGTCCAAAGAAAGAGAAAACAGAAGAAAAGGTGGGGTATCTGAGAGGAAAAACAACTGTTCTAGAAAAGAAATTAAAAAGAGAGAATTTAAGAATCACTAAACTACCTAAAATTCACGGGGGGGGGGGGTGGAAGAGAAGAATCTATATGTCCTATTTCAAGAAATTATAAAAGAAAACTGTCAAAATATCTTAAAACCAGAGGGCAAAGTAAAAACTAAAGAATCCACTGGTTACTTCCTGAAAAAAAAAAGATACTCACAAGAATATTATATCAAAAATCCAGAGTTTCTAGATCAAGACAAAAAATTGGAGGAAGCAAAAAAAAAACCAGAATTCAAGTTCAAAAACATCACAGTTGGGATTATACAGGAGTTAGCAAATAGCCATTAAAAGAGCAAAAACCTTGGTATAGGATATTCCAGAAGGATCTGGGTTTACAAACAAGGATAACTAATACAGCAAAACTGAAAATATTTGTACAAGAATTAAATAATTGATGAAATAAAAGACTTCCAATCTTTGCTGACAAAAAGTCTAGACCTGAGTAGAAAGTTTTACATATAAAGAGTCAAGAGAGGCATAGAAAGGTAAACATGAGTGAAAAATTATAAGAGATTAAGCAAGGCAAAACTGTACTTTCTTATATGGGGACATGACACATGTAACCCTTCAGCACACTATCATCCTTACGTATAATAGAAGATATCTAATTAGATAGAAGACCTGGGTGTGATTCTGTTATGTTTGGATGATCTCTAAAAAAGAAAGGAAAAATGGGAAAGAGGAAAACACTGAGATGGAAGGAAAAAAGAGGAAGAATGGGAAATATTATCTAACATAAATAGAGTATATAAGTAGAAATCTATCTTACAAGGAGGGGACAACAAGCTGGGTGAAACGTAACACTAGAAGCTACATCTCACTTGAACTAAAGGAGGGAAACACACAAACAAACACACACATGCACACACTTTGTGTAAAAATATATCTTATCCCACAGGGAAATAGGAAGGAAGACGGGGTTAAGAGAAAGCACATGAGTAAGATGGAGGGCAGACCAAGGAAGGTATTAGCCAGAATTAAAACAGACTTTTATGTGGGTGATGGAGAAAAAAGAGAAAGAAGTATAATCAAATAGAATGGAGGAAAAATATACAGCCATCATAATTATGAGTGTTAATAGTATAAACTCCCCCATACAACTGAAAAGGATTAGTAGAATGGATTAGAAACCATAATCCAACAATACATTGTTTAAAAGAAATACATTTGAAACAGAAAAAGATGTACAAAGAATAAACTAAGGGACTAGAGCAAAATCTACTGTACCTAAGCCAAAAGTAGGTTAGATATGATAAACCTCTGGAGAACACTAAAGAGGAATAGAACAAAATATACATATTTGTCAGCTGTCTATGGGAACTTCACAAAAATTGCTTTTGGATTAGGGCATAAAAACAACAAATGCCTCCAAAAAAGAAAATACTAAGTATTTACCAACCACATTCTAATAAGGATACATTCAGTAAAAGGATATATCTTTGAGGGAAAGATTAACAATTAATGGAAATTAAATAACTTAATCCTAAAAAAGGGAGACATCAAAGAACAAATCATATAAACAATCAATAATTTCATCAAAAATAATGACAAACATGAAGCAATATACTCAAATCTATGTGATATAATCAAATCACTACGTAGGGTAATTTTCGTATCTCTAAATGTGTTCACCAATAAAAGAGGCAGAGGAAATCAATGAATTTAGCATACAATGATCAAAGAAAATCAACACATTAAAAACCCAAAATTAAACATTAAAATAGAAATCCTGAAAATTAAAGAAAAGATGAATAAAACTGAAAGCAAAAAAAACCTGATTAAATAATAATAGGAGCTATGGGGGGGGTGATCAATGGAGTTTAAAAAGACACACCATTAGCTAATTTAATTTTTAAAAAGAAAGAAAATATATTGACAGTATCTGAAATGGAAAAAAATGAAACAAAAATCAGACAAGCCATAAATGACCTCCTGAAAGGGAAAAAAAAACCAGTTCAGGACCAGATAGATTTACAAGTGAATTCTATCAAACATTTAAAGAATAATTAATTCCAATACTACAAAAACAATTTGAAAAAATCAGTAAAGAATGTATTCTACCAAATTCCTTCTAAAACACAAATATGGTCTTGATATTTTAGTCAGGGAGAGTCAAAACAAAGAAAGTAAAACATATACCAGTATTTCCAATTAATACTGATCCAAAAAAATTAATCAGATATTAGCGTGCGGACTATAGCAATATGTCACAAAGATCATATACTATAATCTCACTGGATTTACACTAGGAATGCAAGGCTGGTCCAATATTAGAAAAGCTATAAACATAATTGACCATATTAATAACAAAGACAACAAAAATTATATAATTTTATGAACAGATGCAAAAAAGACTTTTTGATAAGATCCAATACCACTCCTGTTTAAAAAAAACAACTAGAAAGCATAGAAATATATGGACCTTTTCTTCAAATGATAAATAATATCTACTTAAAACCAAAAGTTAGTGTTATCTTATATGGGAATATATGTGTGTATGTATTTTTTTTTACTAAAACTATATTTTCAGGGTGGCTAGGTGGCTCAGTGAATAGAGCACCAGCCCTGGAGTCAGAAGGACCTGAGTTCAAATGCGACCTCAGACACTTAACACAAAAACTATCCATTATGACCTTGGGCAAGTCACCTGACCCCAACTGTCCTCCAAAAAGCAAAAAAAAAAAAACCAACAATAACTATATTTTCTACCAGCTTAACTTTCCCACAAAAAAGCAGCATTCTTTGGCAGTCTATATAGCAAACTTACCTGACCAGCAGCAACTGAGCCAAGACCAACCGGAAATTTCAATGGAATAAGTGCAATTCCTTTCTTTTTCCAATAATTTTTCTTGTTGAACTCTT
>CM053596.1:195566259-195587344 GCA_028646575.1 Pseudocheirus occidentalis | reverse complement strand
AGTCTTGGAGTGGGTGGTTAGGAATGCAGTGTCCTTTGGGGGTGTGAATTGGAATGAAGAAAGTCAGGTTTTGTGAGACATTAAAAGTGTGTTACCAGGGCGGCTAAGTGCAGTGAATAGAGCACCAGCCCTAAAGTCAGGAAGACCTGAGTTCAAATCTAGCCTCAGACATTTAACACTTACCCTAATTGTGTGACCTTGGGCAAGTCGCTTAACCCCAACTGCCCTACCCCCCCCAAAGCAAAAAAAAGTGTGTTATAGGAAAACATCTAAGACAAAAAGATGTTGGTTAATGATAGGGGGCATCCTAGGGGGTACAATAGGAGGGTAAGGAAGAGCCTTGCTGTATTTCCGAAGGGATAGAGTTGATATAAACAAGATGGAGAGAGTCTGGAGCAGCAGCACCAGGAAACTGTTTCCACCTAGGCTTGACTCTATGTTTAGGAGAGGGTGGCAGTTTGCTAGCCACAGAACATTAGGTTGTGACCTCTCCCTAGACAGAAATGCTATCTTCCCCCCTAGACCCCTGGTTGAGATGTTGATTTAATTTTCTCCCTCTGGGGGTTGAAACAAATGAAAAATAACAAAATCTCTTATATTTATTTGTCTTAGGAACAAAGTCACAGACATACAGCTTAAGATCCAAACACATCCAGGATCAGATGATCAAATACCACAGGTTTCTCCCTCTCCCAGCCTAATATTACTGCTTACCAGATGCCTGGGACTGAACTGCAGAGGAAGAGAAAAAGATACTACATTAGTCAGAAAGATAATCAAAAGTTTATTAAGTAGTCTGTTGCCAGGTAAGGAACCTTTTTTTTCACCCTCAAAATGAAGCCTCTTGAGTTTCAGTTATAAGACTACATAGTCAGAATTCAATGAAATAATTCAAAGAGAAAAGCATCAGAAAAAAAGGTTTTCTTTGACTACTGACTTTCAAGTCCATCTGACAGGGACAAAATATGGCTGTGGAGGAGGTGGCTGTGGAGCTTGCACAGTGATGATATCAAGATATGACCCAGAAACTAAGAAGATAAGGTATCCTTGATTGGGGTCCTGAAAATTGTTTGTTAACTTTTATAATTTGAAACTTTTATTCTGTCATAGGTATATAGGGCTATGATTGCAGAAAGGATAAAAACTGACATTTGAATAGTACTTAAAGTTTGCAAGCAGCTAGGTGGCCCAGTGAATAGAATGCTAGACATCTTCCTGAGTTCAAATCTGACCTCAGACATGTACTAGCTGTGTGACCCTGGGCAAGTCACTTGCCCCTATTTACCTCAGTTTCCCCACCTGTAAAATGAGCTGGAGAAGGAAATGGCAAAACACTGTAGTATCTCTGCTGAGAAAACCCCAAATAGGGTCACAAAAAGCCAAATATGATTGAAAATGACTGAATATCAATAAATTAGGACATAAGCTCATCCACTGTAGGCTCTCTGAAAATTTCCTCAGTACAATTTTAGTAGGAAAGAGGACAATAGCAATAGTAATATGTACCTCACCCTGCTCCCAGTGTTATTTTCATCTTCTGGGTCAGGTTTTTGTTTCAAATAGCTTCAAAATTATGGATATTTGGGATAATGGCAAGCTTTTAAACCAATGTATATGTTTTTTTTTTACTTACTCAGTGTCATATCTAGACAATTGTGAGCAAGAGTTTGATTTGGAATAATGGTTTGATTCCTGTCAGATGTTTTGGTGGCATTTTCTAGGATGTTTTGAGTTCTATGATTGCAATCTGGTGATTTGTTTTATGACTGTCCGTGAAAGACAGCATATTTTGGATGTCAACTTCTGACAATCAGGTCATGTTTTGCTAGGTATTCAATAATTGCTAACCTCTTGCATCCTGCAGTAATTTGTTGCACAGTCTCCTTCATTTCCTTGCATAATCTACACTGATTATGAAATCTATTCTCTTTAAGGATACTCTTACTGTAATTTTTGGTGGCAATGATCTAGTCCTGAACTGCTATCACAAACCCCTCTATTTCCACAAACATATCTACATAACTCAGCCTTTTTAAAAACTGGCTCAACCTGTTGTTGACTGAGTTCATGCAATTGTTACCAATGGAGGGCCTTCTGGTTCCATTTTTGGATCTTGATTGCTTTATATGTTCCATCTAGATTTAAGCCACTTGTGATTATATTTGAGAAATTTAATTATGTACTTATTATCAACCTTTACTATTGCTTAGTAAATTAATATCTACTTATTCCAAAACTATTTCAGCAAGTTTTTGAGCTATTTGTCATGTCCTCTGAGAAAATCTATCAGTAATCTTCATTCCTCTTAAGATGGAAATGCCCGTGTTTCTATAGTCACATTATCATTGTTGGGCTAGACATATCAGTTAGCTCATCTACAGCAAGGAAAATAATACCCAGATTATGTTACTGGCCCATTTTCTCCCTACCTGGTCCTTTGACTAGAAGTTGGAGATAAAACTGGGCCAAAGCAATGAGTATTCAAGGCTGACTGACCAGAAACCAGTATCATTGTAAATTAATTATAATTTGATAATATCTGGGTACCTGCTCAAAGGGCAAATGAAATAAATAAAGGCAGGAGAAAGCATAGCTAGAAAAATATTATTTTGGAAGTAGGATTTAGTTAGCAACTCCATTCACACAAAGCACTTAAAATTATCATCTAGTTGTTCATAGAAGTATAGTTGATTTATTTTTCTCTTTTCTGTTCTGAAGACATTATTCAGCCAATGCCTGCCTGCTTTCCATATGCTCTCTGTTTGGAGCTGCTGTCACCACAGTCGAAGGCATAGGAAACACTAAAAGCAGGATTCATCCAGTGCAGGTGAGAGTCTATAGAACATATTTCTTGTTTCATCTTCTATCATTGGTGATTTGATACTTTCATAAAGCCACGGTTTTGATACTGCAGATATTCCTTTCATTAAAATTCTACCATGCTTTCTTAGCCCTTGTCATTCTTGTTTATTTCATTTCTACAAATTTTCCAGAGAGGATCAATGCATCAGGAATCTTTCTTTTGTTCCTTTAAGATACTGAGTTATCCAATGTACCACCTGGTTAGTCTGTCTTTTCTCTTTCATTTTCAATACATGATCAGTCTATGTATCTTTCCATCCACACATCTGTGATCTGAGTTTAAATGTTCACTTTGTCACTTACTATCTATATGACCTAAGGCAAGAAGCAGAATTTGAACTCATGTCTTCCTAATTCCAAATCTAGTACTCTGTTCATTATTTACATATAAACCAAACAACTCTGTCTAGGAAAAAGGTCCACAGCCAGATTGAGTTACTGATCCTGCCTAACAGAGAAGAACAAATCAAAGCTCACTTCTTATAGATAGTGATTCAGTAGCAGCATATTTGTATATGAAGGATCATGCAATTGCTCTAATTAAATTTCTTGCACTGACAGTAACTAATGTTAGTGCTAATAGAGTGTTTATATTGATGAGTATTTGTGAACTAGTAATCTCACTCTCAGTTCTCATTGTTGTCTGTTATTCTAGGAAAGAATTGCTAAATGCCATGGGACTCAGTGTGGATTCTGTAGCCCTGGAATGGTGATGTCTTTGTACTCCCTTTTGAGAAACATTCCAAAGCCCTCCATGGATGAGTTAATGGAAGCTCTTGGAGGTAGGTATTAATTCAATTTTCTTCAAGACTTTCTTTTTAGAAATAACTCAATCTTGTGTTATTGTCTACATCAGTGGTTCTCAACCTGTGGGTCACAACCCCTTTGGGGGTTGAACGACCCTTTCACAGAGGTATCCTAAGACCATTGGAAAACACATATTTCCGATGGTCTTAGGAACTGAGACATGGCTCCTCTATCTGTCTCCAGGTGGGTCCACCCACATGCAGATATGCCCAGATATGCCCACATATAAGTATTAAAGGGTCACGGCATTAGGAAGGTTGAGAACCATTGGTCTACATCTCATTTGCAGAAGATGAAGAGCTAAAGAAATCCTATGAAGACCTTAATAAGACCATCCTAACTAAATCATCACCTGCTTTTTAATTTGATGGTATCCGTGCAAAGGTGGGCATAAGAAAGAATAGTGAAAAATATGTTGGAAAATGTGGCTCAGGACTAAGGAACAAAAATGTTCAAAGACTTATGCAAAGAAGCCTAATTTTTTGTATATCATGAATATTTTCTTCAGTAAGGAGGTAGTAAATGTGAAAGCCATCAAATAACTTTCTAAAAAAAATAAAATTGAATACATCTACTCAGATGGGAAATGACCAAAGTTGTAGTCATTTTGAATCAGTTCTCAGTGTTCAGTTAGATCTGTAACATGTTAGAGAAAAGAAAAATACATTAATAGAAAAATAGAAAAAGAATAAAAAGACAAAGCTATGTTATATAATTGAAGTAAGTTCAAACCAACCTGCTTTAAACATGCTGTTCATATAAAAATGGGAATTCGACCTAAAATTGTGGCCAGTAGGAGGCTGATGAAGTTGCTGGAAGAAATCTGCAAACGTGAGATGAAAAACTTACATTAAATCTAGGTTGATGAAGCTAACTTACTAACTTTATTACAACTGATAAGGGGGGGCTTCAGAATCAAAATAAACTTCACACTAGGTTCTTTTCAAACTACCTAAGGTCACATTTAAAATAAAGATATATCACCTTAACATTGAAAGAAAAGGTATATCTGCCTCTAATTAGTGCTAAAAACTGGAAACCAGAAACCCAAACTGACCCAAGTCATTCAATTCTCTCATAGCACTGGTGAATAACTCCGCCCTCCCCCACATGATTTTCTAAATTAGACAGACATGACTGAAGAATCTTTTATGGTCATTAGGACCATAAAAAATTCTATAAGAATTTTGAAGTATTTACAAAAAACTATGGAGAAAATGACCCATGGACTAAAATTTTCCTTGATTAATTCTGGAGACACAAAGCAGTACCTTTCCTTTTTTTAAAAAATAATATTTTATTCTCCCCCCTCCACATGTTAAAACAAATTTTTAAACATTTAAAAATGAGTTTTGAGTTCTAAATTCTATCCCTTTGTCTCTCCCCAACCCCCTCCCTAAGATGGTAAGCAACCAAATATAGTATATACATGTGCAATCATGTAAAACATTTCCATATTAGTCATTTTGTACAAGAAGACTTGAAAAGAAAGAAAGAAAAAGAAAGGAGGAAGGAAGGAAAGAAAAACAAGGGAGGGTGGAAGAAAAGAAGGAAGGAGGAAGGAAGGAAAGAAAAACAAGGGAGGGTGGAAGAAAAGAAGGAAGGAAGGAAGGAGGCAGGGAAGGAAGAAGGGAAGGAAAGAAGGAAGGAAAGAAAGAAGGAAGGAAGGAAGGAAGAAAACAGCATGGTTTGGTTTATATGCAGACAGTATCAGTTATTTTCTTTGGAGATGGATAACATACTTCATGATGAGTCCTTTGGGATTATCTTGAATCATTGTACTGTATTGATGAGAAGAGCTAAGTCATTCACAGTTCTTTGTCATACAATGTTGCTGTTACTGTGTACAACATTCTCTTGGTTATTCATAATAATAATAATAATAATAAGTAATGCATTTCACATATGCCACAAAACACATTCTTTGAGAAATTAAGAGGTACTACTTCCTGGTAATATCTTGTAGAACTTACTTTCTACATCTTTCTTTTTAAAAAAAATTTTTTTTTTAATCAGTAAAAATTTCTCTTTTCCCCCCTCAACCTCAAGTCACTCTCCTCTACCACTGAGAATGAAGGGAAAACAAAACTCTTGTTACAAACATGTAAAGTCAATCAAAACAAATTTTTGTATTGACCATGCCCTCAAATATGTATTTCTCATTCAGCATTCTTAGTCTTTTAACTTTCTATCAAGAAGTGTGTGGCACAGATTTATTATTAGTCCTCCCAGAGTTCCTATTTTTTTCAGAGTAGTTTGTCTTTACCATTTTATTGTCTCTGTATAAATTATTCTCCTGGTTCTGTTAATTGCATTCTGAATCAGTTCTTATAAGTGTTTTTTAACTTTATCATTTTTTAGAGCCCAATAATATTCTGTGTATTTGTGTTTGCGTGTATGTATGCACATGTGTGTGTGTGTGTGTGTGTGTGTGTGTGTGTGTGTGTACCATAACTTATTCAACTATTCTCTGATTTATGGGCATGCTCTCAGATTCTCATACTTTGCTATCTGTAAGAGAGTGATAAATACTTTTGCACATTTTTGGAATACAAATCCTATGCTTAGGACTAAACTCTCAATTTACCTTCGCTGTAATTCCTCCTCCATTCTTTACTTTCTCTGCTATTTCTTTTTTGAGTAAACTGTGCTTTTTTTGCATTCAACGGTGTGTATCTTCTTTTGATCAGTTCAGATGAGAGTAAGGTTAAAGTGTTAGTACCCGCCTTCCCAATTCCCTTCCCTTGTTCATAGTATGTCTAATTATGCATCCTGATCTTGTGATATCATTTCCTTCTTTTCTCCCCTCCCCACAGTGTCTTCCTCTTCTCTTCCCTTTCCATTCTTCTTTTAAGATTAAGACATAACAGAACTATTCCTAGGTTTTCTTTTTAATTAGACAATGTCTATGACCCCTAATGATGATAGGGGTCATAGAGGACACATATATCATCTCCCTGTATTAAAAGTAGTCAATTTATCCTTGCTTAGTTCTTTATGATTCTTTATTTGTGTTTGCTTTTTAAAGTTTCTATTAACTACTGTGTTTGGAACCTCAAAATTTTGAATTAGATCTAATTTTTTTCATCGGGAATGCTTGGAAGTCCTCTATTTAACAAAATTCCATTTTTTTCTCCTGTAAGATTTTACTCCATTTTTCTCATTAATTCTTGGCTATAGGTTTGTATCCTTGACCTTCTGAAATATGGAATTCAAAACTGTTTACTCCTTTATAGTGGTGACTGGGAAATTACGTGTGATCCTAAGTGTAGATCCTTGATACTTGAATTCTTTCTTTCTGGCCGCTTTCAGTTCTGAATTTTGGTTATAACATTCCTGGGAGTTTTCATTTTGGGATTTTGGAAGGTGATTGGCAGATTCCTTCTATTTCTACTTTGCTTTCCGCTTTGCTTTCTGATTCCAAGAAATTTGGGCAGTTTTCTTTTAAGATTCCTTGAAATATGTCTAAGCTCTTGTTTTGGTCATGGCATTCAAGTAGTCAAATGATGCTTACTTTTTTCTCTTTGATCTGTTGTCTAGGTCAGCTGTTTCTGCAATAAGATTACATTTTCTTTTCTATTTTTTTAGTCTTTGGCACTGTTTTATTTTATTTTATTTTTTGCTTTTTGGAGGGGGGAAAACAGGGCAATTGAGGTTAAGTGACTTGCCCAGGGTCACAAGGCTAGTAAGTATTAAGTGTCTGAGTCTGGATTTGAACTCAGGTTCTCCTAACTCCAGGGTCAATACTCTATTCAATGCATGACCTAGCTACCCTCTTTGACACTATTTTAATATTTCTCTTTGCCTCATTGAGTCACTGGCTTTTATTTGGTCCATTCCAAATTTCAGAGTTTGTTTCTTCAGCAAGATTTTGTACCTCTTCTGCTAAGTTAACTCTGTTTCCAAGGCTTTCTTTCACATTTCTCATTTCCCACCTTTTTTTCTTTAGCTCTGCCATTTCAGACAAAAACATTTTTTAACTCTTTATAAGTCTTGCTTCATCTCTTTCAGGAATTCTAGTTGAATTTGTGCCCAAACTTTTATTTTGACAATTGCTTTTAGATGTTTTGGAGGCATTCTTTTCTTCTGGGTTTATGTCTTGAGCATCTCCATCAATAAAATACTTTAAAAATTTTTTGTTTTGTTTTTTGTTTTTTGCTTATTCTTCTAGTTGGCTTTCCAACTGTAATCTTGATATTAGAGCCAGGCTCTATGCATTGCTGTAGGGAAGGTCTGGGCTGGTACTATTGCTGTGTTTTTGAGTCTGTTTCAGAATCTCACAGATAGTTCAGATTTGGGACTTGAAATCTTTCAGGGTAAAGTCTTATTGCTTATCTAGGGTAAAGTCTGATTGATCTCTCCCAAACCCTACTCCAAATTTGAACTTTGGAAGTTATTGACCTGGGTTTATATTTGAACTATAGCAGACTGTTGCTGGACTCAGCCACTGTTAACCATCTGGGGAGCTCTGCTTTTTCAGTCCAGTAGAACTACATGTTGCCTTTTGTTCTGGGATTTCTGTCCTGGTTATCTCTGCAGGCCTCATACTGAATTAGAAGCTGGAATTCAGATTCTATTCTGCTCCTGGGCTGTGAGCCACATCCTTGCTGTTTGCTTCTGAACTTGCTCATTTCTTGGTATACTTTCCAGGGTTTGAGACCACTTTGAGTGGGGTGAGGGTAGTAGCAACCACACTGGCAGACCTAAGATGACTCCTAGCACAGCTTCTTAGATCTGCTTTATGAGGAAACATAGCTGTTTAAGGGGTTAACAGTCTTTCTTATTTACATCCATTTACATTCATTTACATTCACTAGTTCAGGGGAAAAGTCAGCACCCTGAACTTCAGAGAAAAACACAGAGAAAATATAAGCAGAGAAATAGAGACCAACAGACAGGGCTCTGACTGCTTGAATCATCCATACACTTTACATATATCCCTGGATCAAGAGAACCTTTACATCTGAGTAGTTGGGGAGCTTTGTATATACAAGTCACTTAGAATCTTAGCCAAGGAATCATAAGATCCTTCTCATAAGTGAGCCCCTAAAGCAAAATGCCAACTCAGAGTATGTATACACTTTTGAGAGCCAGAATCACAACCCTCATGACTCAGTGCCTAATTAAAAAATAACAAAAGGTGTGAAAGCCTCCCTACAAGCAAGCCTGCCCTAGGCAAGCTTCCCTTAATGGGCTCCACCTCTGGCCTATTAATAGGCAGGGAAGACCTTAAATACCATATTAAATCTTAAATTTCACATTACAGTGAGAAGGCCTAGGTACCCTTAGTCTGCTCTGCATCTGGAATCTGAACTGGGTAATAAGCAACAAAGTTATGAGAGTAAGGATACTCTGGTATGGGTTTAGGACCCCTTCTTTCCCCAGGTCATAGATTCTCCCTGGGTGCTGGAATGTCCTATGGTTGTCATGCTCTTTGATTGTCCATGTCCCCTGGGTCTACAAACCTCTTTGTCTCCCTATGCTGACCTGGGCCAAACAAATGACTCCCTGTGACCTTTACCCATCAACTTTTGGTCTGGTACAGTTTTGAGATCTGTTTGGAGGAGTTTTGCTGGGGAGCTCCTCATTGCACTACTTCCTGCCACTCCATTATCATCTCTATAGTTTTCTTAGTAAAAAGTGGTCTAGATAAACCTATAAGGAAAATATTAAAAGCTTAAGATGTTACAGTTTTGTTTTACTT
The DNA here is from genome assembly GCA_028646575.1 of Pseudocheirus occidentalis. NCBI lineage: Eukaryota > Metazoa > Chordata > Mammalia > Diprotodontia > Pseudocheiridae > Pseudocheirus > Pseudocheirus occidentalis. The sequence continues at coordinate 195,577,971 of CM053596.1, read as the reverse complement.
GTTTAAAAATCATTGATTCAATTAAAAAACACCCCAAACCAAAAAAAATGAATTAGGTAAAACAATAGACTATCTTTTTCATGAAGAATTTTAATCAGTATAAATCAACACAATAAGCAAACTAAACATTTCTAGAAGCTTCCTCAGGCTGCAATATATTGAACTCCTTTTACTACATTAGAAGTCCTGGCAGCCTTTGGCAGTACATGGTTAGGATATTAATTCATTTGTGGCATCTTATGAAAGAGGATGATGGAAGTTCATGAGCAATATTGCTTCATAAAAACAGCAAGAAATAATAGAGAGGAGGAAAATGGTGTATAGAAAGTTTGTTGAGAGATCTAATTAAGCTAGATCATCCTGAGATCAATGAAGGAAAGAACTAGAAGGACCATGGATTGTCAAAAAATGAAAAATAGCTTTCAAAGTCTCCATATAAAACTCCTCCATCAATGACAGTGGAACCACCAAGGTTAGATGCTAACATCCTAGTTCCCAATGTGCTCAGGAGAAAGTGGAAATGGTACTAAAAGCAACAAAGCAGGGAAGAATGGGTAGACTACACTAGTTGTACCCAGAGAAGAAGATCCATCCTGAAAATGATGCCCTTTTGAGGATACTGAGGAATTGGTGCTAAAAATACATGGAAGAGGGGATGAGTCCAGATGATTGCAAGGAAAAAAAATCACAGACAATTCCTGTATTAAAGAAAAGGCAGCTGAGAAAATATCAGTACTGACCTATATGCCTACTAAAGAAAAATATTGGGAATGATCTACATGTGTATTGGTGCATGTATGATAAGGAAAGAGGGGTTTTCATAAATGATATTCTGTACCTGACCACACAACAGCTTTACAATCTCAGAAATGATCAAAAGGTAAAAAAGTTACATTGTGATATCCCACTGTCTTTTTTGTTTTTGACCATTAAAAGCTATTTGATTCTATAGAGCAAAGTAGCATCTTAAAAACTTTCTTCCAACAATGTGCCTCCAATGCATATGAGAAATCATGAGTCCTTGAAAAATGTAGCAGCAGTATAAAACTGTTAGAAAGATCTATGTTCCCTGAAGACATATGCCACTGTCATAGAGTTGTGCAGAATCTAAATAGGAGAGGAATTTCTTATAGATGATGATGAACTTCAGATTATCCTATTGATGCATGGAATTGTACAGATTATATCTAGCCCAGAGGCATGGTAGTGTCTCAGACTAAATTCTCAATCACTCAATGTATTGAAAAAACACGAATGCCTCTTGTCTAGACTATGACATGTATTTGGATGGATAGCACATAAAGCTGGTCCATCAGTACAGAAATCTTGGTCAGATACTCTAGATTAGGAATTATTTTTTTCCTTTATTTTTTTTATTGACTTGTTTGTTTACTTTTAGTTTACAAGATTCACTTCCAGAATCACTCGAGTTTCAGATTTTCTCCCTTTCTCCCCCCAGCCCCCGGGGGCATACAATCATATATAGGATCTGCTAAATCTTTCACATTGTACAATAGTCTGGTTGTATAGAAGTGTTGTAACCAATGGAGTGAACAATGGGAAAAAAGAAACAAAACCAAACATAGAAAAGAACAATAGCATGTATTGCTTCAGTCTCCATTTAAACTCGGGTCTTTCTAGATCTTTCTCTGAATGTAGACATCTCCTTCCATCCTGAGACTTAATTCTTAACCTTTTTTGTGAGTAATAGATCCCTTTGGCAGTTTGCTAAAGCCTACATACCTCTTCTCAAAAGAATGTCTTTGCATAAAATTAATAAAATATATAGGATTGTAAAGGAAATAAATTATATTGAAATGCAATTATCAAAATATTTTTTAAAATGAGTACATAGACCTAAGGTTAAAAATCTTTTCTCTAGGTGGACAATGAATAGGCCCAGAATAAATAGGAAAGAGCTGATTTGCATTCAGGAAATTTTACAGTGTTTTTAATAACCCCAAACTTTTCTCTGAAATAAAAGATCCATTCTTTTTAACTCAATATTCTTCCATAACTCAGCATCATGAAATACCACAGAAATAAAGTTGCAGGTCATCATAGGACATTGCAGTGATGTAGTGAATCTAAGTCAGCTGAAATATATCCCCATCAAAAACTACACACTCAAAGTATCATAAAAGAGACATCAAGAGATGTATGACTGGAAAACGAAATAGGTTGGTTAGCCTAAGACTTAGAAACTAAGAGAAATGTCTGTGGTAGATAGAGGTTAAGTGACTTGTCCAGGGTCACTGAACTAGGCAGCATCAGAGGCCAAATTAAAACCCAGGTCTTCAAGACTTCAAGCCTACTGCTCTATCTGTAATGCCACTCTAGGTATAGGAGATGACTGGAGCAAATGTAGGGAAGAGGGAGATAGAATGGAGTTTGGAGAACAGTTAGTAGTCCAGTTTGGCTAAAACAAAGAGTGGATAAAAACCAGTAGTATTAAGGAAGACTCAAAAAGGACACTGGAGATGGATTTTGAAGGACCTTAAATCCATTTGCTGAATTTATTGTTGTTGAATTGCCCATGATTTCCATTGGTGCACATGTAGTGCGACAGATTCTAGAGCAGAGATTCTTAATCTGGGGCTTGTAAACTTGTTATTAAAATATTTTCATAGAATTATATATATTTAATAACTGCACTTTAATATAATTTATTTCCTTTATAGACATATGTGTTTTATGCATTTAAAGATGTTTGGAGAAGGGGTCTGTTGGCTTCACCAGACAACCAAAGGGGCCCATGTCACAAAAAATGTTAAACTCCTTCATTGAGAAGACTCCCCCAGAAAACTGGATGAACCTTTCCACAGAGCATTTTTGGAAGGACATATAGAGGTTAAGAAAGTATGATTAGATTTTTATTTTCCCCATTAGAAAGAGTATTCAAATCCATGAGATCAAAAATTCAATGATATTTACATTTAGAGTTGCATAAAGGACATAATCCATGCCAAATCAGAGGGCATATGGAGGAGAATGAGCAGGAAGGTGAAGGACCTTGGTTCCATGTCATATGAGAGGATCAGTCAAAGGATATTTTTCTTGGAGAAGAGAAGACTGGGAGTGTATGTGGGGGAAGGGGTGGACAAAGTCAGTGTCTTCAAATATTTGAAGGGTTGTCATGTACTAGAGGGAAGAGAATTTTCTGTCTGGTTCCAAAGGTTCAGGGACAGTTGTGGAATATTGCAAAGAGGAAAATTAAGGCTGAATGTTGAGAAAGACTTCCAACAATGAGAGCTGGCATCTAGGTGACACAGTGAGTAGAAAATCAGACTTGGAATCAGGAAGACCCAAGTTCAATTCTGGCCTCAGATGTTTACTAGCTGGGCAAGTCATTTAACCTCTGCCTCTGTTTCCTCATCTGTAAAATGGGGATCATAACAACACCTACCTCCCAGAGTTGTCATGAGGATTAAATAAAATAGTAATTGTAAATCATTGAGTACAGTGCCTGGTGCATAGTAATTACTGTATAAACGCTAGCTATATAAATGTTAGCTATTAAAGTGGAACAGACTGTATCAGGAAGTAGTAGGTGCCCTGGTATCAAAGGTCTTCAGACAGAGGATGGATGACTGCTTGTCAAGAATGTGACAGTCAAGATTTTTTTTGAGTATGGTTACTGAAGTCCCTTCTGAATCTAAAATTCTGTGAGACTTGTGATCCAAGTTAATTTATGACTGGAAAAAGAGGCCAGTGAGTCATGGAGCAAGAGAACGGAAGCCCTAGTGTTGTCTGCCAAATGGTAAAAGATCTGTACATTGGGTATATCCTCTGCATGAAGATTTATTGAAAGAATAATGGGCAAGAATCATATCAGTCTAGAACCATAGATGGATTACTTGCCTCTACCACTTACTGTGTGACTCTGGGCAAGTCATTTAACCTGCTTCATTTTTTTTTTTGATATGTAAAAAAGAGGTTGGACTAGACCCAGTGTGAGGAACCTACAGCTTGGAAGTCACACGTGGCCTCCTAGGTCCTTGGGTGTAGCCTTTGGACTAAGTCCAAGTTTTATAGAACAAATCCTTTCATCAAGGGGCCCTTAGAGTAGACCCTCAACTCCCTACCAGCTGTAAAATTATGATCTTTTGATTCTCTGATTATGACTTGCACTAATGGAGAAAAAACTCATATGCAGGAGGTCATAGATCCATTGACATTAGAGAACAGCATATATAGTAGAGCTGTCAGAATATGCGGCTTTTGTTTTCTCTTCTTCCAGTATTCTCCATCAGATATTTCAGGTACCTGATGGAGAGGAGAGAGTTTTCATCTTGCCTTGATTTAGATTTACACATTTTTTTATTATAGATAACAAACTAGGCAATATATTTGAAGACTGAAGCTCAAGTTCATATGGACATTTAACACTAGCATATTGTTTTTCTCATTCAGGTAACTTGTGCCGTTGCACTGGATATCGCCCCATAGTAGATGCTTGCAAGACTTTCTGTAAAGTAAGAAGGGAAAAAAATTCTTTAATTTTCCCCAGTTAATTAAAATGCAGGAGTCAGGGTGGAGATGGCATGGAGAAGGATTTGGAGAGATGGTTAAAACTGTTATTATTATGTAATAATAACAAGGAAAAAAATAGAGGCCTGTTTGTGGGTAACTCACAACCTCTTGGAGCCTTAATTGTCTTATATATAAAATTGGGATAATAATACTGTCTGCCTCGCAAATGGGGGTGGTGAGGGTCACGTTATATATCAATACATATACATGCATATCTATGTTTATCAATTTGTGAAACTTGAAGTGCTATGGCAATATATTGCTATAACTGACTTTAGTGGAAGTACTTAATGTTGTTGAGATGGCCACAGTTTTATTTTTAGCTCCTTGCCTAGCTCCCCTATTTTGATTCAAATCCCCTGTATGGAAATGTTTTATCAATCAGTCAGCAAACAGCTATTAAATGCTCACAATGTGTCCAAAACTGGGGAGACAACAAATGTGAGAATGCTCTTTCCCTCAAAGAGCTTACATTCTACTGTTTGTTTCCCCCCCAAGGATATCTCCATTTTTCCAGGCACTCAGGTTCAAAACCTCTGAGCCCTCCTCAACCTCTCACTCTCCTCTATCCACAAAGCATTTCTAATCGTATACCAAATCTTGTCTTTCTGTCTTCACATCTCTACATATACAAATACATCCTCATCTTTCCACTCACAAGGTCACCACCTATGCTTTCATCCCCTCTTGCCTGGACTATTGCAATAGCCTTTTTTAGGGGGCTTTTTGGAAGGGGGGAAGACAGGGAAATTGGGGTTAAGTGACTCACCCAAGGTCACACAGCTAGTAAGCGTTAATGTCTGAGGCTGGATTTGGACTCAGGTCCTCCTGACTCCAGGGCCAGTGCTCTATTCACTGTGCCACTTAGCCATCCCTACAATAGCCTTCTAATAGGTATTTTGTTCTCAAATCTTCCTAATCCATCCTCTGAACTGCCACCAATTGGTGCTCCTAAAGTACAGGTCCAGAGGTGTGCTGGATCCAATTTGTATTGTTTCGAGAAATTAAATTTTCAACATGAGCGTTTTATACCTCAGAAATCAGCAAATGGTTTATTGCTTTGTTGATTAGTTATACTTAAGAAAATGAGGAGGAAACTTTTAAGAATTCAGATTAAACTTAAATGAATGTTGTGTGGTCATTTCTTGTCCTGGAGAGCTGGTTTTTAAATGTTCACCAGGTCACCAGTGTACAAGTCTGATCTTGTCACACTTCGGTTCCATAAATCCCAATGGCTTCCTGCTTGTTTGTTTTCATTGTTTCATGTAATTTTCCCTGTTTCACATGTAAAATCTTTTACAACCTGGTTTCAACCTACATTTCTAGCTTTATAATACATTACTACTCCTCACATACTCTATATCTTACTTAAACTTGCTCTCCAATTTTTATGCCTATCCACAGGCTATCTACTTTTAATACACTCCCTGTCTAACCTCCATATCATATAATTCCTTGTTTCCTTCAAATTTCAGCTCAGCTGCCACCTTCTACATGAAACCTTTTCTCATTCTCCCAGGTCAATTTCCCTGTCCCATTATCTTTTATTAACTTTATGTATTTTAATTAATTAATTAATTTTTTGTTTTCGACATTCACTTCCATAGGATTTTGAATTCTAAATTTTTTCCCCCTCCTTCCCTTTTACCCTCCCCAAGATGGTGTGAAGTCTGAAAGAGGCTCTATATACACATTCAACTTTATGTATTTTTGCACATACTTCTAAGTATTATGTACTTTTTGTATATACGTATTTATTTGCATGTTCTTTCTTCTCCCCGATTACCCATGTATGACCTCTTCAAGTCTCAAGACAGTGTCAATTCTTTGAGGTCAAGAATGGTTTTATTTTTAAAATCTGCACCACAGGTGCCTATCATGGTGCCTTGTCTCATAGTAGGGTACTTAAGAAATGTTTGTTGATTGATTACTTGGGGGATACAATAAATTCACATATTTGTAAATACAATATTTATACCAAAAAAGAATCACAATGCTTGAAGGGAATGGGATAAGGAACAACTAGGAGAATCAGGAAAAGTTTCTTTAGGAAGGTGGTATTTAAGTCAAACCTTATAGGGAGCTAGTGGCTCCATGAAGAGAAGATGAGGAAGGAGATAACCCATGCAGAGGTGGGAGATTGAATGGCAGTGTCAGAGAGGGTGAACAGAAGGCTAGATTTGTAGCAGGTTGTTGGCAAAGATTGGGAGAAATCTCTTCCAAGTTCAGGTCAGAGATTATTGATTTAGGAGAAATGAACTGTGTTCCTTGAGGACTTTAGTCTTATTTCAAAATATTCCATTTAATATATAACATTTTTTATACTTTCTTGGTCCTGAAAGTGTAATTACTAGGCAATTTTAAAAGTAAGGACTTTGCTACTTTTACATAACAGCTATTTCTAAGCCAACTATGTATTGAATTGCAAAACAAAAACAGAAAGACCCAAACTGTATTTTAGCCTAAGAGAAAAATCACATGTGCACTTAGCTTCAAAATATTTTTCTTTCTGAGATCAGAATCAGTAATAGACTTGGCAGAGAGCTCCTTGTGAGGAACTTTCACAATTGAGAGTGCATTGAGAAGCAAAGGTTCATACATAAAGTATTTGTCTATGGAACTTGATGGAACTTGAACCTAGGCCTTGCTGGTTCCTAGTGAAGTTCTCTATCCACCATATCTTTTCATTAATATTAAATGATTATTTCAATTCTGAGTAATTGGAAACCTAGCATTTGGATGTCAAACAGTATGCTTAGTCTTTTGGCTTAATACAGCTCAAACAGATAGGGATAGGATATAGTTCTCTCTTCCTCAATAAGAGTCAGAAACTCTGATACTTTTTTTGGGGAGGTGGTGAACAGCGGTCTGGACCTGCGATCTAGAATGCCCATCACCAGTTCAACAATTAAGTCTTGACCAAACAGCCTGGAGCACAGCAAAGTTAGATGACTCATTCATGATCAAAGAGGTCATCTGTGTCAGAAGCAGGCCTGACATCCACTACACTGTACAGTCTCTCGCTCTTGTGCACTACACTTTATAAATAAGGATAGAGAAGCCTCTAATTATTCATCACTACCATAATTCTTTACTTTTAAGACTTCTGGTGATTAGCAGTAACTTTATTCTTATTTTTTTCCTAGGCTACTGATTGTTGTCAGAGTAAGGCAAATGGTTTCTCTTGCTTGTATCAAGAAGAAAGTGAATTGCTGGACTCTGAGCAAGGAAATAGTGTGAGTTAAGTTAAAGCTTTTTTTGAAGATTCCTGTAGGACCACAGCTAGGCTTGTCTTACCTTTAGGCAGTAGGGATGGCTGCTTATATGGTGCAATTTGAGGGGCCCAGGAAGTTTCCCTAATTGATGAGATCTGTCCCTCCTTCTTAAAGGAGCATCACTTTTGGCTAAAGTCTGTCTCTTGTTGAAATACAAATCCCCCTGGCCAGGGAAATGTGATGTCTATATTGACTTGTTAATGTCTCAAATTCTTTCTTCTTCCTTTCTGTTAAAACAATTAACCCTTATTTAGAAGGCATCTGATAGTTTTAAAAGGAAGGAAGAGGAGTGTGAAGCCTGGTGTGGTGCCTGGCTGGTGGTACCTCATTTGAAGCAAGGTCACTGAACAGGAGACAGTAGGTGCAGAAGATAACCTTTGCTCTTCCACAGCTTTCCATAAGATCAAGGGTCAATAAAAGTATCCCTCTGATGCTGTATTTAATCATTAATTCCAAGGCATTATGCTAAGTCAGTCAAGCTCATTTTATGTCATTATCTACAAACTGCTTCATGAATAAAAGGGTAGGAAATGTTCCCTTTCTGCTCTGCTTCCTAACCTCATACAGTGGAAAGAGGAACTCGAATCAGTGAATTTTCTTTCAAGATCTGTAATCACTTCCTTTATTTATACAGGCTTCTTTGAAGTACTCTATAATTAAAAGGGAAAGTTGATTAAAAAAGAAAGATCCTTTTGATTTTACTTGTGGTTAATGATTTTTTTTAAAGGATATAAAATAAAAAGATGTTTTTAGTCCTCTAAATTTTTCAACTACGGAAGAAGTAAGCCCAGGACTTCTGGCTCAACTCTGGACACACAGTTCCCCTGAGAAATCAAATGACAAATCTTGCTATTAATATTCATTATAATTCTTTGAAACATATTACATAAACTCAGTACTATGCATAGTGCAAAGATATCACACTTTGGCCTCAGAGTTTATAGTCAAAAGGAGACAAGCCAGTGAAATGACTCTTGTAAGGTTCAATAACTAGCTTTTCTTTTTCCTATTTAGTTTTCCATTTTCTTTTTATGGTTATTATTTCTTTCTTCCTGGAGAGAGGATGGAATGGGGAAGGAGACAGTAGACTGGTGGTTAGAGAAAGAGAAAAGTAAAAAGAGAGGAGAGGATCAGAAGTAATTTAATTCAATCCAGTGAACACTTGTGCAAAGTACTTTGTGCAAATTACTGTATAGTAAAGCAAAATTAGGAACATTAGAGGAGAGGGACACAAAGTAAAAAGGGAGAAAGATGAGAAAAGTTACAAACTCGTGCTGTTTTCTTTGTCACTGCTCTCCCTAGACAGTCACATGTAGAGAAGAAGAGAAGTTGACCCAACAGGGGAAGAGTCTTGGCATCATTTCTGAGCTACTGGGGTCTATTTAAAATTCTTTATTCATAGCCAGCTAGAGTACTAAGAGTAACCACTTGGATTTTCTCTTTTAAGTCATGTGAAAAACTCTTTCAAGAAGAGGAGTTTCTGCCCTTGGATCCAACCCAGGAATTTATATTCCCCCCTGAACTAATGGTAAGTCAAGTATAGTTGTACCTATGCTATAAGAATTCATGATAACTTAGTATCAAGGTATTGAAGCAATGGATAATTTTCTAGGTTCCTTCTTGGAGGTGAATAATATCTAGTCAATATTCTTGTTCAGTGCACAAGGGGAGGAAAGGAGATTAGGGAGAAAGACTAGGTAATTCATGGGCCATTGTCAATGGAAAATATCATGAGATTATATAGCAATGTAGCAACCACAATTCTAATGTATCTATGTATTCACTATTCCCACTTTTATCACCTAAATAGGATTATTTTTCAGAAATGATTAATCTATTTATATGCATGTGTCATAACATGGAGAACTTTTTATTTTTCAAGAAGTACATTCATTGAAAATGCTGCTATTAAGCCGGCCCTATGTGGGAATACTCCCTTGAAACAGAAAAAAATATTGCTTTGTTTTTGACATAATACTTTTTGTTAAAATTTTATTTTCATATTCCCTGAGAGTCAAGCTGTTGTAATTATTACAAATCAATTTCATTATTCTTTCGAAAATGTTGAACAGTCCAAGAATAGAGCAAAAATGTAGAGGAGGCAAGACGTGTAAATCACAAGATGATCTTGAAGTTTTATTGTTTTTCCACCAGATCATGGCTGAGAAACAACCTAAAAGAACAAGGGTTTTCCATGGGGAGCGAATTACCTGGATTTCTCCTGTTACTCTAAGAGACCTTCTGGAAGTGAAAGCCAAGTATCCAGATGCACCAATTGTCATGGGAAACACCACTGTGGGTATGTAGAAGGCAGGGAGCTTGTTCCATATGAACACGGTCAAAAGGTTTTGAACAACCCTTCACACGTTGAATGCTTTCAAAGGATGTGACAGAACTCCTCATATTTTGGCTGTTTATCAATTGTTACCGTGATTTCAAGATTAGAAAGGCAACCACTTTAGTTCCTTAAAGTCTTATTCTTATTTTTTCACCTTTTTAGGACCTGATATGAAGTTCAAAGGGATTTTTCACCCAGTTATCATTTCTCCTGATGGAATTGCAGAACTGAATGCTGTAAATTATTTAGATAATGGTAAGTTCTTAGTTTCTCTGCTTACTGGCTTATGATGCATTAACCACATAATTCACTCTGCCTAATGGGGAAATAAAAGTAACAACTTTTCCTAGTTATTATTATGTACAAAGAGAAAATTTGGTGGTTGAGTCTTGACTCTTCTTAAAAAACAGTTACAACCCAACTATTGATTCCTTTTTATTTTTTTATATGTCATTTCTTAAGATATCAATATACTCCTTTTATACTACCTTTTCTTCAGATTTATAGGCCAACATTTGTGGCTTGGCCTTTTTTGACTGTTTTATGCTGCCTTTTTAACAAAGAAAAGCAGTTAATCAACATAGTCTGACACAAAGACTGTCTTTGAGAGCATTTACTGCCTGTTGCACTCATAGCTCCTCCCTCTTTACCACTACTGAGGCTTGTTAGCTCTTTGCTAAAACGAATATTGGTCGTTATAGTTAATCGGAGTTTGGCTGCCTTTTTTGTTGTTTTCATTTTACATTAGGCACATAGTGCTCTTTGTTGGGTTTATTTCTCTGTGCATCAGTTCATACTAGTTTTCCCATGGTTCTCTGAATTTCATGTACTTATAATTTTCTTTTGAGCAACATATTTTACTTGTATTCATATATTTTTTTCAACTGTTCTCCAATCACTGGATACTCATTTATGTCCAGTTTTTGTTTTGTTTTGTTTTGTTTTTGCTATCACAAAAAGGTGCTGCTAACTCTTCAAAGCATTCTTTCTGACTCCTTGTGGTACAGGTCTGGTAATAGAATTACTCAGTCAAAGGGTATCAACAATGTAGTCACTTTTTCTCCTTGCTACCTTCTTCTCTTTAGAAATTGACAAAGCTTTGTTTGTTTGTTTGCTTGTTTTTCTATTTTTTTTGAGGGGGTCTAGGCAAGGCAATTGGGGTTAAGTGACTTGTCAAAGGTCACACAGCTAGTAAATGTTGGCCAGATTTGAACTCAGGTCCTCCTAACTCTAGGGCCAGTGCTTTATTCACTGCACCATCTAGCTGCCCCTGCAATTGACAAATCTTGAGACTGTTATCCCTTATTATTGAATAATAATAATTATGATTATGATTAAGGGAATCTTTTTTAATTTATTGACTTTATTTAATTTTAGTTTACAAGATTCATTTACAGAATCACTTGAGTTTCAGATTTTTCTCCTCTCCCTTCTCCCCCTGCCTCCCCAAGGTGTTGTACAATCATGTATGGGATCTGCAAACACTTTCACATTGTACACATTGTACAATAGTTGTATAGAAGCATTGTAACCAATGGAGCAAATAATGGGAAAAGGAAAAAAAAT
>CM053596.1:195537990-195565759 GCA_028646575.1 Pseudocheirus occidentalis | reverse complement strand
CCTTCCCATTTCTTATAGCACAATAGTATTCCATTACATTCATATAACATAACTTGTTCAGCCATTTCCCAATTGATGGGAATCCCCTAAGTTTCCAGGTTTTTGCCACCACAAAGAGAGCCGCAATAAATATTTTTGTACATATGGGTATGATTAAGGGAATCTTAACTATAGCTAAGCAATATCAACCAGGTCAGTCAGCTTAGTAGGTAGTGTTGGATAAATTTGCCAGTCTACAAAATGTTTATTCTTCCCTTCCCTTTTCATTGAAATGCTTCATCTGTTGCATATCAATAAAGCACCATAATAGTGTTTTTTTTTCAGATCCAAAGCTTGGAAACTGTATCACAATTCTGTGACATGGTTAAATAATTAACATTGGTTCTATCTTATTGATTTTAAATGTCTTGATTTCAGGGCTGACAATAGGTGCTGGCTGTAGTCTAGCCCGATTGAAAGATATCCTGACTGATGTGGTCTTGGAGCTTCCAGAAGAGAAGACTCAGACTTATCAGGCTCTCTTAAAGCATCTGAGGACTCTGGCAGGATCACAGATCAGGAATGTGGCAGTAGGTGTTTTTCCATGTCCTCATAATGTGATTGCTGTTAGTACTCCATGACACATGTTCAATTTGAAAAGGAAAAGATAGTATAGGTTCCCGAACCTTGATTAATTCTTTTTGCACTTGTGTTTTTAAGTATGTATTAGTAATGGAATAAAGATGCCAACTTTTGTCTTCTTTACAAAGTCTTTAGGGGGCAGCATCATCAGTAGACATTCAACATCAGATCTGAATCCCCTTCTGGCTGTGGGTAACTGTACCCTTAATCTGGCTTCAAAAGGTAAGTTATAAATATAAACTAGTACTCCTGCATATGTATAGGGTTCTTTCATAAACTTACTAATTGTTGTGTCCTTTCCCTATATCTCCTAATTCCCAGAATTTTCTAAGTGAAGAATAGAAATTTTTGGATCCAAGAATGTTCTGCAGACTCCAAAGAGAGAATTAACAGAAATTAAAATCACTAATGAGGGTTATAAAACTTTATCTTGGGGTTAGAGATGAAAGCATAAGTATTAACAGATTAGTTGACATGCATGTTGAAATGTTGATAGTATGTTGATTAATGAACTTCCAGGTGGTTGAGAATGGAGGATGATAACAGATTGTATTCTCAGGAGCAGAATTATAAAATTTCTTAAATATTGGGCTCTCCCCTGAGTAGTAGCTGCACTGCAACCCACCAAAAGGAATTTCATAATATACTTAGATAATGAACATGTTGGATGTTAACAAGGACAAGAAAAATTAAAAGAGACTATTTAATTATTAGTTATGCTTAGGCATAAAACTTCTTTCCTTCCCCTCCTTCACTCAGACTCAACTAATCTTTATCTTTGATGCAGTTAGGTGACAATATGCTAGACTTAGAATGAGAAAGACATGAGTTCAAATGTGACCATAGGCTCTTACTGTGATTCTGAGCAAGTCACAACTCTGCCTGCCTCATTTTTCTTCATTTGCAAAATGGAAAAAATCATAGTACCAATCTTTCAGTGTTGTTGTGAGTATAAGATGAGATAGTAGTAAAATACCCAAAGATTTGAGACCTTAACACCATAACAATGCTAGGTAGTATTAATATTACTTCTTGTATATGGTTGCATGAGTTGTCTCATTCATCAGAATCTGATCATGTGAAAGATAGGACAAGAGGGATAGAGAGCCTGTCTCAGGGTAAGGAAGATCTGAGTGCAATTCCTTCTCTGGTACATAGTGGTAGTGTGCTCCTGCACAAATTACTTTACCTCTCAGTACCCCCAGGCAACTCTCTAAGTTCCAGAGAAAGTGCCCATCTTCATTGATAGAAGGAATTCCTTACCACAAGCTCCCTAACCAAATAAAATCACAAGTGTGCTCCAGAAAACAAAACAAAACAAAACAAAACAGAGGCGGGGGGTGGGGAGGGAAATGGAGGGACAGAATAGAATCCATGGAAATTGCTATTTTTTTCAACAGATGGAAAGCGGCAAATTTCCTTAAATGATCAGTTTCTTATGAGGGCACAAAGTTCAGATCTCAAACCAGATGAAATCTTGATCTCAGTGAATATCCCCTATTCTAGGAAGGTAAGGAATTTCTTTGTTTTTCCAAAGAGCCTAATATGAACAACTTAATTATCTATCAGACCTAGTTTGAAGGACAAGGATACAGGCTTTCTGTATTCACAATGAAAAGTTCAATTCCAGAAAATGTTTTGTTACAAGTAACTTGTGCAAAATTCAGGCATTTCAGTTAGCTTATATTCATGTTATATACTGACTATTATTTGTTACCATATTCCTTCTCTTTATTCTTCATCTGTTTCTCTCTCTTTTTAAAATAGAAACCTGAAGGGATGGCTAGATGGTGCAGTGAATAGAGCACTGGCCCTGGAGTCAGGAGGACCTCAGTTAAAATGTGACTTCAGACACTTAACACTTACTAGCTGTGTGACATTGGGCAAGTCACTTAACTCCAATTTCCCTGCCTTCCCCCCTACAAAAAAAGAGAGTTGCTTTTTTAACCTGAGACTTTTCTGTACTTGGTTCTACCTCATGTTACTTTTATTTCCTTTAAGTAAGATATGAAGAATATACCTTTATCCTGTTCTGGGGGTTAGAAGAAGGCATAGAAAATGTTTCTATTAAAAAGCGACGTAAGACTTAATAATGTAGAATTTATATGACATTTCATTGCCCTACTGAGCATTTTCCCAGTTGCCCTCCAGGCTTAGAATTCCCTTCCATTTACCTCTTGGCTTCCTTTAATTCTCAGCTAAGGTCCCACCTTCTGCTAGAAGCCTTTCCTAGTAGTTCTTTATTTAGGGCCTTCTCTTTGGGATTAGATCCAGTTAGTCCTGTATATATCTTATTTGCACACAGCTTGCAGGTTGTCTCCCCCATTTGAAGATGAGGCTCTTGAAAGCAGAGACTTTTTTTTGCCTTTCTTTGTGTGTCTGTTGTTTAGCACAATGCCTGGCATATTGTGTTTAACAAGTGCTTTTGACTGGACTTGACTTGTCCGTGGCAATGGTTTGTTCCAAGGTTTTCCCTCCCCATGATAAAGAACTTAGACAAACTTGATTCTTCTTCCCATAGGAATGCTGTGTGACCCCCACATTAACCCATCGGGGGCAGCTAGATGGTGTGGTCGATAGAAAGCTAGGTCTGGAAGCAGGAAGACATGGGTGTAAATCCAGCCTCAGACACTTACTAACTGTGAAACCTTGAGCAAGTCACTTAACCTCTGTCTGCCTCAGTTTCCTCAACTATGAAATGGGGATAACAATATCATTTCCCACCCAAGGTTGTCATGAAAATCAAATGTGATGATTTGTAAAGTAGTTACTACAGTGCCCAACGCATAGTAGGTGCTTAATGAATATTTGTTCCCTACCTCCTCCTATGGACACAGGGAAGTCTGGGATATATCAGTGGGGGGAGACAGGGAAAGGAAATTGAAATATTCCTTACTGGGAAATGGAGGTAGAAAGGTGTCATATCAATATATCTTATTATTCATGTTTCTGAAAAATTATTTAGAAATAAAATTATTCAGTCATTATTATATTGCAATGAAGAATGTTGTTGAATAGAGATGAGATATGTCACATGGCTAGGGGCATATAGCTAATTTTTGGCAGAACCAGACTTAGTATCCAAGTCTCCTGGGTTTCCATTAGATCACTTATATTTTATATCCTCTGTGGAAGATAGCTATGTAGAGGACATATGGGGCAGATCTTTTTTGTAAAGTGAAGAACCCTTTCACAAAATGAATGAATAAATAACCTTTAATTTATCTTAAAAAAACAATTTTGGATGAAAAAAAACTGCTTCATGACTTTCTGAAGGTGAAGCATGGTTTTTAAAAATGAAACTTTACCAGCCAGCGTAATGCCTAGTCATCCAGTAAAATTGTGTTTCTCTGCATGTGCATATGTAAGCACGTATTCTTAGCTACTGAGTAACCTGCAATTTTAATGATTTTTTCTGTTTATTTTTTGTCCTTAGTGGGAATTTGTCTCAGCTTTTCGACAAGCTCCACGTCAACAAAATGCCCTGGCATTTGTTATTTCTGGAATGAGAGTCCTTTTTGAAGAAGACACAAACATCATTAGAGACATATGTATTTTCTATGGAGGCATTGGCTCCACCACTGTCTATGCTAAGAAACTTTGCCAGAAACTCACAGGAAGGTACAATGTTATGTCTATAGACCTAGTATTATGGGACATTTCTAATTTATTGTAACATAAAATCCTTTATTGCTGTCTTACTGATATGGGTACCACAAACACCAACTGTAATCCTTCCAGTACCCTTAGCTTAGATAAGATTATTACAGAAAAATTTCTCATTCCATATACAAATATGGGAAAATCTGTAGGAGTTACTAGGGCTATGTTCACCCTAGTCCTTGAACAACAGGAACCAGTGGGCCCAAACTTAAATTCCTTCCAACTTTGTAGGTCCTGCCAGAGCTGCCACTTTGGTGCTCTTGCTTTTAACCCATGATCACTTAATGGTGAAGTAGCAGAGTTGATCTGGGCATAGTTACATATGATTTATTCTTGCATTCATTCATTATTCAGTTCAGATCTAAGAGTTGATTAGTGTAGGGAACTTCTGATGTGGAAAGTCTCCCACCAATCAATCCACAAGCACTTATTAAATACCTAACATGTGTCAGATACTGTTCTAGATTTTATGGATAATAGAGACCAAAATGAAACAGTTCCTGCCCCCCAAAGAGCTTACATTCTGGGAAATGTTGCAGACCTGCAACTTGTCGGTATTACAGAGAGAGTTTCCTAGGACACTATGAGGTTAAATGCCTTGTCCATGGTCATATAGCTGGTGCAGTATTTGAACCCACGTCTTTCTTTCATCAAAGACCTAATTTCTCTTTTTGATTACCAGGAAAAATAGACATGGGATCTACACTAAATTGTATGGAATTCAATTAAGGTTTCATTGTTACATATGGATAATATTGTCTTAGTAAAATCTAAAGTGAGTCTCAAGTAGTGATATTAGCATAAAGGGAAATTGGAGATCATTTGGTCTAATTCTTTCATTTGATGTATGAAAAAAATGAGGTCCAGAGAGGTTAAGCAATTTTCTTAAGGTTACGCAGCTTGTGAATGTCAGAGGCAAAATTTCAACCAAGGTTTTCCAACTCCAAATCCAGTGATTTTCCCCCTCTATCATTCTTGAATATGTGTTTGTGTGTGTGTGTGTGTGTTTGTGTGTATGTGAACATGTGTACTCTTTAGGGCAGTCTTGCAAATGAATACAAAGAATTTGACTCTTATACATGTATGCATTTATCTCTCTGTTTCCCAATAATAGCTTTGAAGAAAGTAAAATCAATGAAATATGTATTCTTTGCCCTGAGAGAGTGACTGTTTGCCAGGTTGAAAAATATGAGCAATTTAAATATAGTTTGCTAAATACACATGTACGCACATGCACACATGTTCTCTCGTTTTCTCTCTGTAATGTATGTATATATGCACATACATAAATATATATGCATATGTATGTATGTAGAAGGAGAAGGAACAAAGAAAGGCAGTGCTAGACAACTACTTTTCAACACATTTTAAATTTTGTTTTTGGCCCTTTTATAAGGGTCAGAGAAATGGAACTAACACAACTTATCATATGCCATCACATAATCATCATCATAACAACCTTCATTTGTTTACTTCAAGAGCCATGCTTTGTTCTATAGGCTGTCTGAATCTGTAGGCTAATGACTTGTGTGTATTGAGTTCTAGTTTTTAATTTTTTAAATGTATTTCTCATAGAGCTTGGAATGAGGAGATGCTGGATGAAGCTTGCAGGTTGGTTCTAGATGAAATTTTAGTCCCACCCTCAGCTCCAGGTGGAATGGTGGAATACAAGAGATCCCTCATGGTCAGCTTTCTTTTCAAATTCTACTTAGAAGTGTTGCAGAATTTGAAGATGATGGTAAGTTTAATATAGTGTTTAGGTATCAGTGAAGAAACTGTTCTTAGCTTACTAGCTAAGATTATCCCAGAAAAATTTCTCATTCCATATACAAATATGGGAAAATTACTCATTCCAACTGAATCCAAACTTCACAAAACAAATCCCCTTAATAAAAGGATTTGTCCTGTAAAACTTGGACTCAGGCAAAAGGCTAAGAATGTAGAAGGCCATATGTGGCTTTGAGGCCTCAGGCTCCCCATACCTGACGTAGAACATTTGTGTCCTTTAAGAGTATAAATGGATTTTCTGCCAACAAAGAGCAACTGCAGTAAAATGGAAAGAATGTAGTCAGTGAAAATAGGTTCGGATCCTGCCTCAGATGCTACTTGTATGATGACATCACTTAATACTCTTCATCTGTGAAATGGGATTAACAGTACCTATAGTGCCAACCCCGTTAGGTTATATATGTTATATAAATGCTATATTATTATTTATTCATATGGCCTGCTTGTGGTGATATGCTGTTCTTAATATAAATTTAATCTGTTATTATTTGCTCATCTGGCTTATTTGCAATGATGTGCTACTCTTGGTGTACAAAGAGAACCCCAGTGACCCATGATCAGCAGTGGTGACTGATTTGTGTAGCTCCATCTATAACAGGAATCTTTAATCTTTTTTGGTTCATGGATCCTTTGGCATTCCAGGCAAGTCTATAGACCCCTCCTCATAATACGGTTTTAAAATAAATAAAATGACATGTATGGCATCATGCAGTTTTAAAAATATAGCTCTCAAAAATATTTTTTTAAAAGGTAAACATTTCATGGATCCCAGGTTAAGAGTCTCTCTTCTTCCCCTTTTGTCATATATTTCTTTTTCCTTGCATTTATGAGACTGATGCTAGGGATGTGGTATAGTGGAAAGGTCATTGGAGTGGCATTGGGAGCTCTGAGTTATATTCATAGCTCTGTTACTTCCTAGCAGTTTCCTTTTTCTGTACCTCCATTTTGTCATCCTTATAATTTTAGATAGCATAGCTAGGTAGCACAGTAGATGGAAGGTTGGGTTTGGAATCAGGAAGACCTGAATTCAAATACAGCCTCAGATACTTACTAGCTGTGTGGCCCTGGGCAAGTCACTTAACCCTTTTGCCTCAGTTTCCTCATCTGTAAAATGAGCTGGAGAAGGAAATAACAAACCACTACACCATCTTTTCTAAGAAAACCCCACATAGGGTAACAAAGAATTGGACATGACTGAAATGACTCAACAACAAAATTATGTTATACGACAGAAAGGGCAGGACAGTAGAATGAATGTTAAACTTGGAGTCAGAAGACTTCAGTTTGAATCCTCTCTCATATATTTAATACATGCATTATTATGGACAGGTCATTTAACATCTTGGAACCTCAGGTTTTTTCATCCATGAGGTGACTAGTCATACTTGCACTGTCTGTCTCACAAGGTAGTTGTGAAGAAAACTTTGTTTAAACCATAGAATTCCATATGAATGTGAATATGATTATTATGTCTAAGGACTCTTCCTTTGGTGATCACTGTGATCACTTCCCAAAGTTGATCACTTTGACTAAAAAATGCCAAGTTTCTTTTAGGCTTCTGCAACTTTTTCATTTTCTAGTCATATGTGTTAGGCTCATTGGTTTAGAGCTAGCAGAAAAGCTATAGATCATTGTAATGTTAATGGGATATAAGATCTTCCAAGTCCATTAACAGCCCTCAGGTAGAGCCCATTAAGGGAAGCTTGCTTAGGGGAGGACTGCCTTTATGAAGGCTTTCATGCTTTTGTTAATTTCTAATTAGGCATTAAGTCAGGAGGGTTGTGATGCCCTCTGGCTCTATAAAGGGCATGTACGTATGTATGTATGTAGATATTTACACACACTCTAAGGTTAGCATTTTGCTTTGGGGCTCCCTCTTTGGAAGAGTATTCTTGTGATTTGACCAAATGAGACTCTGGGTAGCTGTTAAGGAGCCCCTCAGCTTTGGGAAAACCTAGATGCTGTTTCTCTCTCTGGTCACTATATATGCATTGCCTTGGTCAGATAGTTGGATCTATCTGTAGATCTGTTCTAATTTCTCAGACAGAAGCCCTGCCTGTTGGTCTTTATTTCTCTGCTTGCATTTTCTCTGTTTTCTTTACCACACTTATTTCTGCCATGTGTTCCTCCACTTCCTCTTGGGTAACCCATAAATTTAATTTGATGTAATATTATATGATTCATAGCCACATAGTATCACCAGAAAAAAATAGTGATGTAAAGATTTCTTCAGGAAGAAATAAGGGTTCATTAATAACCACAAATTTACTTTAATTGCATGCTATAGAATAATAACAATAAAAGCTGACATTTATATAGTGTCTTATGGGTCCCAAAGTACTTTTATAGACATTATTTTATTTGACCCTTACAACAACCTTGGAGGGGAAGTACTATAGATTTTTTCTCCATGTTTTATTTTAAAAGTAAATATTTTTTTGGTGGTCTTAAAAATTCCTGTTACTTCTCAATAACTATCAAACTCACCCCCAACAGAACATTCTCTTGTAATAAAGGCATAATATTAAAGCATAATAAGTCAATATATTGGCTGTTTCTGATAATGATTGCTTCATTCAACCCCTCTCTACTGAAAGACTATTATTGCCATTTTGTAGATGAGGAAATTGAGGCTCAGAGAAATTAAATGACTTTTCCATCATCATTTAGCTAGTATCAAAGGTAGGATATAAGTCCAGGTTCCCTGCATTTCTAAATTCACTTTTTCTACTTTACCACATTTTCATTTGTGAACATAGTATAATCTTCCTATAATGGTTAGCTCCCTCTCTTTACAAAGTTGACTGTATGATCTTGGGATTTTAATTTCTTATTTAAAAATAATCAAATATGAAATGCAAGAGATCCTTGAAGTTAGTGACATAAATTTATTTAAAACTATGCATATGTTGTATTGTTTTGGTGTTAGCTTTCTATATTTATGTTTATTTCATCTATCAAATGAGAAAGCTAGACCAGACAGTCTTCAGCGTTCCATGGTTTTCTCTTCAGCCTTCTCAGATTGTTGTCGATTACTTGAAGGCAAAGATAGTGTCTGGTGCCTCTTTTTATCCATAGTTGCCCTACATACAGAAGACAAATCAATTAATATTTGCTAGTGATGATGGTGATGATCAATTGAATGTTAGGTTTGGAATAGAGCTATTGGTTATTAAGTGATTTGGGGCTTTACTCACAGTTTATTTTAACACACCAAAAATTATGAACTATTTTCCTTTCAGAACCCTTCTCTCTGTCCTTGTTTACCAGCTAAGTATGGAAGTGGTTTAGAAGATTTTCATTCCAAACATTATGAGACTGTTTTAAGGTACCAGGTTAGTAGCATTTTTCCAATACTAAAGTATAAAGGCAGGGATTGTAAATATTATGCATGTTCTTGAGGGGAATATTGTAGAGTTAACATTAAGTGGATTCTTAAGCCAGCTCTAAAATGACACATTAGCCCAAGAGTGACATGACGTAGGCCAGGTATGATTGATCAATGCAATCCTTTTATTGATACCATGAGCAAGGTTTTTATAGAGTAATGAAACAAAGAAGGTAATTATAGGTCACTTAGTTTTCTAATACTGCTTTGTTCAATTTCAAGATGCCAGACAGTAATGTCAAGTTAGGCCTTGGTGATAATTATGGCCTTGCTGTTTCCAATACCCAATGAATTGTATCTAAGAATATATAAAAATGATGAAAGACAGCTAACATTTTCTGGCCAGAATCTCAGAACAGGGCACAGCCCTGGATCTCAGGATATCAGGCAGGCTCTGATTTACAGCTGCATCAATGGGAAAACCTCTGCTGGCCATACGGAATGGCAGCAACACTGTGAAAACCTGGAGCTAACTATCCAGGACCAGCCTGATTCCTGGATCAGATGTTTTAGCTCCTTTCAGAATATGTGTTGAAAATGAGGTAGTGGATTTTCAGGCAATAAAGAATTGTATCTTAAAGCAACAGAGGGAGTTTGTTTTTCTACATGCGTTGCAAGCATGTTTCCTAGGTTTTGTTAAACTCTTATTTCTATTCTTGTATCATTGAGACACCTATCCTCTTACTCTTCCCCACTTACTTTGGAAAACCTACCAGCATAGAGCATGGATAGGTACTGAGGGGAAGGAAGGAGAGTAATATTTGTTAGTTTATACTGTGGCTAAAACAAACCCCCCAAAACAAAACTAAGTTCCTGTAAGCATTATTTACAGGGCTGAAACACAGATACACAACATACATGTTTCCTTGAATCTCTAAAATACGGTCAAGTTTTTACCCAGATGTCACTTGAATGTGGTTGTTTTCTTTACTGATACATGTAAATGGTTTTGTTTATTAAACAGAAGGTAGACACAAAACAGTTTCTTCAAGATCCAATTGGGCGTCCCATCATGCACCAATCTGGTATTAAGCATGCAACTGGTGAAGCCATTTACTGTGATGACATGCCTGCACGTGACAAAGAACTTTTCTTGGCTTTTGTAACAAGTTCAAGAGCTCATGCCAAGATTGTGTAAGTAGCATCATGATTTGAGGAAAGCAGTAATAGTTTGCTTTTTCATCTGACCTCCAAAACATGCTGCCAATAAAAGTGCTCTGCTAGTTTAAGAGAAAAGGTTAAAAAAACAGAGGATAAATTGCTCAGATTGTCAGTGAGAGCCAGGGTTGTGGTGGAACTGATACTTTAGGATTTGTCACAAATAATTTCATCATTCCTTATGAAGGATCTTGAGTTAAAGTCTTAGAATCAAAGAATCTCAGAGTTGAAAGAATCATCAGAGGTTCTGGTATTGTCTAGTTTATGCACCCATTCCAGTGTAGGAATCTCCTCTAAAAAATTCTTGATAGGTACCTCTGAGGGCTCTCTTGGAAGAATTCCAATGAAGGTGAACTATCTTCTGAAATAGTTCATTTCACTTTTGTAATAGCTCCATTAGGAAGTTCTTCCTTGTTTGGGATTGAAATTTGCTTTACTGTTACTTCCATATATTGGTTCTTTTTCTGTTCTCATTTGTAGACCTCTGAGGTTTCTCTCAGTTTTAAATATATGATTCTGTGACTTGCTTTTAGTCAGTGTAGACTGGTTCCTAAAGCTCATCGTGTGTGTGTGTGTGTGTGTGTGTGTGTGTATATA
Organism: Pseudocheirus occidentalis; assembly: GCA_028646575.1. Classification (NCBI taxonomy): domain Eukaryota; kingdom Metazoa; phylum Chordata; class Mammalia; order Diprotodontia; family Pseudocheiridae; genus Pseudocheirus; species Pseudocheirus occidentalis. The sequence continues at coordinate 195,554,544 of CM053596.1, read as the reverse complement.
TACATATACATACATACACATTCAAAGGGTAAAATTGAAGACTTGCATAAAAGCAAAGCTTTTCCTCTGTATCCTCCTCATGCAAAACCCAAATTGGTGCTACCATTCTGTTCTCTTAGATTAGGAGAGTAAAATATTGAGGGGGCAAAGAATAGAAGGGAGCACTTTTCCCCAAATGTTCACTCTCATCAGTTACTGAATCATTTAGGATAGGAAAGCTAATAATTAGATTGGAGTAGTTGTTAGGTGTATCTTACATTTCATGTCTTATTTTTCAATGACCATATTGAAAATAGCTTTCAGACTTCATGTAAGTTTCTCTGAGTGAACACTATAATTTACTTTTTAATCTAGGTCTATTGATACATCAGAAGCCCTTGAACTACCAGGAGTAATTGATGTCCTGACAGGTAATGATCTTCAAGGTGTAAACTCCTTCTGGGAGTTTCCTGAAAATGAGGAATTATTGGCAACTGATGAGGTATAATATTTTTATTATTTCAATAAAAATAATATCTTTCCCTCAATTAACATCACTTGCATTTAAAAACATCTACCATAAAAACTTCAAAATGTACTAATTCCCAAACTTTTCCAACATTCTGTGCATCTTTATTATGGAATTCTGGGTTCAAATCATAAATAAGCCCCAATCTGCTTAGTAATTTCCCATGTAGCTATTTATCTAAACAATTTAAAAATATAATTTATTTTTTAAAAAGAGGAGTGATCTTAAAGTTGGAAGATCTAGGCTGTGATTTCTCAAGCAATGAGTGGCAATAGGACAAGAAGGCAAAGATTTTAAAACATTGAATATGGTATACAGTTGAACTATTTAGCCATAGGGATAAAATTGAGGGGAAGAAAATTAAGCTGGAGAAGGGGTGAGACACTAGGAGAACAGGGATTGGTGAAGAGACTGGGCATCCTAATGAAAATGAAGAATAAGTTTAGGAAGAATGAGACAAAGGGTTGGATAGAAGCATAGAAGACTATGATTAGAGAGAGGCAGTTCAAGATCATGGAGGTGGCCCAGTTATGGATGATGGTAAGATCACTGTCTCCCTGAGGGACCAAGGTGGAGTTAAGGTACAGGTCATGGAAATTGAAGAGACTGACATATTTACTGGGAGGCCAGTTATGTCTGAAAGAACATAAACATGTATATTGAAGTCCTTGAAAATGAAGGCAGCGATTGAGGTAGAGAAAGCAACTATTAGTTAAGTAAACTAAACTCCTTGAGAAAGTGGGGACCTAGAGGTTGGTAGGTGACTGAAAAGGATCTGTATGGAGGGATCTTGGCAGCAGGTGGCAGCAAAAGTCCTGAGTGGGGCCTGAATCAGGTAAAATGTAATTGGGAAGTGTTTAACAAAAATAAAAATGCAACACAGCTAAAGTTCATTTGTAAATCAATATGCAGCCTCAACTATTTCTATTTGCATTTGACACCACTGATCTAGATGGACAGAGTAAATCTGAAGGAGGAGAAAAGGGGCTGTCTGGAAGTTGATTGAGAAACTGAGTAAGCATACTCACTCCTCCTGGCCCATTTTGTCCAATGATACAGGAGAAGAAACATTTAGCACTGCAGAAGTGAAGCAATGTCTTCCCAAGGGAGCTTTCCACCAGCAAGAACATGGAAAGAGGGGCGGCTAGGGGCCACAGTGAATAGAACACTGGCCCTGGAATCAAGAGGACCTGAGTTCAAATCTGGATTCCGACACTTAAGACTTATTAGCTGTGTGACCTTGGGCAAGTCACTTAACCCCAATTGCAACTGCCTAACCCTCTCCAAAAAAAAAAAAAAAAGGAATGTGGAAAGAGTGTGAGAAGCACAAAATAAAGGGAAAATTGCTAAATAAAATAGAATATAACAGGGTTTTCAAAAGTTGCAGTAGAAACAGGAAATCAGGGAGTGCTAGACACCTTAAGTAAATTGGGATGGGAGAGTGGTTCTGGTAATGGGGGAAGAAGGTTTTCACTGATGCTGAATAACAGGAATTATGGGAGGAGAGAATAGGACTTAGCGTAGGATGGGGGAGCTCCAATTGATGAGGGCTCTCACCTTCCAAGGTTCTCTGATGATGAAAAGTAGTATCAGACTGTATTCTCTAAAGGAAAGAAGGTTTTGATCTTGGGCCATATGTCTGGGGCAGTCAATGCCAGAGAGATCTGGTCTGCAAGAGCCTGAGGGAATCCACACCCTTTGTCAGCTCCTGTGAATCATCCCAGATATTGGGGGATAATGCAAACCCAGACATTGAACATGCGCCCTTTAGACATGGAAGGTGCACTTGACTTCTAGTATCTAAAGACCTGTTTGTGGACAGGGTCCTTATGTCATCAAAGGTTCAGTAGTTAGAAGTTTGTTTAGTGCTGGCTCTTAAAATGGTACTGCAGAGTCTTTTGGCCTGGGAAATCAGTCAGCACATATAAATACATTGTAGGAGTTCTTAGGTCTCAATGAGCACTCTAGAGTTCTCATTCAGTATCTAATTCAGTGTCTGTTAGGGAAAGTCACAATTTAGCAAGCAGACTCAAAAGGGAAAAAATTGTTAATGATCAGTAGAGCTTGAGCTAAGTCTACCTTGAATAGAAACCACTGTGAACCCCATGAGACAGAGCCAGAGTGTTTTGGCAGTTAGCTGAGAACTGTGGACACTAAGTAAATATTAACAACAACAAAAAAAACAAAGTAAAAAAAAGATAAAGTTAAAAAAAAGTAAAAAAAAAATAAGTAAATATTGACAACAAAAAAAGATTGTTTAGGTATTGCCTAAAAAGAATCAATTTGGTATTGGTATTACTTGGAATTGGAATGATTGCTTTGTGGATAAAATGGAATGGGACAGTGTTAAGGACTTTGAAATGCACTGAGAGATGAATGGTTCATTTTTACATTGCATAAGAGACAATGACAATATCTCCTGCATATTCTCTACCCCAGAACCATTGGAAATAGGATGGGGAAAATGTCAACATTGATGATACTATGGTGATTTATATAAATATCAAGGTATGATAAGAAGTTAGCATAGTCTTAGTCTATGTTCAGAAGAGAATCATGTTTGAGAGGTGGGAGATGACTGGGACTACAAGGGGACTGGACACCAGAACATGTCGGGATTAGTGGAAGGCACTTGGGATGTTTAACTTGGAGAATAAAGGGAGAGAGAATAGGAAGTAAATACAAAGGGGAAGGAATATTAGCAGAAAGCAGAAGGAAAAAAAATACAAAGAATACAAAGTAATTTTTAGCTTTTCAGAAGTTAGGCCGAACCAGAGTTAATAAAAGAACCAGACAGTAGCTTCTCATCTGTCTCATTCTATCCCTTCTGCTCCCCATCCCCCAAAAAGTTTTGAGTAAGAGACATTAAATTCTAAGTCAGAATTTTGTCCCCTAGACTTGTAATGCCCCTTGATCTTGCCAGTACAGACAGATCTCTCATAAGAAATAAGAAGAATATGTCTCAGTGATTCACTGTTCCCAGAAGTTTTGTTATCAGTGATTGAAATTATAGAGAAATTAGAATGTGGTCCAGCATATGTGTACTGTGCTAAATTGTGTTGTTTCTTCTCCAGATCCTTCCTTCATTCTCTTTATTGTAAATAAGACTGGATTTAATTTAACAAGAACTTGTTAAATTTTTACAGGCACTTTTATAGGCTCTGGAGATGCAAAGACAAAATCAAAACAGTCCTTGCCCTCAAGGAGTATACATTCCCTTGGGGGGTGGAAGTAGTCATAGTAGGTATGACAGATATGCAGAGAAATAAATACAAGATAATTTGAAGACAGAGCACAAAAAACTGGGGCAATCAGGAAAGGTTTCCATTAGAACATGGGGCATCTGAATTGAGCCTAGAAGGAAGTTATGGATTCTAAGAAGCAAAGGTAAAGAAGAAATAGCTCATGTATTGAATTCAAGGACTAGATAGCTAGTTTCACTGATACGGAGTGTTCTTGAACAGAAATATTGTGAAGTAAAGTTGGAAAGGTTTCTGGGAGCCAGATTGTTGGATGGCTTTACATATCAGGATGAGAACTATGCATTTTATTCTCAAGAACCACTGATTTTTTGAGACAATGAATAACATGGTCAAACTTGTGAATTCAGAATATTAACTTGAGGGATGTGTGTGTGTGTGTGTGTGTGTGTGTGTGTGTGTGTGTGTGTGTGTGTGTGTGTGAGAAAAATAGACTGGAGAAGAGAGAACCTGGAATCAGGTAGATCAGTTAGCAGTCTATAGAAATAATCTACATCACAGGAAATTCAGTTATGCTAGTGGTCATGAGGCTTCTTTCATGGCAGGGACTGGTTAACTCTGTCTTTCATTATAGCCCTCTGCCCAGTAAGATAGATAGCAGACTTAGACATAGGTCGGGAAGCCCCTTCCTACAGAGACCTCCCCTCAGTCAGGCCCCTCAGTCTGCTCTCAAGAAGCAGTGCCATTGCTGTCCCTGCCCCCTAGTCATTGCTAACTCTGATACATTTCCAAGCAGTTTTGAAATTTTCTTAATCCTTTTTGGGCTGTCATCACTTTTCTTTTAAGCTTGTCTTGTTTCCAGATTTGTTAATAATGGATGTGTTACTTTATTAGTGATTTGCTATATAAGCAGGCCCCCTAAGGCCCTATTCTGCGCCATTTTGGCAGAGAGATTACCCTGCGTTCTTATAGGTCATTCTAGTGGATTTGAGCCAAAAAAAATCTTCCAAGTGCTGGCCCAGTAACACAATCTGTTGTTGGAGAGCCTTATTCTCAGAAGGGTGGCCATGAAGGGGTGAATTTATTTGAACACAACAGCACACAACCTACTAATGCATGGAAAGTTTGCACTCAGTACTGTATCTACCACCAATAAAATTGGGGATCTTTTAAACTTTGGATATATGTACCAGACACCCATATTCTGAATACATGCAGAACCTTGGTACTGATGTTTGTACCTAACTCTGTAGAAGAGCGTGAATGTGGTACAAGAAAGGAATACAACATCCACCTCTCCCCCCAAAAAAACCCTATGGTCTTTGTGTTATTTAGGTCTTTGGCGTGGGTCAGCTTGTGTGTGCCGTGATTGCTGATTCAGATGTTAAAGCGAGGAAAGCAGCTCATCTGGTGAAGATTGAGTACAGAGATTTGGAACCCTTGATCCTGACTATTGAGGTGATTAATTAAGTTCTTTAGTGATTCTCCTATTAGAAATTAGGGTATCAGGCAACCAGCAGTTTTTAGGGGGACTTGTATCAACTGGACCAGCTGTGTGTCCTCTCTCTGCCTTTATCTCCCAATCAATTTCTGAAGATTAAAGGAATTCTCTCCTGTGAAGTCCAATTTCAGGTCTCATTTTCCTACTCCCTAATGTATATATACCTATATAAGAAAAAAAAGTTTTATAAGATTAAATCATCATTTTACAAATGTATAAGATTAATGCTAATTTGAGTATCCTTACATGCCTATAGATATTATGGTCAGTTACTCACATTTAAAAATGGAATTTTTGAGTCCAAAATCACTTTGGAAGTTTCCAAAGGTTTTAGATATTTCTCTCTGAAATTTTACATGTTCTTATGCATTCATTTTATTTTATTTTAATTGACTTATAAAGTAATTAAAGCATGTCACAATTTTTAAAAGTTAACATTAGAAATAAAATGTTAAAAAATATGGCTTGAGTGCTTTGAGGTTACTTAGAGAACAAGTTTATGTTCACAACAGGATTATTTGTCATAGAAAAAAAAATCAACTCTGTGATGGGGAACTGGTTAAGACAAGTCACTGAGAGAATTTGTTCCAAAACAACTGTGCATCCTGCTGCTCTCTGCCAAGGACTTCTCAATTTGTTTTTCAAAAAGAAAAAAAAAGCACGAATCTTTGTTCAAAATCTAAAATTCATGCCTTTTTAGTGAATGGGGAAGATATTTGAGTGATTATTTTGGGGCTCTTGAGTCCTTAGGATCAAAACAGATGTTTTTAGAAGAATTAGGGTTACATACATAATAGATTTGTTTTGAACACTACTCTACAAGCCCCATTTCCTTTCTTTTTTTTTTTTTTTTTGCTTTTTTGGAGGGCAGTTGGGGTTAAGTGACTTGCCCAAGGTCACACGGCTAGTTTTTGTGTTGTGTCTGAGGCCAGATTTGAACTCAGGTCCTCCTGACTCCAGGGCCGGTGCTCTATTCACTGCGCCACCTAGCCGTCCCCCTCCCCATTTCCTTTCTTAAAGAAACAAAGGAATATTTGAGTTTGGAAGCTAGAGGTATTAGTATTTAACAAAGTTCTCATAAAGATTACTGAGGATTAAATGAGTAGTTAAAAATAATGGTTAGCATTTATATAATACTTTGAGGTTTATAAAGCACTTTACCCTCATTGTTCATCTGATCCTCATAACAACCCTGTAAAGTAGGTGCTATTATTATCTCCATTTTACACATGGAGAAACTGAGGCTAAGAAAAGTTAAATTGTTCTTTTAGGGTCACAGAGTTATTAAGTATCTAAGGCTGGATTTGAACTCGGGTCTTCCTGATTCTAGATACAGCACCTTTATTCACTGCACCCCTAAATCACTTTTCAAATCTTAAAACTCTAAATATGAGCACTTCTCCTCCACCTCCTCTTTGTTGTACTCTTTCTCCTCCTTCCAGTTTCAGAATGTTCCCATCTCCATCATCCAGGGGAAAAAATTAAGAAAATTCATAAAGCCTTTTAGTTATCTGGCAAAAAGTTCCATCCAAAATAAAAATATAAACTTTAAGAATGTTCCCTACAAGGGTGTGGAGTAGAGCCCTTGCTCCACCTCTGATTCATCTTCATTAGCAATTAAGTCTAAGAAAGATTGAAACAAAAACAGCTGGATTAAACGGGTGTGTGGAGAATGGTATGACGGCCAAATCCAGAACAAACTCTGGCCTCTCTCACCAGGAAATATTTGGAAAAATACATAAGCTCAAGTTGACCTAAAATCAGGGGACACATGGTCTTGAAAAAAGAAAATTGCTCAATAGAGTTTCCAAATTAACTTTGGGAGGGAGCCTGGTACCGTGAAAACTGTTCTGAGCTTGGGGTTTTGGGACCTGAGTTCCAAGTCTTTAATTGCTACTTAATACCTGTGGGACCTTGGACAAGTTGCTTTTCTCTGAGCCTTAGTTTTCTCATCTGTAAAATAAGGAGATTGTACTAGAAGAACTTTAAAGGTCCTTCCAGCTCTCTATGTGTGAGCTCATGATTCTGTCTGACCCAGGAAATACTAAGCTTAGTTAGAAAATAAATGAGGTGATTAAATAAACTATGAAATATATACGTTATGAGTTTGGTATGATAAAATTAAATCTATCCATCATCAAATAACCATTAAAATTAAGCATGGAAATCAATTCAAGAAGTTAATAGTAGTTTATATGGAGCAACTCCCGATGAACACTTGTCAAGAGACAGAGGTAGCATCCATTCACCATGGCTTGTATGCATCTATAGGAAGAGTAGAGTTGTGGGAAGGGAACTGGGACGTGGCTGTAATTTATGCACTCAGAGTTGATTCAGAATCAGAAAGCAAATTTTATTTTAGTTAAGTTGTGTTTACTTTATTCCCAGTTTCATTGTTCATATAAATTTGATTAGTGAGTTACTAAATTTTATCCTTTGGAAAATACCACAATTTTTTTTTTAACCGATGTTCAACACTTGGAATTAATCATTTTTATGATGGCAAACTGTTTTGCTTCTATCCTCTTAACAAGGATACCATTTTAAGTATCCTCAGTGTTTCTCCCTGAGAAACTATTCTCCCTATTTTCCCCCCTTTGTCTGCCCCCCCCTTTTAGGAGTTCTCAAATTGCACTGTTTGTATAATCTTCTCAGGGAGTGTCCTTGAGGTTTCGCTGCTTCTCCACAAAACATTTGTGGGAAAGTTCAGCAAGGCAAGTTCAGCATGGGAAGAAGGTTGCTGAAACTCAAACCATGAAAACAATGAGACTGGGTCTTATGTAATGTTAAATTCCTACTGGTCAGCTTTTCTTTTTTTTTCTTCTTAATTTTTTTATTGAACAAAACTTTATTTTCTCTCCCTTTCACTTTATCTCCCCACATTTGAGAAAAATAATCCTAAGTTTAAAAAAACACACACATACATTTATATTATTATATTTACATATTATAATATATATTGTATATATGTGTATATACGATATAATATACATTATATTCATATTTCCCCCCCCCCCCATTTTATCCTTAGGATGCTATACAGCACAACTCTTTCTTTAAGTCAGAAAGAAAAATAGACTATGGAGATGTTGATGAAGCATTTAAAACTGTTGATCACATCCTTGAAGGTAAAGCATTTTGTTCCTTCGACATGAAGAGGCCATGTTGGGTAAGAGAAAGAAGGCTCATAGAAGACCTTAGCATCAGTCTCAGCTCTGTCATTTCTTGCTGTTTGTCCTTCATTTTTGAAGAAGACTAATGATGTCATGAGTGATGTCTTGACTTGCCTGTAATTGGAAGACAGCAAGGGGCAGGGCTAAAAGTCAGAGAACCTGGGTTCAAATCCAGACTCTCCCACTTTAATGTGTTACCTGGAGCAAGTCACTTAAATGATTTAAGTCTAAGTTTCTTCTTCTGTAGAATGAGAAAGATTGATTGGATGACTTCAGGGGAGCATTCCAGCTTTAAATCTGGTGGCCCATGACGTTGGACGGGTCACTTCTAGGATTCTGTTTCCTCTTCTGTAAAATGAGAATAATAATGTTTGTCGTGTTGACCTCACAGGGTTGGTACAAGGAATGTGCTTCGGGAATCTTTCAGTTCTATGTAAATATTATCAAGCTAGGTTGAGATTTCCTAAAGGACTTCTAATAAGGGATTATCACATCAGATATATTTCAAACATACAGCTTTCCCAGTTGCTTGCTGGGAATCAATTTTGGTAACTTGAATATCCTTCCCTATATGTATCAGCCTACCTGAAGCAATCTAATAGCCTTGTCTACCCCAACCCTGAAGATTTCTTCTAGCTTGAAATTTGACTGGCTAAGTGGGGAGGAGGGTCAGGAATAAACATTTTGGGGCAGATGAGATCACTTTGGGATGACCTTGGGCGTGGGGGAAGGGGAATGGTCACTATGAGTATCCACACTTCCCTTTTCTCTCTTTCTTCTGTATTTGGTACTTACATTTGCATTGGAGTTTTGTCTCTGATCTGAAGACAGATATATTTCATAACTGAGTCCTGTTAGAGGGTTTTCCCATTTAGAACAACAGTTCAGTCACATGAATGTGAACTATTGCCTGTGGCACTTAAAGATGTTTAGGATCAGAGAACATAGACCCTGGAAGGGACATTGTGCATCATCTAGGACTGGAACGGCTGCATGTGGAAATGCTTGTCAAAAATGAGATTAAGGCCCTGGAGTCAGGAGGTCAAATCCAACCTCAGACGCTTGACACAAAAATTAGCCATGTGACCTTGGGCAAATCACTTAACCCCAGTTGCCTTCCAAAAAAACCCAAAAAACAAAAAAAAAATGAAATTAAGGTTGGGTACCCAGTAGTACAGGTTTTGTCCTACCTTGCTTGTCCCCTAAACTTGTCATCCATGCTGTTTTGTATAAACGTTTGAGGACTGTTGGTTTTTCTCTTATAATAGGTGAGATTCACATTGGCGGTCAAGAACATTTTTACATGGAAACTCACAGCCTGCTTGTTGTTCCATATGGAGAGGACAAAGAAATGGATGTCTATGTCTCAACACAACATCCCAAGTTAGTACAGGTAATGTAGAGCCATTGTCCAGGGGACATAGTTAATTCTAAAAACTTTCTAACAAAACACAAAACCAAAACCAAAATGACAACAAATCCCAAATCCTACTGACTACTTAAAATACCCTCAATTTCATACTTTTTTATGCCATACTGAAAATATATTTTTTTTTGTTTTTGAAATGCAATATTCTGTGGTGTAGCTTTTTGGGGGCAACTTAGATACATGCATTAAATGGGACAAAAATGAGAAAATTACATCTATGAATATACAATAAGTCATTTAACTTTTTGCATCATAGAAAACCTTTTACTATGTAATATGTCCTCCTTTTTTGCCACAGTCACTTACATAAAAGTGATTTGAGCTCACAAGTTCTTGACACATTTTAAAATCATTATAGAACTATGTTTTTATCATATTAAATATTAAGTGTACCTTTGACAATCTGCTTTCCCAAGCTTAGCTTTAATTACAACCTATAGGTTTTCAATGAAGTTTAAGAGGTGAATTCCCAACCCTTTGAAACATGTTTATTTCTATCTCTTTGGATACATTTCCCAAATTTTGTGATATGTGGCATGATACAAGATCTTATTGCAGTATTCTATCTCCATTTTGGAATTTCTGTAATTCAAAGACAATTTTGCTTCTTGATGTATCAATATGTTTATCAGAATTTGTAATTCTGATAAATGGGTACAAGACTTCTGAGTCTACTGAAAATTCTAAAAATCCCCAAACATTTTTATTTAGGTAGATATTTTATAATTTAATGAAAACAGCCAGATTTTACAGGCTAACATGGATTGCTGTGGGGAGCCAAAGAGGCTGAAACCAGGACTCAGATAAAGATCTCAATTGGGTGCCGTATTTGGTGATGCACCTAGTAACTTTTTGCATAGGGCTGGCCCCCTGAGGACCTCTTGGGGTTACACTTAAAAAGACTTTTGTTTGAGACCCTGACATCAAGGCCTTTGCCCCCAAACTTCAGACACCTAAAAAGACATGTCCCTTATCAAATTATCCATTCTGTGTTGGTTCCAGGATATAACAGACTAAAGACAATGATTACACCTAGACAAACCTAGATGCTTTGAAGCTGGCTCTCTTTTGCATCCTCTTTGTTATGCTTTTTTAAAAGGCTAACTGACTTTTCAAAGACTTGTTGGCTTTCCCAAGACTTTTTGGTCCCTAGAATTAAGGAGCCTGAGCTACTTCCAGGATGTGGCAGACTATTGTAATGATAAAACTATGATAATATCCCAGGATACAACAAGCTAAGCTTATTGATGAGAATACTTGAATCTTTGTCTTTTGGATCTTTAAAAATCTTGTTTAAATCATCATTAAATGGAATTCTTTCCTATGAACTACCTGCCTGGTTAATTCTTTCTCATGTCTTTGCTCACACTTGGGGCTGGTACCCAAGTGGCCCCCATGACAGATTGCTTTTGACTTAGTTTTTATATATCCTTGAATGAAGAGGAGATTTTATTCATTAAAAATTGCCTTTTTTCTAGTCTTCAGCACTTAAGTATTTGTATTCCTTGGCCTAGGAAACAATTTTTCTCTTCATAGTAATGATCAACTAGTAGCTAGCATTCTGCCCCCTTTCCCTTCCCCATGTACATAATTGCTGTTATTGATAGAGCTAATTTCTTATTTTAAATGATTTAGATTAACGCAAATTAATATTTACAGGACATAATAGCCTCCATATTAAGGGTTCCATCTAACAAGATCATGTGTCATGTCAAAAGAGTTGGTGGAGCTTTTGGTGGAAAAGCATTAAAAATTGGTATCTTGGCAGCTATTACAGCATTTGCAGCAAACAAGTAAGTGCAAATTTAAGTGTTACACTTAATGAGAACAAGACAGTCAGCATGGTATAGTAAGAAGTAGGTTTAGAATCAGACTAGTTCTGCTCCTTTTAGTTGTGATCCTAGCTAGGCAAGTCACTTAACCATTCTGAGTGTCAGTTTCCTTAACTGTAAAATGTGTATTACAATAATTCTTTCACTACCTCTATGCCTTGGTTGTTGGAAAACAAAGTACTTTGTAAATACAAAAGAGCTTATAGATGTGTTATTGAAAGTAAAGTAATTTTGATGAAAGGAAAACCAGGAAACATTATGGACTCCCAATTAATTCTGCTTATTGGACGAGAGGTGGTCCAATTTACAAAACAAAACAAAAAACAAAAACAAAAAAACTTGCAATGAGAAAAAAATTGAAATAAGTCAGAAATTTTTCTACTTTAAAGCTAATTTTATTTATTTATTCATATTTATATAATTATATATTTATAGTTATAAATTGTAGAAACCGACATAGTTGCAAATTGCTACAAAAAACCCCAAACACCATAGTAGAAAATGTTGTAATACTTAGAAAGACAATAGTCTTGATTTGGTGATAATTACTTGGTTCAGCTACATGTTGAATGATCCATTATTTAGTATATGGATTCTTTTAAATAAATGGAAATTTTGTTTCATTTCTGCAATAAATCATGTTTATTGGTCAAATATGTACCAAATAAAACAAAAGGCTTTAATTTTTTTGTTTTTGCTGAGTAACAAAGTCTGGTGCTCTTTTCCCCTGAAACTCATACAAACAGAATGATTTTTTTCAGTGATCAAACATTTTTTTCTCTCTCTCATTCCCTCTCCCCAACTTTTTAAAAAAAGCAAAACAAAACCCTTGTAACAAATAGGTGTAGTCAAGTGAAACAAATTCCCATGTTAGCCAAGCCCCAAAATGTTCACTTCCTTATGAATTCAGTTGATTACCTCTTTGTCAGAAGGTGGGTAGTATTCTTCATCATTAGTCCTCTAGAATCATGGTTAATTATTGTATTTGTCAAAGTTCTTAATGAAATCTTTTAAAATTGTTCATTTCTGTAATGTTGATATTGCAGTAGAAGTTCTTCTCTGGTTCTGCTCATTTTATTTTGCATCAGTTTATATAAGTCCTCCCAGGTTTCTTTGACATCACTTCTTTTTAAATTTCTTTTAAGCCAGTAGTATTCCATTATATCCACATACCATAATTTTGTTCAGCCATTCTCCATTGGTGGTTTCTCCTTAGTTTCTAATTTCTTGTCTCTATAATAATAATAATAGCAATAATAACAATAATTGAGATTTAGATAGCATTTTGAGGTTTGCTAAGCTCTTATAAATACTATTTTGTTTTATCTTCACAACAGCCCTAGAATATAGTTTCAGTTATTGCCGTTATTTTGCATATGAAGAAACTGAGGCAGAAAGCTGTCTTAAAATGACTTGCCCAGGGTCACACAAGCTTGTAAGTGTTTGAGACTGGATTGGACTCAAATTTTCCTGAAACCAGGTTCAGAACTCTGTCCACTGTATCACCAAGATTCTTCTGTAAAAATTTCTGTATATGTGATTTTTTTTCCTCTTTCTTTGATCTCTTTGAGGGGTAGACCTAAGTAATGCTATTTATGAATCAAAGGCTATTCATAGTTTAGTAACTTTTGGGTCATAGTTGCAAATTTCTTTCCAGAATTGCTATACCAATTCACAATTCCACCAATAGCACATCAGTGTATCTGTTTTTCTACACTCTTTCCAACAAGTAAAAATGTCAAGAAACAATTATTATTATTATTATTATTGTTATTATTATTGCTTTTTGGAGAGGGGAGGGTAGGACAATTGGGATTAAGTGACTTGCCCAAGGTCACATGGCTAGTAAATGTTAAGTGTCTGAGGCTGAATTTGAATTTAAGTCCTCCTGACTCCAGGGTCAGTGCTCTATTCACTGCACCACCTAGCCACCCCAAGAAACAATTATTAAGTGGTTACTATGTGCTAGGTACTATGGTAAGCACTGTGAAAAATAAAGAAAGGCAAACACAGTCTCTGCTTCCAAGGAGGACACACTTCTATTGAGGAATATTCAAATGACTCTGTACATGCTAGGTATATACAAGATAAATAGAAGTAATTTCAGAGGAAAGGTACCAACACAAGAGGGACCAAGCAAAGGCTTCTTTCAGAAGATAAGATTTTAGCTGGGCCTTGAAGGAAGCTAGAAAAACCAAGAAGTGGTGAGGAGGAGCTATGGGGAACAGCTCATGAAAAAGCAGTGAGTAGGGAGAAAGGACAGCTTGTGTGGGGAGCTGCATGGGGGCCAGTGTTGCTGGATTGTAAAATATTCAGAAAGGAATGAAGTCTAAGAAAAAAACTTGTTAATTTTCCTTTTTTTAGAGAGTACGTGTGTCAACTTTGCCAGCCTAGTATGTGTGAAATGGAACCTCAGAGGTGCTTTGTATTTGTATTAATTATTAGTGATTTGGATAATTTTTTCATATGGCTAAAATAAACCCAAACTTGTATTTTTCTCTTGAGAAATTCCTGCTTGTTTTCTTTGTCTGTTTATCAATTAATAAATGGTCCTTGTAAATTTGAATAAGTTTCTTATGTACCTTAGAACTGAGAACTTAAAAAAAACTTGCTACAAAGATTTTTCCCCCTTTTAATTATTTTTCATCCAATCTTAGCTGAATTAGATTTGTTTGTCCAGACTTGTTTTAATTTTATATCCAAAATCATCTATTTTATCTTCTGTGATCTCTTTTTATCACTTGTTTGGTTTGGAACTATCCAATTGTCTATAGATCAGAAAGGTACATTTTTTTTCCCCTCATTCCTCTAACTTGTTTATGATAAGGCCTTTGATATCAAGGTCACATATCCATTTGGAATGTATCTTGGTATATGGTGTGGGGTGTTGATCAAAGCCCAGTTTTTACCAGACTACTATGCAGTTTTCCCAGCAGTTTTTGTGAAACAGTAATCCTCATTCTATTATGCAGGGTCTTTGGGGTTACTGAACATTACATTACTAAATTCATTTGCTCCAATAAATTGTGTACCTAATCTGTTACACTGATCAACCTATTTTTAACCAATATCAAATCATTTTGATGATTACTTCTTTGTAGTATAGTTTGACATCTGGTTCTGCTAGGGACCACTTTGTCCCACTTTTAAAAATTTATTATTTCTCTTGAGATTCTTGACCTTTTGTTCCTTCAGATAAATTTCCTTACTATTTTTCAGTTTGTTGAAGTAGTACTTTGGTGGTTTTATTGATATGGCACCGTTTAAGTAAATTATTTTTGGTAGCATTGTCATTTTTGTTATATTGACTTGACCTATCCATTAACATTTTTTCTAATTATTTAGGTCTTTATTTCTGCAAATAGCATTTTGTGGTTGTATTTATATATTTCCTGTGTGCATCTTATTGTGGGTAGACTCCCAAATATTTTATACATTCTGTATTTTCTTTCTATCATTTCCTGCTAGGTTTTATTAGAAAAATAACAGAAGTATCAGTGATTTCTGTAGAATCCTGCAACTGTGCTGAAGTTATTGTTTCAAGTAATTTTAGTCAGTTCCTTAGGTTTCTCCTAAGTACACCATGATCTCATCTGCAAATGTAACATTTTTATTTCTTCTTTGGTGAGACTTATTCCCTCAATTTCTTTTTCTCATCTCACTACTGTAGCTAGCATTTCTAACACTATATCAAATATTAGTGGTGACAATGGGCATCTTTGCTTTATCCTTAATTTTATTGGAAAAGACTCAAATTACTCTACTTTACATATTATGCTGGCATTTGACTTTAGATAGATTTTACTTCCTATGTTAAGATAAAGTCCATATGTTCCTGTATTTTCTAGGTTGTTTTGTTTATGTATGTTTGGATATTATTTGAGTGCTTCATAGAATTGACTTACAAATCTACCTTGTCCCATTTTTTTTCCCTTTGAAAGTTTATTTATGGTTGGAAACATAGAATATTAAAGCTATATGGGCCCTAATAGATTAATGCAATTTGCCCACTCATTTTATAACTGAGGAAACAGAGGCTCAGAATCATCAAGTAACTTTTTCAAAGTTACCGAGGTGGTAGGTGGTAGAACTGTGATTCAAATTCCTGTCATTAATCTTAAATCCAGTTTTCTTTGCACTATACCTGATGGTTCTAGACCAGTGGTTCTCAACCTGTGGGTCACAACCCCTTTAGGGTTCGCCTAAGACCATTGGAAAACACATATTTCTAATGGTCTTAGGAGCCAAGACACCACTCCTCTATCTGTCTCCAGGCGGGTCTGCCTACATGCAGATACACCTATATTTGATCATTAAAGGATGTCGGTATTAGGAAGGTTGAGAACCACTGTTCTAGACTCTAAATCTTAACTCTGAGGTAGCCTAAAGCAAAGAGATAACAATCTCTCTCTTCCACTTACTCTATCAGAAGCCATCCCTTGTAGCATTCCCAGATGTTTTAGCGTAAAATGAAATACCTTGGATATTTGGATTGACTTGGAAATTTTCAGATTCATAGACTTAATTAACTGTAACAAATATTTCCTGAATGCCTACGACTTTGAGTCTAGCATTATGGTAGGCATAATACAAAAGATATATGATAAAAGTCCTGAAAAATATCTTAAGACCTTTTTTTATATGGGAAGGTAGCTATAGAGATCCCTGAGGGGATAGGAAACCTCTAAAAGTATAGGCTGCTACAGGGAAACTCTCCTATAGTCAGATAACACCAAAGCAATCAGTTTGATCAAGGGAGTGGAGGGGTCCTTGTACAAACTAGAGCAATGATAAATTAGGGTGGGGTGGAACTTGGGAAATGAACCAAAAGGAAATTATTTGAATAAATCTAGAATATTCATTTTTTTCTTGTGTCTTATCCTTACTTGGAATAAATTGACCTTTTTCTGG
>CM053596.1:195521934-195537490 GCA_028646575.1 Pseudocheirus occidentalis | reverse complement strand
AGCACAAAATCTTTTGCAAATGAATGCTGAAAAATAAAAATAAATAAATTGGGGGGGGGGGGAAGAGTTTGTAGGTAACTTCACCTGTATGTAAGGATAACTGAGTCAAGAGCCTTAGAATTTAATGCAACATTTTAAAATTTCTATTACTATGTTAAGTATGTAAGCCTGCTGGATGAGACCCAGGCCATGGTTATTTATACTTGTGTAACTGGGTTCCTCTTTTCATTCCTAGGCATGATTAGAGTGCTTTCTGAAAAAAGCCTATCATACTCAACCCCATCTTAAAACTAAAAAGGTAAAGAAGCTAGGTGGTATGGAAGATAGTGCTCCAAGCATAGAGTCAGGAAGACTTGATTTAAAGTCTGGCCTCAAGACACTAGCTAGGTGACTGTGAGCAAGTTACTTAACTTCTCTCTGCCTCAGTTTCCTCATCTATAAAATGGGTATAATACTAGCACTTACCACCCAGGGTCCTTCTGAGGATAAAATGAGTTAATACTTGAGAAGCCCTTTCCAAACCTTAAAGCACTATATAAATGCTGGCTATTAACCATGTAAGGCCTTCAAACTCTACCTGCATTGTCAAAGAATATGTTTCTTGGTCTATAACTATTTCCTTCTTTTTTGATGACTTCTAGATTACTGAAAGAACGGACTGACTCAGGAATGCCTTCTACTTCCCTGTAGTTTCACTTGGTTCATTATCAACCACAATAACTCAAAGAATTTTAATGATCAGAAAGACTCTTCTCAGCTATTTAACTTTTTCCTGCCCTGAACTGCTCTGCTGCTACTTCCTTTCCCTCTTTTTTTGTGTGTTTGTGCTGCTTTAGTCAAGCCCTTGAGTCTCAGGCTCCCTTGGGATATTGCATTTTCAACAACGTATCACATAAGGAAAATACAAGGAAAGGCCTAAGTCTTCTGGAATATTTTGTCCTATTTGGTCATCAAAGTGTATGAAAGTTCAGTGTAAAGTCATCCCATTAAAATGTCAAATAAAATGCACAAATAAAAGGATACGCTTTTTTCTCAAATAGAGCAATAAATTAACTTCAGGGTCTGCATTCTCCTCAATCACCTATATAAAGAAAATTATTACACAGAATTCAGTGAATTTGAATTTTCATTGGAGAGATTTTTTTTTGGCAATAAGTCTTCAAATTGTTTTTTGAGGAAAGAGTGGAGATTGGTCTCATTCCCCTAATCTGATCAAATTCCATACCTCCAATAATGAAATTACATACTACTGTACTGTGTGTGGCATATGTTCAACAAATTAGGTGGTAACCCACAACATTTCAGATTCCCATGATGAGGCCAGCCTCAGAGAAAATAAAAGGTTATGAAATGCTGCATAAAAACAAGTAATTTAGTATGTGTCCTGGTCTCCAATAGAACAAGGGGAGGACCTGAGTGAGTTTTAACCCAGCAGAAATCATGTTATGTAACCGAGCATCTGAAAAGTTACAGAGACTGATGATGGCCAAGGTTGATGCCTTATTATAGGGTCCTTTCAGCCCCTAGAGAAAAGCTAAGAAGTCAAAGGCTGTAGGTGCATTCAAAGAAGTAGACTTTTAAATGCATTTAATATGTATTTAAAATATAATTCTGCATTTGGTTTGACAACATTAGTTACCCAGAAGACCTGCAGCTATAAAGAAGCGCTGATTCATTTCACTCAATGGTAGAGTTTTGTTTGTGTAACTTGTAATGGTCTAATTGTGCTGTGTGGACTTAATGATCTGGGAACCAGAGATATTTTCTACAGGGTAAATGAGAAAGGACCCCATACTGAAAACCTTTGCCTTTTTTGAGTTAAGGAAGAGCAGGTCACAGTTTTCTACTTTACCTCTTTCTACTTGCTCATTTGAGCCAGAAATTTTGAATGGATGATTTGACCTCAGGGAAAGCTTCAAGGGCTTGAAAAGTAAAGAAGCTCCTGTTCTTTTTCTAGAACTTGTGAATTCCAAAAAAGAAAGAAATTTGACCCATTTTTGTAAGTGCCCAAAGGAACAAGGAGCAAAAGTTACAGCTGAGAAATTTGTTTTTGGCTGCCTGACCCTTAAGATATAGGATTCATTTATCAGTAGGACTTCTCTCCATGACAGCCTGAACATGTTAAATTTTTTGTTTTCATTTTTTGTTTTTTCAAAAAGCTTGTCAATGATGAGGCCTTTAGGGTTGTTGTTGTCCAGCAATGTAAAATCAAATCAGCTAAAGTTGTTTTTTCTTTTCCTCTGAGGCTTTTATTGTTGTTCTTGGGTATATTTTAACAGCCACAGCTTAACTAAGCAATTTCTGCATCCTGTCATTAGTTAAATGAATACATACCCACACAAAACCTACCCTACAAGGGTAGGCCAAAGAGCGTCAAAATCCCTTGCCCCTATCCCCATGAGAAGTTCACTACTCAGATGAATACAAGAACTATTTTAAGATCTCACAGGAATACTTGTATCTGCACACCTTAACATCCTCTACAAACAGAATGAACTTCTCCATTTCATAGTCATAAAAAGAGGGGCATGGATTATACAATATTTTCTCCTGGTCACACAGCAATTTGAAGCTTACACACATATTCACCCCTTCCTCTATTCTCAGCTCACTTGAGCTTGGCAAAAGATAAAATGAAGTATCATTTCTGATTTAGTTTCTCCTTTATCAAACATTTAACAATAATGATAACAGAAACTTACCTTTCTTCCATTCACAAAGAAAATCAGTGCATCTGACTTCTCAGAATGAGACACCATGCCTCCAAAGCTAGATCCTGACATATAAACTAGCTAAAAGTCAAGATTCTAATGTGACCAGAGACAGCATCTGCTCTCGTGTCAAGCTAAGTGAAGAAAAATTCAAGCATCTATTGAGAAATAAGCAACCAGACTCAAGAGATCAGATGTGTTTTCAATCTTCTCTGAGTTTAAATATACCAATCACTTCCTGTCTTTGAAAATCCCCCAGCCCTCATCACTCCCCACCCTTTTTTCTTCTGAATTTCCTCCTCTCCTAAGCAAATATGAAAATTAAAACTAGATTTAATTCTTACATAAGGTACACAGCTTCCTGGCCTTCTTACATAAGGCACACCTTTCTGCCCTTTGGGTAAATGTATTACTATTACCTTCCGAGCAGTGAGAAAATATAGCAATCAGTGGAATGAAAGTGAAATGACTCAGGACACTAAGCTAAAATACAAACTACTTGCATTCAGTTGCATTTTCACTGGTGCTAAATTTCAATAATTAGGAAGATTATTAAGCCACCATGTAGACCTGTGTTTAAAACTATTGAAAGACATGCATTAAATATTAAAAGCTATTGTGGTCAAATGAAAATATGTCCTAATGATTCTGTCTGCAGAACTGGCTTTACAGCCACATGGGTTGCTTTTTGGTTGGGCTATTTTGAGTACTATTATTTTGTAACTGGTCCAATTTCTACTACTAGAATTTTTTATTTCATTTTTCCGTTGCTTTGTTCAGACAACTATGAACACTTTTCTTTGTGTTTTCTCTGTTTTCTAAGTTAAATGTTGATTATTCCATTAAAAATGATGATCAGTTGGGTTAATTCAGGATACTGAGTCATTGCTCATATAAAATACAAACTAATATCAACAAAGAAGAAGGATCATCAAATACACAACCCAATATTCTTTTTTCTGACCCTGTTTTAAAATAGAATAATTGGTTAATTTAGGTAAAAAGATATGTATTTTGTATTGTATATAAAAGTATTAGTTGAGTCTGAGTACTTGATATATGTAATTTAAACATGGAAATTCACGCAGGTTTTCATTTTCTGATAGGAACAAATGGCTCCCATTACAGCAAAATATATTCCTTAGCAAAAGTATAAATGAATGATGATCCTTTTATTATAAATGTAAGCAGCCCCTAATCAAGTATTTCTTAATTATTATTCAGTGTTATAGATATTGCTTGGCATTTGGTCTTTTGCTATATAAATATTCATGCAGACATATGTGTGTTTTCTTTGAGTCAGGTTGTGGCCCCATCAATAAGGGGCTCTGACTTTGGGCCTTAGTTGACTGGGTTCTATCCTGGAGGAACCTGACCTCAAAGGGAAGGAATAAGGATTTTCTAGTTGCATCTGGCTGTTTATGCCCTCACGCCACAAGACAACCTAACAGAAAATCTCTAAAACAAAGTTTAAGTATGGTCTTTGTCTAGTGTGTTTGCCTAAGCACAGCCCCTTTGATAAATGAAGTAGTAACTGGGTGTAAGACAAAGTAGTAATTGGGTATAGGACAACTATTTATTCCCTCTACCACAAGAGAAATGCTTAAAACACAAATTTTTCACAAGTGCATATACTTAAAACATAAATTATAATTCATTAACTCTGTTATATTCTCCTAGGAAGTAGAGACTCTCAATAGACATATCCAGTACCCACATACATGCACATATACTCCTATGCTTTTAACCTATATTTATAATTTATACTTTAATTTGAATAGCATATAACTCCTTAAAAGTGTGTATGAGAGAGAAATGAGAGAGACAGAGAGACAGACAGAGAGAGACAGAGAGAGAGAGACAGAGAGAGAGAGAGAGAGAGAGAGAGAGAGAGAGAGAGAGAGAGAGAGAGAGAGAGAGAGAGAGAGAGAGAGATGATATCAGGGAATATTTTCAATCTCTTTGGTGCCCATCAGTGGAGAACCAATGACTGTATGTCCAACTTAGAAGGCCAAACCAAAAGCAAAGGGATCAGGATGCCAATGTGGCTAGCAGTTTCAGCTTTCTAGAATCTAGATTTTATTTTTATTACTTTTCAGTCCCCTACAGAGTACAGAGCCAAAGTAAAACATTTCACAGGAAGAAGAGGAGAAAAAATCAGCCAAGGGAAAAAGAGGAAACGTTTGGAGTACAACAGGCAGAATTTATTATTAGAATAAGAAAACATTCCCTCTTCAGGGGCAAGAACCAGAGAAGAGACCAAATACTTTTACAATTGTAAAAACAACACAAAACAAGGACAAGTAACTGTTACAAGAGTGAATGAGACTTTACTGTGTGCTTGCAACATTTTATGCCTCCTTCAGTTGGAACTGGGGGAGTTCCACTAAAATTTTCTCTCACAGTGAAAACACACATAGGTACACATACACAATATGTATATTTTCCCCTGAATTTCACATATTATTTTACACCTTTGAATTTATTATACCCTATCATGTACATGCACAAACTTTTGGGGATTAATATGTTATTCGAATTAGGTTTTAAGTAGGAGAAGCAATTGAAGTATTTTGAGTATTGAATATTAAGTAATTGAAGTATTAACATAGTGGAGGCTTGTTTGAACTTCTAAAGTTCTTTCTAGAATTAAAATATTGTAATAACTTTCTTCCTGCTATCAATTCTTAAGAAGTAAGTTATCTTCATTGAATTGGCCTATTTCCTTGAAACTTTAGCCAATAGCTTTGTGGAGTGCATAAAATAGCTCTGGGCAGGGTAAAAATGTAATTAGGCGACATTGTAATAACATAATATTGATCATATAAGGGATCTTGATGAAATGATGAGAGTGTGCTGACTACTTCTTGGAATCTAATTCTTCTCTATTTTCCCAAGCATGTTATCTTGAAATAGGTATATTATGATTGTACATGTATAATATTGGAAATTATATTGGATAGTTTGCTATCTTGGGGAAGAGGGGAGAGAAGATGGAGAAAAAAATTAGAATTCAAAATCTTATAAAAGTGAATGCTGAAAACAATCTTTACATGTAATTGGGGGGAAATAAAATATTGTTGGGGGGAGAAATAGATTTATTAAAATAATGACATATGTGTTCTCTCCCCAGAATGAGTTCCTTGAAAGCAAGGACTGTCTTACTTTTCTATTTGTATCCTCAACACTTTGCACATAGTTAAGTACTTAATAAATGTTTCATTCATTCATCCATTAAAACAATGAAGGATAGTGGCTGTGACCAAAGTGTTTTCATAATTGTATATATCTGGCAGAAATTCATTTTTTGTTAAATGTTTTTGAATAAGATATAGAAGACAGAATTCATCTCTGAGGAGTTCAGGTGAGTTCCTGCTTTCACTATGCCATCTTGGCTCTGCCACCAGAATCATCTCAAATTTCATTGGCAGTCAGTTCCAATTAGAAGGTGACATCTATGCAAAAATCCTGTTCAGCTTGATAGCTATAAGGTAGAAAATATCTGCTGTTATGCAAAATTTTAGGCCAACTAATCCTAAAGCAATGTTCCCTTAGACCAAAGCTAGAATGGAATCAGTTCACAAGAGGAAAAAAAAATAGAAGGAATCCACTAATGTTGGTCATGCCACTGGTTTGCTAAGTTACTATGGGAAAATGTCTTTTCATTCTTGTGCCTCTATGTCCATAACTGTAATGTTGTCACTGTTGTTAAGTCACTTCAGTCTTGCCCAACTCTTTGTGACCCCCATTTGGGGATTTCTTGGCTGATACTGAAGTGGTTCACCATTAACTTCTCCAACTCATTTTACAGATGAAGAAACTGAGACAAACAAGGTTAATTGGTTAGCTCAGAGCTACACAGTTAGTAAATGTCTTATGCTGCATTTGAACTCAGATCAGTGATCTTTGAGGCCAAGAATATAAAATCTGACACTGCTTCCATTTCTTCTCCCTCTGTTCACCAGGCAGTGATGGGACCAGTTGCCAAGATCTTAGTTTTGTTTTGTTTTTATGTTAAGCTTCAAGCCAGCTTTTACACCACTACTGATTAAATCAAAGAAATGTTTCTCCTGTGATTGTGTACCTAAATTTTGCTGCTAAGTGCCTTGCAGCATTTGTCATGAATCTCATTTTTTTACCTTCAGAATTCATTATAAGCCCATGTATTTTGATAGTACTTGGTTTAGAATAGGCATGGTGGATAGAATTTATGCTTCTATAGGTAAAAATATTTCTACTTACATTGCTTTTGGTCCTAAGAATTTTTTTCTTTTTTCCTTTGATCTTTTAGATGACAGATTATAAAATGGGGAAGGAAGCATTAAATGATAGTGGTCACTAAAGTTTGGGGATCAATAAATAATTTCCCAGAAATGCCTCATAACGCAAATGGCAGCCTGGTGAGATCTACAGTAATCCTGGACACCCTTTTTTCCTGAGTGAAGTATCAAAGCTCAGTGTGATCTGAATTCTTTTTTGCAGCCACCCCTTTATCACAGCTTTATCCCCCTCTATGCCATACTACATATACCTCTTACCAGATATTTGGCTGAACAAGAGAGTCCCAAAGAAGTCAGAGGATCACAGATTTAGAGCTGGAAGAGACCTTAAAGGGCATCAATTTCAATTCCTTCATTTTAGAAGAGAGGAAACTGAGGTACACAGAGATTAAGCAAATGAAAATGACTTTTTGGTATTTCATGTCCTTGACAAGATCTTTCCTACAACTTCTTATGTACAAGTCATCATTAACAGCATGGTCCTATTTTTAAATTTTTTAATATATTGTATTTTCCTTAATTGCATGTTAAAACAATTTTTAACATTGTTTTTAAAGTTTTAAGTTCCAAAGTGTATCCCTCCTGATGCTCCCCCCTATCCAAGATGGTAAACAATCAGATATAGGTAATACATGTGCAAGCAAAAAAAAAATTTCCATAGTAGTTATTTTATACAAAAAGACTAAAATAAAAGGGAAGAAAAGAAAGAAAATGAAAAATAGCATGCCTCAGTCTGTATTCAAATAATATCACTTCTTTATTTGGAGACAGATGCTATGTTTCATCATTGGTCCTTTGGGATTGTCTCATATCATCATATTGCTGAGAATAGCTACGTCATTCACAGCTCTTCATTGAACAATATTATTGTTACTATGTGCAATTTTCTCATGGTTCTGTTCTCTTCATTTTGCATCAGTTCATATAAGTCTTTCAAGGTTTTTCTGAAATCATCCAGCTTGTCATTTCTTACAGCACAATAATATTCCATCAAAATCATGTACCACAGCTTGTTCAGTCATTCCCCAATTGGTGGGCAGGTACCCAGCCAATACAACCAAGATTAGGAGGGAAGAAGAAAACTGGGAAAGAATGTTTATAACCAGTATCTCTTATAAAGCCCTCATTTTTAAAATATAGAGAGAACTGAGTCAAATTTATAAGAATACAAGTCATTTCCCAATTGACAAATGGTCAAAGGATATGAACAGGCAATTTTCAGAGAAAGAAACTAAATTAGCAATAAGTACAGCTAAGGATGCTCATTGGACACCATTATCAGGGAATCTACAGCTACCTAATAGGGAAGGGACATTTAGTTAATCTGGTTACTTGCTATCTTCAGTGATGATGTACTTTGGTTTATATCTTGGTTGAATATAAAGGCTGATTACTATAAGCAAATTAGGGGAACAAGGAATAGTTTATCTGGCAGATTTATGGAGAATTTATTACAAAACAAGAGATTGAGAACATTATAAAATGCAAAATGGATAATTTTAATTACATTAAATTGAAAAGGTGGTTTACAAAAATGAAGCCAATACAACCAAGATTAGGAGGGAAGCAGAAAACTGGGAAAGAATGTTTATAACCAGTATCTCTGATAAAGCCCTCATTTTTAAAATATAGAGAGAACTGAGTCAAATTTATAAGAATACAAGTCATTTCCCAATTGACAAATGGTCAAAGGATATGAACAGGCAATTTTCAGAGAAAGAAACTAAAGCTGTCTCTAGTTATATGAAAAAAAATGCTCTAAATAGCTATTGATCAGAGCAATGCACATCAAAACACTTCTGAGGCACCACATCACATCTATCAGGTTGGCTAACATGACAAAGCAGGAAAATGATCAATGTTGGAGAAGATGTGGGAAAATTGGAACACTAATTCATTGTTGGTGCAGTTATAAACTGATCCAACCATTTTGGAGAGCAATTTGGAACTATGCCCAAAGGGTTATTAAAATGTGCATACCCTTTTTCACAGCAATACTGCTTCTATCCTAAAGACATCATAAAAAGAGCGAAAGAATCCTCATGTACAACAATATTTATAGCAGCTTTTTTTGTGGTGACCAAGAACTCGAAACTGAGGGGATGCCCAATGTAGTAGCAAGCACCCTAGCACACCTAGGATGACCTGCTAGTACAGGGTCTTTTGATGTGCTTTATAAAAGAAAGATAGCTTTAAAGGGGTTAACAATCCTACTTTAATTAGAGAAAGAAGTGAGTATAGAAAATAGAAGCAGAGAAATTGGCTCAAAGACTAAGAGACAGTGCTCTATCTGAACATAGCAATATTGCTTTACACTTTACATGCATCACTGTATCAAGGGAGCACAGAAATCTGAGCAGTTGGAGGGCTCTAAACACATGACTACTCAGAGTCTCTGACCAGAAAATAAAAAAATCCTCTACATGAGCAAACACCCAAAGCAAAATGCCATCGGCCCAGAATATATAACAAAGACTTGCACCCGGAATAGCTCAGAGCCAGAAGGCATAAAATCTACTTGACTCAGTGCAGCTATGAATTATGAGGGTTCATAGGAGATTAATCCTTCAGATGTTTACAATTTAGCCTGAGTCTGGTAAACTGAATTCCAGTTTCAAGAAAAAGAAAACAGCAACAAAAATCCCACCTTGCTTGTGCTCATACCCATCAACTGGGGAATGACTGAGCAAGTTGTGATATATGAATATAATGGAATATTATTGTGCTATAAGAAATGAACAGGCAAACTTCAGAAAATCCTGGAAAGACTTGTGTGAACTGATGCTGAGTGAGGTGAGCAGAACCAGGAGAACATTGTACACACTAACAGCAACAGTGAGCATTGACTGACTTTGATGGAATTGACCCTTCTAAGCAATGCAAGGACCTAAAACATTTCCAGAAGACTCATGATGAAAGGTATCATTTACATCCAGAGAAAGAATTGTGGAGTATGAATGCAGACTATTTTCTTTTTTTGTATTGTATTCTTTTGTTTTTTCTTTCTCATGAGTCTTCCCATTCATTCTAATTCTTCTATACAAGATGATTAATATGAAAATATGTTTAATAGGAATGTATATGTAGAGCTTATATAAGATTGCATGCTATCTTAGGGAGGGAAGAGGAGAGGGAGAGTGAGAAAATTTAAAACTTATGGAAGTGAATGTTGAAAACTAAAAATAAACAAATTAACTTACATTAAAAAATAAATCAAAAAAGAAACTAAATAAGGATAAAGTTCTTAGGAATAAGATATTTAAAAGGAGATCAGCTGCTGTGGCAGATAGTATGGGTCTCATATAAAAAAAAAACTTGACTTTCCTCATGTCAAAATGGAGATAATTCTTACACTACAAATATGTATTATATGTGTGTATATCTCTATATACATTGTTTTACTTTATTACATATACTTTGCGCATATGTATATATACACATATATTTGTACATATATATTAACTGTTTGGAGATATACATATATATAAATTAAAACTGTTTGGAGAAAAGTACCTTACAAATGTTAAAACATTATGTAAATGTGAGTTATTATCTAATATTTTATTAGATAAAACTAGTGATCCCTTTATCCTGTTAATAATTTGAAATAAAATCAGAAAAGATAAAGAGATTGTAGGTTCACAAAGAGATAGTAGGTTTAGTTCATAATGTTTTTCAATATTTTATTGATGTTTGTTAATAATAGAATGTTTATTAATGAAATCCACTACCACCCACCTCTACTCTCTGTACAGTCAGGCATGAGCAGCTTTTCAGAGGATTGATGCTGTGAACAGCTTTTCAAGGTCCTAATATACTATATACTAATATAGTATAGTGAACTCGATTTATTCAGTAACAAATTGGAGCAAAACATTCACAGAAAATCAAAATACAGCATTCACCATGTTACAACTCAACAACTTATCACTAAAATGGTCACATAGTTTTCACCAAAGTGATCACATAGTTTTAAACAAAGTATACTCATTTAGTAACTCAACAGGGGCTCATACTTTCTTGTTTCTTAACAGGAGCTTGATATAATTAACTTTAAACTAAGTGCTAAGTACCTGTTAGTTTGCCAATACAAAGGGATCTTCAGATTATATTATTATTACACTCTCCTTTACTAAGATCCCTTTGTTCACCCAGCTATCACTTTTGGAGTAGATAAGGATTGTGAAATGGGAGTTAGCAATATTTGTCATTGCTACCTTTTTAAGGTTGATATTATGGGAGAAAACTGCTATATTTTGACTCTCACAAAATATCATTCAATGCTTCTGACCTAATCAGAGTACAGGGTGAGATGGAACAGTGATCTGACTTACTGTGGCATGTTTTGCATTCTTACGTTCTTTTCTTACATCAGGTAGGGCCTGGTCCACCCTTAAATCCAGCTGTACCTTCTAACAATAGAGGAAGAGTCAGGGTTAGAAAGACTATACGTGTGTGTGTGTGTGTGTGTGTGTGTGTGTGTGTGTGTGTGTGTAGGCATGAAGGGATTTTAGGGAGTGAGGGAGGTCAATAACTTCACATAAGCTCATGTACATGAAAGCTCATGTCTACACACAAAGTACCATCATGTAGAAGGACTTCCTAAGTCAGTCTCACCTATAAGATCAGTCCCAATACAAGGGAAGGAGAAAAATTACCAGAACAAAAAAATGAAGCCAGACATCATCATTATTATTAGATGGTATTTATTAGTCATCACTACATGTTACCATAAAATAGAAAACAATCAATATCTCTCCAAGGTGTTTACATTCTGAAACAAACTCATCTGAATCCACCTATTAGAAGGGCTGTTACATGGTTAAAATGAGATGGATATGTGTAAAGTACTTTGCGAATCATAAAGCACTATATAAAAGATCAGTAATTACTTTAATAATAGTCTAACATATATCTTCACCTTATATTTAATAGGCTTATGACTTTAAGTCTGAGGTGATAATGAACACCCCAAATGTTAATAGGAAAGAGGCTAATTTTTGCAGTGAATGAGTGCTATTTTCATACTATTTAAGTATGAAATGCTGCATTTTATTAAAAAAACAAAATTGAGTATTTATCATTAGCACTTTTTAAATATAAATCAGAAATAAATGGAATCAAATATATTTGCTTTCCCTCAGCTCTTCAGATCTTTAGGCTAAGCTCATCAAAAAGGCTCATTAGTCACCAAAGATTTATTGAATGCCAATTAGATTTGGGAATTGGACAAAGTAAAACATAGGCATATTCTGCTTTATGAAAATTGACTATGTGAAAATGCAAATCTTAAGCAATAAAATAAAAATAATAATAAATCTGTGTGTCTGATATCTATTCTGGGGCAAAAGACAAGCTAACCCTCACAATAATAACAACAACAACAAACCACAAACCGTATTTTGTTTACTTAATATATTCCATATAAGATGAACCCCATTTAGGAAAAAATGCTAAGATCTTGGGGTTTTCATAGTCATTATTTACCTTTTAATGAAGGCAATATTTCCACCATTGAGCAAAAACTAATGAATCATAAAATGTTAAAACTGGAAGGGACCCTAAAGATCATCAAGTTGAACACCTTCTTTTTACAAATAAAGGACACAAAGACTCAAATAACTTCAAGCCCATTGTCACCAGTCCATTGACTCTTTCAAATGAGATCTAGGCCCAAGGAAACATGTCTTAGGATAAAGTAGGCACAAATTTCTACTGAATTTTATTATTCCAACCTTGATTTTTATAGCTTCCCTTGGCTTTTGACCTACTACTCTTAGACTTGGATCTTGTTTTTCTGACTCAGGTATCTTAACTAACTGGTGAACATCTGGCTTTTACCTGCATGCAGATCATTTAATCATTTGATTCCAAAATTTGGCAATATTTTCAGACTGACCTGATCCAATCTCATAGTATCATTGATTTAAACTACAAGGGATTATGGAGGTCTTAGCCAAACTGTCACCTAGGTCTTTTGACAGATATTTAGTGCTCTTCCCACTGGATCACACTGCCCTTTCCTAGGACCTCTGACTCTCAAACCGAAATTTCTACCTGTCAATCACTCCATCAATCTCTGGAGTTTTTGGAGTATTCTGGCCCTTTTCTCATCTCTAGAAGGGACCCAAGGGGACATAACAATGTATGAAAATGCTAGCCCCGCGAACTCATATGCAATTTACCCATGACATTTTCATGAAGCAATGGGAAAAAAAACATTCTAGAGGAAAAAGGCTAGAAACTGCCTTTAATTCGATCTTCACTGCCTAATAAATATAGCTATAAAAACCTGAGGAGGGAAGGTGGCTGTTGAATGTACCTAAAAACAGAGCTAAAAGTACTTAATTGTCAAAATATTAATGGATTGTGGAAATCAATGTTTTTAGATATTATCATAAAGCATAAGGAAATTGGAGAGATCAATTCCTCATTACTAAGTATAATAAAAATTTCCATCACATTTTTCTCCCCAAGTTTGTTGTTGATTCATATGCAAATGTCCCAAGGAGCATAAGATCCAGGTTCATCCTTTGGAATCTAGAGAAAAGGAGAAATTAGGATACTTGTCATTTCATTGATGATCCCATTATTTTTATTTTGCTTATTATTAATGAAAATTATCTGTCATTTTCCTCTACTATTTTGACTTAAATACTTAAAGGAGCTCTTGTTTCATTCATTTCATTTGCCTTCATATCCTCCCCATTGGTAGCCTGCGCACTGACCCTGGGTCCTTTGGCTCTGATAAGTGAGTTTTTGCCTCACTTTGCTGGGGGTCAGGGCTCCGTACCACTTCCTGGCATATTCCACAGCATGCCCCATGGGCAGACTCCCTTTCCTAGTTCCCTGGTGCATAATGAGCACAAACACACTGACTCCTCCTGGTCAACTCTCTGGGAATGAACCAACCTTTCCAGGCTTAGCTACTTAACCAGTGAGGAGTAGGTGGATTTGGTGCTCCTCAGACACCAGTCTGTTGCCAGGTCTGTCCTCAAAAGTGTTTCCAGCTCAGCAGAACTTTGCAGTGCTAACACTCTACTAGCAAAAAGCTCAAGTACTCAGGACAACTTTCATGCCATGATGAGTTTATGAGACTTTAATGGAGTCATTGTCCATTAGGGCCTCAGAAAACTGGCCAGATACCTGTTCATCAGGTAGCTATCCAGATAGTACAAAAGAAGCTAAGTGCTTTTTGTATGGACTCCAAATCCCCTCTGTTGATTATGGGATACCCTCTAACCAGGCTACTCCTGCTCTGAACAAATGAACCATCCACTGGTAAACCACAAGAGCCCTTTACTTAAATCATTGTAATTTGGCCAAATTATATCCCCTTGGTTTGTAATTTATGACAAAGAAGTAAGTAACAAAGTAGTAACAAAGTAAGTAACAAAGAAGTAACTTCACTTCACATAAGTTCACTTCAGAAGTCAGTATATTTCTTTTCTCAAGTCATTGTTTTGTCATGTCTGACTATTCATGACCCCTCCCCTTTGAGGTTTTCTTGACAAAGATACTGGAATGGTTTGCCATTGCCTTCTCCACTTCATTATACAGATGAGAAATTGGAGGTAAACAGGTTTAAATGATTTGTCCAGGGTCACACAATGAGTAAATGTTGGAGGCTTGATTTGAACTCAGGTCTTCCTAACTCCAGGCTCAGTGCTCTACCCACTGTGCTACCAAACTACCCCTAATACCTTCTTTTCTACTCTATCTCAAATAATCTAGTGGATAGAATATTAGACTTGGAGTCAGGAAGGCCTAAGTTTAAATCCTGCCTCAAATGCTTATAGCAGCATAACCCTGTGCAATTAACTTAATCTCTCTGTAAAATAAGAAGGTTGGCCTGTAAGTCTAAATCTGTGGCTCTAAAAATTGCCTTTAAAGCAATATACCAGGTATACAAATGTTCTAAGATTCGAAATACCAATGCATATTGAATAATTACATGTTTAGCTAGATAGTACAGTGAGTAAGTGCCAAGCCTAGAGTCAGAAAGAATCATCTTCATGAGTTCAAATCTAGTCCTAGACATTAGTCATGTGACTCTGGGCAAGTCACTTAACCCTGTTTGCCTCAGTGTCCTTATCTGAAGAAGGTAGGAGAATGAAGTGGCAAACCACTCTAGTATCTTTGTCAAGAAAATCCCCACAGGTGGCTAGTAAAAAGAGCACAAGCCCTGGAGTCGGGAGGACTTGAATTCAAATCTGCCTCAGACACTTAACACAAAAACTAGTTGTGTAATCTTGGGCAAGTCACTTAACCCAATTGCCCTACCTTCCTCCCTCAAAAAAAAGCAAAAGGAAGGAAGGAAGGAAGGAAGGAAGGAAGAAAGAAAGAAAGAAAGAAAGAAAGAAAGAAAGAAAGAAAGAAAGAAAGAAAGAAAGAAAGAAAGAAAGAAAGAAAGAAAGAAAGAAAGAAAGAAAGAAAGAAAGAAAGAAAGGAAGGAAGGAAGGAAGGAAGGAAGGAAGGAAGGAAGAAAGAAAGAAAGAAAGAAAGAAAGAAAGAAAGAAAGAAAGAAAGAAAGAAAGAAAGAAAGAAAGAAAGAAAGAAAGAAAG
>CM053596.1:195499304-195521434 GCA_028646575.1 Pseudocheirus occidentalis | reverse complement strand
TCCACCACACCTTCCCCCAATAGGATTTTAAAGGAACCTTTTAACATCATACTTCTCCATTGGAATGCAAATTGCCTACTCTTAAAAAGCCCCTTCTGATTGTTCACCTAAAATTATTTTTCATTTTTTCTTTATTTCCATGTATATATTTCAAAGTGACTTTTCAACTCCAGCTTTTCATTAGAAATATTTGAAAATTATCTATTTCATTTAATATCCATTTTTTTCTCTTGTACCATGATATTCGATTTTCTTGATTAAATCATTCTTGGTTATAGACTTCTGTGATTTGTATTTTTAAATATTTTATTCCATATTACCCTCTCTTTAAAAAAAATGTATAGCTGCTAAATCTTGGGTGATCTTGATTGTGATTCGTTGATATATGAATTCATTCTTTCTGGATATTTCTAGCATTATTTCCTTTTTATGGAAGCTCTGGATTTTGACAATGGCATTCCGAGGAATTTTCAGTTTCATTTTGGGATTTTTCATATTATCTTCTTATCCTAATGTTTGAGCAATTTTCCTTAATGACTGCTTCTACTGTGATCATAGATTTCAGATAATCTTATGATTCTTAAGTTATCCTTCAAGACTCAATTCATGTCAACTACTACACAAAGCCTTACAACTCAGTCCCCTCAATTGTTAGTTTTATCCTCTCAAAACCACTTCGTATTCATTTTGTGTTATATATATATATATATATATATATATATACATTTATACATACATTTTATCCCCCATTACCATGTAAGCTCCTTGAGAGCAAGTAAATCATCTCACTTTTGTCTTTGTAAATCCAGTTATCAGCACAGTACCAAGTATATGGTATTTAATAATTGACTATTGATTGCCCCAAACCTCTACATGACAATGACTTAAGGTTAGAAAGTCTTCTTTATTAATTCCTGATTGCCAACTCAAGCATGCCCCTCAAATCACTTAAGTTCTGACTCCCAAAAAACTACAAAAGGTTTTGTGGGGTTTGGTGTTTCATGGTTTTCTCTAGCCCCCAAGATCCTTTGAGTCTCTGTCACATAACTAAATCTGAACAGGAAAGTTAATAAAGGCTAATAATGAAAGATCCTTATCTTACTAGGCGTAAATATGGTCTTGGCACCTGTAGCTTGATGATGCTTTTATAATTTATATATGGTCAGCAATAAGACTTCCCAGGCTTTGAGCTGACCTACATGTGTTTTTTTAAAATAAGGTATTATTGATGTCTTTTGCTATTTTTTTTGTATCACCATAATTTTCCCCAATCTCTCTTTCCCTCCTACTCCCAGAAAGTCATCCCATAATAAATAAAACAAGAAAAGGAAAAGGAAGACAAATCAGTAGAATTGATCAACATATTTTAAGTCTGAAAGTATGTGCAATGTGCAAAACTTTTGGACTTCCCACCTCTCCGAAGAGGCGGGGCAGGAATATCTTTTCAGATATCTTCTTTCCAGCTATACTTATTCTTTACAATTTTATAACACATATTTAATTGTGTCATTTTCTATTTACATTGTAGTCAATGTGTATAGTTTTTCTTGGCTCTGCTTACTTCACTCTGCATCATTCATGCAAATCTTTTCATGCTTCTTTATATTGATGACATTTATCCTTTTAAACAACACAATAACATTTCATTATGTTCATTTACCACATTTTTTAGTCATTCCTCAATCAATGGAGATCCATTTTGTTTTCAATTGTTATCGCAAGAAAAAAACTGCTATTACAAATATTCTGGCACATATGGGGACTTTCTTCTTATGGCTCTTTTTTTTAGCAAGAAGTTTAGAGTCATTAAAGGAGTTTTGCAATTTGCTAAACACAATCCAGCCTACTCCCTCTTCAATTTTGAGTCAAATTCATTGCCCATTGGCAATGTCTGTGCAATATATACACGCATATGCATGTGGCATATTTGTGTGTGTGTGTGTGTGTGTGTGTGTGTGTGGTACTCAGGCCACCCCACACCATGTTCAGTCAGCATTCCAGTCAGCTACATGGAAATTTGGGGTCAGTCTGCTGCTGGACATGCATGACATGGAGGGGCCTTTCTCACTTCCCCTAACTCCACTACTCAGTCCCTCTGACTTCCTCCTCTCAGTTATGATAGCTCTTTCCTTGGTGGTAGAGCGGGAACTCTGCAGATATATTAAAGGGGCAATTCATGCCCCTCAGGTATCATCTTCCTGTAAGCTTTGAAGTGTAAGGAAGGCCTCCTGGGTGAAGAAATTAAGTTGATTTTCTATCATTTTATAGTTGACTCCATTCTATAATTAATCCTCTTCTATACATTTTGTATGATTGTTCAAACCACATATCTGTCTTTCTGCCTATGAGCTGTTTAGAAGTATAGTTATCTTGCTAATCACTGTTCTATTCTTGTCTCAAGAAACTCTGTTATCCTTGAGGGATGCAGGTGGACACCAAGGTACAGAAGATGCAGATAGCTTATTCCTGATTTTCTGGCATCACTCTCATTTCTCTTCCCAATTTTTACCCTACTCCTTTTAACTGATTTTCAAAATCCTTTTTGAGTTCCTCCATGGCCTGCAACCAATTCATATTTTTCTTGGAGGCTTTTGATGTGGGAGTTTTGATTTTGTTGTCTTCTTTTGGTTGTATGTTTTTATCTTCTTTGTCATAAAAGAAAGATTCTATATTCTGATTTTTTCCTGTTTGCTCATTTTCCCAGCCAGTTACTTGACTTTTGAGCTCTTTGCCAACGTAAGACCCTGCTTCCAGAGTGGAAAGTGCTCTGTCCCAAAGTTCTGAGGTTTTGCACAGCTGTTGTCAGAGCTTCTTCTGGGCATCTGCCTCAGAACTGTGAGGACTCCCTCTCTACAACCACCACAAGTTCTGCCACACCTCCTCACCCCAAGACTGCAACCCAGATCCAAGCAGGGTAAACCAAGAGAATCCTGCCTCAGAGTCAGCAAAGAGATCCCTGAACTTGCCTTCTGATCAGCTGCTTGATTCCCTTACCATCTGTGGGCCTGGAGCTCCGGGAGCAGCCATTGATGCTGCTGCTGCTGCCGCTGCTGCCAACCACCACCACCTCTGCCACCTTGGGGTTGGAAATGGACCTTGCTCTTCTCTCATCCCCATTGACCTTTTACTTTGTCTTTGGTGTTTGTGTGTTGATAAGTCTAGAAACCACAACAGCCACCAAAGATTGAGTCCCCTGAGGCCTGCTCCACCCAGTCCATGCCAGGAATAGTCTATGCGGGACTGTGCTCTACTCCCAGTTCAGTACAATAGACCCTGTTGACCTGCCAGGCTGTTTTCAACTGGAGATGTGTTTCACTCTGTCATTTTGTGGGTTCTGCACTCTAAAATTTGGTTAGAGGCATTTTTACAGACATTTGGAGGTGACTGGGGGGAAGAGCTCAAACAAGTTCCTGTTTTTACTCTGCCACCTTGGCTCTGTCCCACAGATAGCATCTTCCTTCATAGGTCCTTTGTAGTTAATCTACATTTAGGTATTTATAATACCTAAGGTGGTTAATAAGGAAGGGTAGTAGGACTTGGGTAAGGGGAGATCAGGAATGGCCTCATGCAGAAGGTGGTACCTCAGTTGCATCCAAAGTACATGAAGGATATTGATGATCTGGATAAATAGCTTTCAAGGGATCATATAAAACTTTGACATTTACATGACACCTTGTTAGAAAGGATCCTTTAAAATGGTGTTTTGCTTAACCAAAAATGAAAAGCTTTTTTAAAAAAATAGCCAACATAATAATTTTTTTTCCCAATGAACAAAAATCTGCTTTCTCCTAGACTCTCACACTCCCATTAAAACAGAAGGCCTTGTAATAACTATGTACAATCAAGTAAAACACATTCCCACATTGTCCATATAAACAATTTACATCTCTCATTCTGCACTTTGAATCTATCACCTGCCAGGAAATGAGTAGAATAGTTGATCACCAGTCCTCTGAAAATATGGTTGGTCATTATATTTAGAGTTCTTTTTCCCCTTGATAGTATTTTTTTTCCAATTACATGTAAAGATAATTTTCAATTCTCATTTTTGTAAAATTTTGAGTTCCAAATTTTCCTCCCTCCCTCCCTTCCTAAGACAGTAAGCAATCTGATACAGGTTATACATGTACAGTTAAATATATTTCCATATTGGTCATGTTGTGAAAGAAGAATCAGAACAAAAAGGAAAAACCCTGGGAAAGAAAAAAAAAAGTGAAAGTCTGCTTCAATCTGCTTTCAGACTCCCTATTTCTTTCTCTGGATGTGGTTAGCATTTTCCATCATGAGTCTTTTGGAACTGTCTTGGATCATTGTGTTGCTGAAAAGAACTAAGGCTATCATCGTTAATCACACAATGTTGCAGTTATATTTAGAATTCTTAAATTGTTCAAAGTGCAGAGTAAGATCTTCTATTCTCAATATCTGTCAACTCAATGTTTATAAATACCTGACCCCGTCATGAAATATTTCTTGGGAAAGCCTGCCTATTCCCCTTCAAATCCCTCATTAAACATCAACCAACAAGCATTTATTAAGCCCTTGCAATGTGCCAGGCATGAACTTAATGCATGTACATATTCTCATTACATTTTTATTTCAATGAAAAAATAAGTTACTGATGTTCTTTGCCTCTTTTTTCCTCATCCTTTGCATTAATAGCACAGTTCCAGGATAATTTCCTGATCTTGGTATTTTTCTCTATTAATATAGTACTTATTTTGTAAAACATACTCAAAATAGAAATTTTAAAGTTTGAGTTAATGATTACAAAAATTAAAATTAAAAGTTAAAAATTACAAAAAAATTATTTCTAAAATAATTTTTAATAATAAACCTTTTGTTTTGCTCTCACTAAGGAAGTATGTGGATATGTTCCTTTTTTTTTTTAAATACTGCTTCAGTACTTGAGAGTAATATGAAGTTCAGATACTTTTGAATTAGTCCCTCCTGTTCTCACAATTGTGATCCAGCATGGATGTGCTTGTTTTTTAGCTCCTTTCCCCATCTTTGATCTCTTTAGTGTCATTTCAATTTCTTCCAGAAGTCTAACATTTATAACACTGCTGGGCCTAAGTTGCTAGGGCACTACACTTACTTTTTCTCCCTAAAGAGCCCCTTTACTTTGGACCCAAATATAGTTTAGAGGGCTGTTCTGAGGAGAGTTCAACCTCTAATGTGAAAGAGACAGTCTTGTCACACTTTTCAGTTTGTTTAGCCCCTACCCTGGGGGAAAATTCACTAATATCTTAAGTTTGGGCTCGTGTCTAGTTCTCTCCAAGGGAGTACAGGGTATTACTTTTCACAGAGCAGTGAAGAGTATTCAGTGTACAATGAAGCTATATGGTACAGCAGAGTGTTGGGACTTGGAATCAGAAAGACCTGAGTTTAATTCTCACCTCTTGGGGAAAGTCACTTAAATTCAGCCTCACTTTCCTAATCTGTCAAATGGACATAATAATGGCATCTATCTATAAAGGTTATTGTGGGGACTGAATGAGGTAACATGTAAAGTGTTTTATAAAGTTTAAAGTGTGATACAAATACTAGTTTTTATTAAACAAAGCATAGAACAAGTATCTATTACCTAAACACAAAAGAAATTTCAAAACACTCACAAATGGACATTGATAGAAAGAAAAATCAGACAGAATTCAGGAACTTATTACTAGTGCTATCTTCTCTTGGAGTAATTCCATTTCTCTCTAAGCTCTATTCCTGATGCTCTAGACTCTTCCATTTTTGCCTCAGTTGCCTTTTTAACCTAGAAAGGGTTCCAACCCTCCTTCCATTGTTGTTTTCCTGACCAGAACTTCCACTGGGGAAGTGCCTAGGACAGTTATGGTTGGTTCACTTCTTTCCAGGTTCTGCTCTTGGATCTCTGGACTTTTCCATCTTGCCCCTGCCAGGGTAGCTTCTCATCCTGCCTCTCCCCATAACTCCAACTCCTGCTTTTGTCTTATCTTTCCCCTTTGGAATATAGCATTTTAATGGTAGGGACTTTCTTTTTGCTTGTACATATGAGCTCCTAGAAATCACTGTGCTACACAAAATTATGCAATTAAAAACCATAAAGCTTGCAGGAAAAATGGGGCTGAGGCACCACACTTATAAACTACATCAGTTATGCATAAAATGATAAAAACCTAATAAAGGTAACAATTTTTATACATGTGATGTGGTTAAGAAATACATAAATACTACAGAAAATAGTGGCAACTATTCAAGGTCTCAGGCTGCTGCTTGGCCTGTACTCTTGTTTTCACAGTCAGTAAATAAATATTTATTAAATGTTTGCTATGTGCTGGGAGCTATCCTAAATATTGGGGATACAGATACTCCTTCCCCTTCAAGAGCTTATAATCTAATTGGGAAGACAGGAAAACAAATACAAGCATGATACATATAGGATAAATTGTGATAAATGATGTCTTTCTTCTATCATTAGCACAACATATGTATAGGTTAATGATGAGTGTCATTCCAACATTTCTAATTTTACAGATGATAAAACAAGGCCTCGAGAGGTGAAATGTTTTGCTCAGATGTGGGATTTTAACTCTGGTCTTCTGTTTCTTGTAAAAACTCACAGAGACTGACTGTATTCCACATCCATAGCAACCCGGCTGACTAAAGGCAATCAATACAAATTAAGTTTATTAATAAAACAGAACAATGTCTCTTACAACTGTTAAAAACACACATAAAAATGTTTCATTAAATCTTATGCTTATAAAGTAATCTGTCTTTATTTAGAGAAACTTATAATAGCAGAAAACATGACATTATATAGCATGAGTGGTCTTCATCAAAACCACTTTATAAATGGCAAAATGAGAAAATAGCTACTTTATATACATTTGCTTAAGCATGGAAAATGCATCATTCCATATTAAAAAAAAAAAGGAACCATTTAAAGTATTTCTTGACGGTTTTCATTAGCTTCTTTCTTTTTATTTCCTCTTGACTTTTTAGGTTTAGAATCCAGAAAATGAGAACTTGTGACTTTAGCTCAGCGTCTCATTTTCCTGCAGAACAAAGAATTAAATTAATATCACCTAAAAAGTCAAATCTAATGCTTGCTACTGTGTCACTATAACAAACCCACCATTCAGGTTCAAAAGTCAGTCATTCTAAATGTAAAATGTATTTATGTATTCAAGACACAAATACAACAAAAAATTCAACTTAAACACTTTTAAAACACACATCTACTACTAATGTTGAGAGATATAAAGAAAAAATGCTTACCTATGAACAAATAATTTAACCCTTTTGGATCTCAAGTTTCCTCATATGTAGAATAAGGAGGTTTAGGTCTTCTTTTAGAAGAAAAGATACCAAGAAAGCAAAAGGGAAAAAAATCTATCTATGAAATGGTAATAATGTAAATGGATAGGTCAAAAAAAAAAAAAAACAACAACAACTGAGTACTGTGTAATTATAAAGGTCAAACCTGGACCCAGAGAAGAGTGGAAAAAGCACATCTCTCTCCATTCATTGCAGATTTTAAGAAAATCAATTATATTCTAACATAATTATCTAAAATATTGAAAGTTCAAAGTTCACAAATTCCTTAAAATCTCTCTGAAAACACCAGGGAAACTCTACTTGTTTTAATTATGTTGGTAGATATTTTTTCTGGAGGGAAAAGGAGAGGCAAAAGAGGTTTCCCTTTCTCACCCAGGCTGCAAGTGCAGTGAATGACCACTCAAAGGAATGATCTGACTGCTGACTGCTATAGGAGCTTTGATTTGGACTAATTTAGCTCTCCTTGGGCAAGCTCTTGGAGCTCATCATGCTGGCGCCACACTTAGTACAGACATCTGATCTGCTTAGCCCACCACACCTCAGAACTCCCAAGTTCAGGAGATCTACTAACCTAAGCCTCCTTCAGTTGCAGGGAATCCAGGTGAGCACTTCAGATTTTTTTAAAACGTAATACGATTTAAAAATTAGTGAAGGTGGAGCCAATATGGCGGAGTAGAAGCACAAACTTGGTGTGGGCTCCAGCTCCAAATAATTCCAATAACTGTAAAAAAATGACTCTAAACAAATTTTCTCAGTATGAGGATAGTTGAAGGGAATATATTTGTATATATGTATACATAAATTTATATGTATGTATAGGAGGGTATATGTGTATATAAATATATATGTGAGTGTGGTCATATGGATATTCATGTATACATAGACAGAGGGCATAGGATGAGTTGAATATGAAGGCATGATATCTAAAAAATAAAATTAAGAGGTGAGAGAGGAATTTATTGGGAGAAGGAGAAAGGAAGAGATAGATTAGGGTAGATTATCTCATATAAAAGAGGGAAGAGAAAACTGTTACAGCGAAGGGGAAGAGCAGGAAGGTGAAAGGAAATGGGACAACCTTACTCTCATTGAATTTGGCTTAAGGAGGGAATAACATACACACTCAACTAGGTATGTTACCCTACAGGAAAATAGAGGGGTAGAGGATGAGAGGGGGTGGTGATAGAAGGGAAGACAGATTTGGGGAGAAGGTAGTTGGAAGCAAACATTTTTGAAAAGGAATAGGGTCAAAGAAGAAAATAGAATAAGTGTGGGGGTGGGATAGGATGGAGGGAAATATAGTTAGTCTTTCACGATATAACAATTATGGAAATGATTTGGATAATTACACATGTACAACCAATATTAAATTGTTTATCTTCCCAGTGGGGGCTGGTGAGGAGGGAAGGGAAAAAATCTGGAACTCAAAATTTTAAAAACAAATGCCTTAAAAAAAAAGTTTTTTACATGCAAATGGGAAATAAGATATACAGGTGCTGGGGTATAGAAATCCATCTTGCCCTACTAGAAAGTTAAGGGTGGTGATGGAGGAGGATATAAGAGAGAACAGATTGGGGGAAGGGGTATTCAGTAGGCTTGCTATTTTGGGGTAGGAAGTTGGGGAAAAGACAGGGAGAAAAAATTTTAACTCAAAATCTTGTGGAAATGAATGTTGAAAACTAAAAATAAATAAGTTTAAAAGAGGAGTAGAAAAAATATTAGTGAAGTGGGCACGATGTGATTGTACCTTGAGCATAGAGTATCTAAAAGTCATAGGTATTTTTCCCCTAACTTTATTCCCTACCCAGATTCTCTTTAGTCTTATGCTGAGGGTTAAGGTAACAATGTTACATAGCAAGAAGGTCCTGGTAGTAAATCATATCAGGGGACAAAATCCTTAAGTGAAGTTCTTTGGCATTTCAAAATGGCCATCATAAATTATGTGGTTATAGGTGAGCTGAGGATTTGGAGAAGGCAAGGCTTAAATTTTGGGAACTTAACCCTAAATCTAACTCTAATCCAAAATCAGGTTTGAATCCTGTCACCTGTGACTGACGTATCCTTTAGCTTCTCTAGGCTTCCATGTCTCATCTGATAAATGAGGAGATTGAACTAGGTGATCTCTAAGTGTCCAGCTCTGAAAGCTCCAAACCTATGGACATGGAGCTTATTTTTATTTCCTCTCCTAGCTTTCCCCATCTCTTGGCTTTGTTTTGCTGCCATCTGCTGGTTTATTAATCTACTTAGCTCTCACAACACTTTGGATCATTGATAAAAATATCAGGTTTATTTTTTATGATTAGACCAAACATAGAAACAAGAAAGTAAAAGGAGTAAATTTAAAGTCCTTTTAACTATTCTTTGAGAAAGACTAGTTTAAGTGTAGAAAAATACCCTTAAGTATTGTCCAACATATGATGGGATTCTACAAAATAGGTTACTTCTTTTCACTTTTACGCTAACAAGGATAGTATAATATGTTGTAGGTAGAATAAATGCTTTCAAATTGGATACCACAAATGTAAATTTAAGCGTAGCACAACCAGAACTACTCATCAAAACACAAGTGTGATTTGATTTGATTTCCTTATTTGTAAAAAAAAAAAAAGGTGAATGTATAAGCATTGATTAAGCACTTTATTAATATTATTATATGTACCATATAATAAAATAATACCAATATCATTACATTAATATAATATTATTATTAATAACTATATATTATTAAGCACTTACTATGTTCCAAACACTGTTCTGAGGGATACAAATGCAACAGTGAGATAGTCCCTGCCCTCCAAACATCATATTCTATCAGAGGGAAACAACAATATAGTGGAGTGGTGGCCAAAGAAAGGTGTTTTGGTTTGGGAAGTCACAAATGCAATTCTAATTCACCAAACTAAGAGGTAAAAGAAGGGAGGGGAGGGGAGGGTGATATCACATTCCGTGGCAGGGTAAAGAAACACAGTCTCAGCACATTAGCTCGAGCTGTTACTTAGCTTCTCCCAGTCATGATCTATGGAAGTCTAGCTGTGTAACAACATGCATTTTCTATCTTACAGGGCAGGTGAAAAAGCCTTAAACTGTGATATAAATGACTTGTTACATACATTTTTGGGAACAAATCAAATGGGATCAATGTAAAGCCACTTAGAGGAACCAACTGTATGATCAAAATAATAAATTTCTTTTAACTCTCACTAAAATCACATTATACAGTCAAAAAAATTTTAAGTACCGTATTTACAACATCCATAGCTACATTCATACTTTACTCAATTATTTTAGTAATCTGGTTATGATTTTCTGCTGCTCCGTTGTATATCTCCTTGCCTCAGGGACTTCTCTAACA
Organism: Pseudocheirus occidentalis; assembly: GCA_028646575.1. NCBI lineage: Eukaryota > Metazoa > Chordata > Mammalia > Diprotodontia > Pseudocheiridae > Pseudocheirus > Pseudocheirus occidentalis. The sequence goes on along the minus strand of CM053596.1, from coordinate 195,510,777 downwards.
AACTCTCCTCTCATCTTCTCAGTCTAAATGCAACAGTGTTCCTTTCTTATCCCATATCTTTTGCAAACCAACATGGTCACAAATTAGACCACATCATCTCTTAGAATTATACCACCACCTCAAACATCGCAAAGAAGCAAATTTAGGCTTGATATAAAGAAACCTTGCTGATAATTAGACATATTAGTGGAACAAGCTACCTTGAGAAGTTCTATTTTTCTTTTTGGAGGCCTTTGGACAGAGGTTGGGTATCTCTTTGTCCCCTCTTACAGTGGGGATGCCTTTCAGGTATGGGATGGATTCAGCGGTCACTGAGGACCCTTCTAACTAAAAATTCTTTTGACTTTTTGAGAGCTGGCCTTGGAATCAAGTCCTGACTCTGTTAATTACTAGACATGTGAAACTGGGAAAGTCCCTTAACTTCTCTGTGGGCAAGTCAATTCTCTCAAGTTTATAAATTACTGAATCATGGTGATTTGCACTCCTTGAGGGAGTTTCTTCACATCTTGATGTCCTTTCCTACATGGATGAAATCATAGTCCAGACTAAAACAACACAAAAATCCTAGGTGCATAGCATTATTCTGGGACTGGGATAAAAAGAAACAGTCCATGCCTTCAAAGAGCATACATGCCAATGGGGAATACAATATATACATTATAAGGAAATGAAAAAATATATCAAAGCAAACCAAAGTAATTGGGTGAGTGCTAAAAACTACAAGAATAGGGTGTGGAGAAGGGGGAAAATCAGAAAAACATTTATAAAGGAAGTGGTGCCCAAGCTCTGCCTTCCAAGGAAAGTAAGAATTCTATTCTTAAGAGGTGGGGATAGAGTGCATTCCAGATACTGGGGACCACTTGTGCAAAAGTATAAAGGTAGGAAAAGGATGACAAGTGCAAAAATGCCAAGCAGACCGTTCTGATTGGAACAATGAGCACCTGAAGTAGAGTAATATGAAATAACACTGGGAGGCAGGTGGGAATCAGATTATGGAGGGCCTTAAATATCAAACAGAGGATTCTATATGGTTCTTAGAGGTATTAAAGAACCATTGAAAATTTGAGTGCGTGGGGATACCAAACAGTAAGATTTGTTTTAAGAACAACAATTTGGCAATTATATGGAGGAGAAATTGGAAAGAGAGAGGAGGCTAAAAGACCAAATTAAGAGGCTATTCTACTAGTCCAAATGAGAGTCAATGAGTACCTGAACTAGGGCATATATTATAATAATAATCAGTACATATAACTGACAATTAGATCTTTGGCTCATCTGTACAGGAATTAATTTGAGCAGAGGCTTGAAAAAAGCTGGGGAAAAAAATCTTTACTCTTAAGACACCAAAAAACTGATATTTACCTTTTAAGATTAGGTTCTCTATAGCTAACAGCAACTCTTCTTCTAGGTGGATAGATTGAAGAAACTTCATCCAATGCACTCTGAGGTTTAGAAGAAGAATTGTGGGAAACAAAACTAGTGTTTGTCAAATCTTGTAGTACTTTGGTATCTGGGAAATAAAGGAAATCTTATGTTATAGAATTTTTAATAGTGAACTATACAGTTATATAAAATAAATTTCAACATTACCAGACAGGAAAAAAAAAGGCAATTTGAAGCAGATACATTAGTCTCCAAGATTAACAAGTCTGAAGTCACATATTTAAAGGCTGAAAAATATAATGCTTTGAAAGGTTTTCAAGTATTTTTCATGAAGTATTTGTGAGTTTTTTTAAATCCGGCTTCAAATTAATCATTTGGCAGTTATAGTTGTGAATTAATTAATTCAGCAACTATATGTCAAGCACCTACTAAGATGACTGTGAAGGATAAATAAAAGCATGAGCCTATTCAATTCCATCTACCTAAATGTCTACTATATACAAAATAACATACTAGGTGCTCAGGATCTAACAATCATGATCAAATGCATGATTTAATACTTTGGATAATACTGACACAGCATAATGTTATTTCCATTTAAAGGACTGGGTCAATGAGATAAACGTGTATTGATTTATCTATGACCATACAGCAAGTCTCACTTAATTAAACAAATATTGACCATGTACTTACTATGTGAGGAATACTATCCAACATGTGGAAAAACTCAAGATGCCGTCCCCTTCTCCCCCACCCCGCCAATACTTCATAGAACATGAGAACTGCATGAGAGGTATGAGAAAATTGCTGAGTAAGGGTTAAAGGAGAAAAGATCATTACTAATTTGGAAGAAGAGAAGGAAGTTTAACGAAAGCAGAGGCATCTGAGCTAGGTTTCTGAAAAAAAAAAAAAATGTGTGCAAGAGTCAAGGAGGGAATTCCAGGTATAAAGAGCACAAAGGCAAAACTCTGCGAAAGTGCTGGGTTTGGCTGAAACTTCAAGCATAAGGAGACCAGTGTGAGGAAATAAAGCTGAAATTAATTAATTCAATTAAGTGCAAGGCTTTATACTAGACTCTGAGAATACGATCAAAAAAGAAACCATACCTGATCTCTAAGTTAATTGGATGGATCCAGATTGTAGAATCAAAACCAAGCTGAGGAGTTGGAATTTGGCTCTATAGCAACAGATTTTTAAGGGTTTTAAGCAAAGGAATGGCACACCTAGACTACTCTGATAGCACTACAAAGGACATAGGGAAGATAGAAGATCTGGTAGTACCAAAAATTTACTACCAATTTACTTACTATAATAGTCCTTGCAAGTGGTAATGAGCGTCTGGGCTAGTGCAGTGGTGATGCATAAATGAGAAGGGAGGATTGTGAGATAACTTAAAGAACTGACAGTCCTTGGCATTTAATTATATACGGAAGGTAAGAAAGAGTTAAAATAAGACTTGGGGGCGGCTAGGTGGCGCAGTGAATAGAGCACCGACCCTGGAGTCAGGAGTACCTGAATTCAAATCTGGCCTCAGACACTTAACACAAAAAACTAGCCGTGTGACCTTGGGCAAGTCACTTAACCCCAACTGCCCTCCAAAAAAAATAATAAAAAATAAAAAAATAAAAAAAATAAAAAAATAAAAATAAGACTTGGGGATCAAGGCCCTGAAAGTTATCAAGTGTTGAGTCTACAAGACATTGGTTAAGTCCACAGATCTCAGACGCCTTTCAAAATCAAGTCTATAAACTGTAGATTCTTTCTGATTGGTCTGTATTTTATATACACTTTATATACAGATTTTATATACACTTTATAAAATATGAATTGTTTTCCCAATGAAAGGAAAGTTTCTTAAGGACAAGAACTATTTCATTTTTGTCTGTTTCCCCAGAGCCAAAAACATTGCCTCCTTTTTAATAATAAATAAAAGCTTGTTAATAAATACTTGATAGAGACACAGCTAAACACTATAACTTCAAAGTGGATAGAAGGTCCTTGTCTTATTGACTATCACTTTAAGTGTCTTTATGCTTACCTTTTCCAATTGTTTCTGTTCTGCAAATCTGAAATACTGTTCCTTCTGCCTTCTCTTGGAAAGAATACTTTTGCCCAGTGTCAGTCACCTGAAAGATGGGTTCCTTTGAAGTATTACTGTCTGGAAGTTTCTGGTCCCTAGCAATTAGAATGTCTGAGTTTAACAAGCCCTCCTTCAAGGAAGTATAGGAAGAAAATTGCCTTGTATTAGATGAATCCATCTGAGCTAAAGACTTCAAATGAGAACTCTTCTCCATTACTGGGTTTAAAATGAATTGATCTGGCTTTATTTTCCCTAATATTTTCTCATTTTCCAAGTTTTGTTCCTGATTAACTTGCTCAGAATCACATGGTGTTAAGTTCTCCTCAACAGTCACAGGTATTTTTTCCCTAACTTCATTTTGATCAATTGGAGTGACTACATAAGTCTTTCGGCTCTTTTTTGACTTGGATTCTCTTCTTTTATTTGACACTCTAACGTGTAATTCGCTTTCTGCAGACATTTTCATGAAAGACCTGAGAGATGGTTTTTTATTCAGAATTATTGTTGTGCTTTGTGTCTGACCCTTCTGGCACTCATTCTGGCTTTCAGCATCACTTTCCAGATCTCTCAGAGAGGGTTTTAAACTCGACTTTAAGGGAACAGAACATTGAGTAAGATCTGCTGGCTGCACGAAGGTTTTGGGATTAGATTTTATTAATAAACGCACCGATTTGCCTGCATTCTTGCTATGCTTTTTATCCAATTTTTGAAGATCTGAGCACTGATCATAATTTTCCATTTTTTTACTGTTAACTTCTACACAAGATGCATTTTTAATGTTGTTCACTTGGCATTTAGTGGTTTTTTCAGGTTTGTTTGTTTCTGAATTAAGGTCTTCTGTGTGGCTTTCTTTGTGGCATACAACTTTGTCATTATTTTCAGAAAGTAACTCATATGTCCTTGTTTTTCTGATGTATTTTGAAGACTTTTTGCTTAAATTTGTTGTGCTTTGTTTGGAAGGTTGCACATGAGTGATCTGCTTTTCTATATCCAATGAATTTAGGGTCCTACAATCAGAAAGGCTTTGGTTACCTTTGGTACAATTAAGGATCGTTTCTAGCTCATTTTCTAACATGCCAGAGACTGTTTCATCATCCTTTTGACTTGGGAAACATGTATCTTTGTTTAAATTATCAACCACAAATGTCCTTCTAAAATCTCTGCCTTTATCAAAAGTTTGGAAACTATGTCCCATACCACAATTGCTATTCTGGTGGGATTTACTTGACATAGGAGGGAAAAGGGAAGCTCTCTCTTCATCACTTACAACATATGTTTTTCTTACTTTGTTCTTTTTATCATGATGCTGTGAAATTTGTACCACATCTTGCTGACTATCTTTCTGAAACATTACCTTATTCAAGGTGTTCAAATTAGCGAGCTGTTTAGTCTCCAAAGTAAGTTTCTGATCTTCTGATTTACTATTATCAGTCAAAGTAAGAGAACTGTTTTCTTCTGTATCTTTATCCCTTCCTTCACTGTGTACATACGAACTGGTTTTTGGTTGTACTTTTGACTTCTCTCTATTCTTTTCAGTGCCTGAACCTTTCACTTTTCTAAAAGCTTTGCTCCCAGAAGACTTAGCTTTATGATTACTTTTATTTTTGGCACATGTTTGAACTGTAACGTTTTTTATTATTTCACTCTCAGTAGAATCCATATCAGTTTCACATACTATTTCGTGCATCTGCTGCTCATCACTGGGCAGCACCACAGTAGGGAACTTTGCATTAAGTTCACTGACAGACTGAGACTGTGAGTCAAGATGACACAATCCATTTTGTTGTGTTTTAGTATCTGTATCTATAGAGTTGTCATTTATCTTGCTGCTCCAATTTAATGCATTATTTGAAACTACTATTTGTTCCAAATTCACTGCAAGGGGAACTGCTGCCAGAAAATTATTTGATTCCCAAGATGGAAGACGCTTTTTTCTTTCAGTCACATTTCCACATTGACTATTACTACGAGATCTCTTCTTTTTCTCCTGACCAACATACTGAACATTACTTAGTTCATTTGCTGAGGAATTATCTTCTGGATGAGTCTGGCTTTCTATAAAATAAACAGAAATAAATTTATTTTAGTAAGAGGTAGAGGAAAGAGTTGTTCAATGGTGACTTGTGTATACCAATAAGCAGGGGCCAATGGTCTGGGCTGCCAAGAATCAGAAGACTAACCTTGGCCTAATACCATGTTGTACTAAGCCATTGCCACAAGTTTCTGGAACTTTGAGAAGGGGCATTAGTGGACAACTTGGGCTCTGTCCCTTATTCCTCAGGAACATGAGCGTGAGAGCCAAAATTTTTGCGTGTTTTAATCTGATTCCCTGGAGGTCAAAGTAATATGTGGTTATCCTAAACAAGCTGCTCTCCACAGTCTGCAAGATAGTCAGGAAAGAGGCTAACATGAAAGGTTTTTCTGGACATGTCTTGCCTACAAAGCTTTGGATCAAACTTGTGATTTCACTAAAATGAAGAATAAGTCCCTAGTGAAAAAAAATCTCTACCAACATAGACAAATACCTGTTCTACAACATCTATTACTAGAAAACTGCCTGGAGCTTTGAAACCTGAAGTGACTTGACTGTAGTACACATAGCCAGTATGTATTAGAGGTAAACCTTGACCCCAGGTCTTTCTGTATCCTCTACAAGCCCTCTATATACAAAGCCTCTCCTGCCTATACCTGTACATGCTCTAAAAGGAAAGGTACATGTTTCAAGAACCTAAAGGCCTAGAGAGGAGTCACCACCACAATTTATGACAGAGACGTCTACATGGATGCAGAGAAATGATTGGGCTTCCTAACTACAGTGCTGCACCTCTACATGTGCACAAGGAAATAGGAAAGGCTTTGGAATATCAAATTTTTACACTATGGTTTAAATCCTTGACTATAAATCATGAACACTAGTCTCTTATAACAGTCACAAACTACTAAGCTCTAGAGATGTAGTACAAGCTCTTCATCTTAAAGATGGAAAAACTACAAATATATATATATACATATACATACACATACATATGTCTATACAGGAGTTTATATATGCGTATGAACACACATCTGAGTATGTGTATATATCTGTACAGAGAGGGCACAGGATCAATTGAATAGGAAGTGTGACCATACTTTAAAAGGTGAAATTCTAAGGTGGGAGAGGATTCCAATGAGAGGAGACAGGCCTTTATTGATTGATTCATATGCTATTCAATTAACTGGCTCCAAACTATTGTGTTCGTTTTAAAGTAGACCAAAGATTTGTCTGATTCTTATACCCAGCAATAAGATATTTCTTTCCTTTGTGCAAATGGATAAGATTATAATTCAGAAGGAAAACTTCTATGATAACTGGCAAGAGAGGATCCACTTTGCTAGAAAAAAATGTTTATATACATGGAGCAAAGAGTATAAACTGGGATATGTCAATAGATGGAAACTGGTAAAAATAACTGGGAAATTTTGAAGCATCTAATTAAAATTTTCATTCCCCCCCTTTTTTTTTTAAACAATCAATTCTGTTTTGGACAGACTTGGTCCAGAAGTTTTCATTGTGAGACTGTAGAAACTGAAATGACTTCCTCTAATATTATTTATTAATTAGGTTTTTTTTTTCTCTTCAACTTTAAAGTGTAACATACTGTGTGTATAAAAAAAAAATGAGAGGAGACAAAGAGAGACAGAATGGAGTTAATCATATAGAAGAAGCAAGGGATAATTGTTACAATGGAAGGGAAGAACAGGAAGGCAAAAGGGAAAGGGTCAACCTTACTGTCATTGAATTTGGCTTAGAGAAGGAATGACATAAACTCTAAAATGGGAATCTTGCCACACAGGAGAGTAGGGGGGATGGGGATGAGAGGTGGGAGGGCAGGGTAGGGGATGAGGATTGCTGGAAGAACACACTTCTGTAAAGGGACAGGGACAGGGTAGAGAATAGAACAAGAGGGGGAAGGGATAGGAAGGAGAGACATATAATCAGTCTCTCACAATATGTCCACTGTAGAGATGTTCTACATAATTACACATGTGCAGCCTGTATTGAATTGCTTGTCCTTCCAGTGGGGGTGGGTGACAAGGGAGGAAGGGAAAGAATCTAGAATTTAAAGTTCTATAATCAAATGTTAAAAATATATGTATATATATTATTATTAAGATATACAGGCACTGAGGCAGGGAGACCCATCCTGCCCTACTGGAAAGTCAGAGGGGCAATGAGGGAGGACATAGGAGAGAACAGATTGGGGGAGGGGCTATACAGTGGGATGGCTGTTTTGAGGTGGTGGGTAGGGGATGGGGAGAAAATTTGTAACTCAAAATCTCATGGAAATGAGTGATGTAAAGAAGAAAATAAATAAATAAATTTATTTTAAAAAAATAGATGGAAAAACTAAAACCAGGGAGGTGGTTAAAACATACCCAGAATTGGGGAGAAATAACTGGCAAAACTGAGATTCAAATGGTCTTCTAAAACTCATGTTTTAATATGTTAAGTTTAATCATTTTTATCTGACATGAGTTAATGTACTTAAGATATTTGGTTAGATGGAGCAAATAGAACACTGGGCTCAGTCAAAGAGATCTGAAATCAACGCCCACATCAGAAAGTTCCTAGCTATGTGACCCTGGGCAAGTCACTTAACCTGTTTGCGTCAACTTCTTCAACCATAAAATGGGGATAATGAAAGCACTCATCTCCAAGGGCTGTTGTGAGGATCAAAAAAGATAATATTTTGAGGGGCTAGGTAGCACAGTGAACAGAGCACTGGCCCTGGAGTCAAGAAGACCTGAGTTCAAATCCAGTCTCAGACACTTAACACTTGATAGCCATGTGACCTCGGGCAATTCACTTAACCTCAATTGCCCTGCCTTCCCCCCTTCAAAAAAAAAAAAATTAAAAGATATTTGAAAAGTGCTTAATTAGCACAGTACCTGGCATGGAGCAGGCACTTAATAAATACTGATTTCCTTTCTTCCTTCATTAAAAACAAAGCTATTGAGGGTGGCTAGGTGGTGCAGTGAATAGAGTACCGGCCCTGGAGTCAAGAGGACCTGCGTCCAAATCCAGCCTCAGACACTTCCTCCCCCCCCCATCCTCTCGCCCTCTCTCTCTCTGTCTCTCTCTCTCTCTCTCTCACTCACACACACACACACACACACACACACTAACCTTGCGAACTTGGGAAAGTAACAAGGCAAATTGCCCTATCTTCCCCCTCCAAAAAAAAAAAAAAGCAAGAAAAAACCCAAAGTCATTTAAAATTTAATTATGAATTTTGGTTTAGGTCTGGATTTTTTTGGTAGTACCAGTGAGAAAGTTTGCTCAGCCTCTATCAAACCAAATAAGTACATTTAACAATATTATTTCATGTAACTTTGACTCTCCTTTAAAAGCAGAGATTTTAGATTTCTATAATGGTTAAAAGCAAATACCACACACGTGGGCCTTATCCAATCTGTATTCACTTTTTGGTCCTGAATCAACTTTTTTATATGACTAGCAGTACTATCTCTCCTTTATTTTCACAAAGGAGGAACCTGAAGTTAAATAGCTTAGTGCAAGCTCATAAAACATTTCATTTCTGCAACATCCAATAAAATCCCTATCTTCCTGGTTTCAGAGGCAAAATCAGACATCTAAATGAGAATATCCTACCAATAACTGTAACCAAAAAAAAATTGCTGACAGAGTGGTACAAGTCAGGATTTCATCCTCTTTTTATGCTTTTCTTGAAAAAAACAAAGGGAGGAAACCAACTAAATCTAAATTCCAGGTCCAGGATAACACAGCTAGTGTTCATCACCTTAATTCCCCCAATCTCTGGCTAAAATAAACATACAATACTTTAAGTACCACCTATCAGTGATGTAATTACAAAACTGATCAATAGCTAAGTTTATCTTTAGAGGAAATGATATTGAGGCATGTCAAGACCATTTCTGAACAGAATTTATAAAGATGGGCATAACCAGCACTGACAATATACCAGTGATAGCACTTTCCCAACAAGTGGCAATGCTGGAAAAAGTGCTGTATTTAGCCTTCGCCAACATGTTGAAATGGCAGATATTATCAAATGTTCTTTGATCCTAAAGGAGTATCATATCTTCAAGGAAAAAAACACCCATATAAACTTTAATAAAATTCATTTTTTTAAAGGTCTCACCTGTGGAAAGGACATTAGTGATAGAAAGATTTCTCCCTGGATTATCTTGGGTATCTATGTCCTGATTATTTTTCTCAGGACTCTGCAATAATTCCAAATTAAATTGATTAGATAAAGACACTTTGGATGCTACTGGAGTGAGAGAATCAGGTGCTTTCTTGGCTGTGAGATTGCTGCCATCTTTATCATCACCGTCGTCATCATCATCTGCTGATGTAAGCAGAACTCTCATAGGCAAATGGGTAGGTCTGATGTGAGGAATTTCTCTATTTTACAAATGAAATGATTATTTAGTATATTTCATAGATAGTATCAAAAAAAAGAGATAAATCAGATGAATCCATGATCTCATTAATGAGCATATTCCCTCTAGTGAAGTAGATTATAAACCGCTCTGTACAACTCTTTTCCATGTCATCTCATAAGTTTCCCAGAGATAATTTTAGGTAAGAAATAGTTTCATAGTTTTAATTTTCATGCTCTTTATCTCCCCATCCTCAAAAAACATATCCCATTCTTATAACCTTGATGGTCCAGGAAGAAGATTATGCTATAGTCATTAATTGAGCAATTAAACAATAACCTGATTCAAAAGCAGGAGGGTGCTATCTATTCTCAGGTTTGAGAGGTGTTGAGAGAAGCAGTGGGGTACAGGGAAAGAAAAGAGAAAAGGATTCTGGGAAGAGGGCAGAATAGGCTAGAAAATGTTCCGTTCTCAACATTTCTTCCATACACACACAAAAAAGACAAAACATCACATCAAAGCAACAGAAATAAACACTGGGTAAAGCAGTAGTCCTCCTAAGACAATTAGAGAAGACCACCCAAGAAAGACTCTGACCTCCAGGGGCAGAGGTTTGGCCTGATTAAGTGCAAACATTTCCAAGTTGATTCTGAACAATCAATAAATAACAAACCCTGGGAACAATTGTGTGGCGAGGCAGCCTCAACCTTAGAGACAGATGTTAGTCTCCAAGACAATGTGGGAGTCTAACTGCTAAATAGGAAAATACTGAAGAACCTTCCACTGTCAAGGAAGCCAAGCACTGCTGCGCAGACCAGACTCATCGGAGCCTGTGGCTGTGGAGAAGAGCTAGCACAAAACTGGTCAGGGCAATAGTGAGGGGCAGGGACCTCACTGACTGTGGGCACTTGCAGAAGATCAGGGTTCTTGGTTCTAATTATGAGGCTGAGAGGGACAGTTGTAGTTTTTAGTCACCTGAGAGACTACAGGTAGCAAGATCATTTGTAGGACTGTGTGGCTGGGGGCCCTAGCTCTGGCTTAGATATGAAGAGGACAAACAGCCAAAGGTAGGCCTGGTAACAGACCTCTGAGAATAACAGTAAGAAGCACCTGAAGCTTGGGGCGTCATTCCCCATACCTCAAGACTACAACTTGATTACAATAATAGCTTCTAAAACCAAAATAAAGCAACAACAAAAAAAACAGATAAATAAAAATGAGAAAGCAAAGAAAAAAGTACCCGACACTTACTATGGGGATAGAGAACATATGGGTTCATATTCATAGGAAGATAATAGAGCTAAAAGAAAAGTCACTCCTTTTTCAATGAGAAATGTCAAATAGTTCCAAGCACAAAAAAAGTTCTTGGAAGAACTTTAGAAAGGACTTTAAAAATCAAATAAGAGAAATCTAGGAAAAATTAGAAGAAAAATAAGTGTAATTCAAAAACATTATGAAAAGTCAACCAACTAGAAATAGAGAATCAAAAACTTAAGAAAATAATTCCTTGAAAACTAGAATTAGACAAGGGGAAACTAGTTATGTTCTAAGTCACCGAGAAATCATAAAATAAAATCAAAAGAATAAAATAATAGGAGA
>CM053596.1:195455792-195498804 GCA_028646575.1 Pseudocheirus occidentalis | reverse complement strand
TAAATACAGTCAGGATCACACAGGACCCAGCAATTTCTACATTAAAAGATTAGAGGGATTGGAATATGATATTTCAAAGGCAAATGGACTGCAACCAATGATTAACTATCCAGCAAAACTGAACACAATCTTTCAGGCAAGAAGATGGTCATTAAGTGAAATAAGGGACTTCCATACCTTCCTGATGAAAGAGTCAGAACACAGTGGAAAATTTGGTCTCCAAATACAAGACTCAAGAGAGACATATAAAAGTAAACAGGGAAAACATACACACACAACTTGTTATTCAATAAGAGCAAACTGTTTATCTCCTTATATGGGAAGCTGGTACCTGTCAAAATGGAGAATTGTATAATGATCACAACATTTAAAAGGGATATACATAAATAGAGGGTGTGGGTATAAATTAACTAAAGTGATGATAAAAAAAACATTATGAAGGAGTACAAAGGGATTGTAATGGGAGAAGAGGAAAGGAGGAGACAGGAAAGAGTAAATTATGCCCCATGAAGAGGCACAAAAATATAGTAGAGGGAAAGAAGGGAGGGAGATGGACATTATATGAGCTTTACTGTCATTGGGTGGGAATAACATAATCAGTTAAGTATAGAATTCTAATGTGAAGAGATGCAAAAATTTATTATAGTAGAGGGAAAGAAAGGGAGAGAAGCATTGTTTGAGGTTTACTCTTTTTTGGATTTGGTTCAAGGAGGGAATAACATACTTCTTAAGTATAAAAATCTATTGTGCCCTACAGGCTGTAGGAGGGGAAAGGGGAAAGAAAAGGGACATTGTTAGAAGGGAGGGAAAATGTAAGGGGGAAGGGTAGAAAGAGGAAGGGGAATATTGATAGGGAGAGAATGTTGAGGGAGGCCGTAGTCAAAAGGAAAACTCTTAAAGAGGAGAAGGGAGAAATAAAAGCATAAACAGCTAAAAAAGCTAGAAAAAGAACAAACCAATTAAATACTAAATTAGAAATACTGAAAAACAAAGGAGAGAGTAATAAAATTGGATTTAAGAAAACTATTGAACTAATAAAGCTAAGAGCTGGTTTTATGAAGGAAAAAAAAATTGATAAACCTTTAGTCAGTTTGATTTAAAAAAACAACAACAAAATTACCATTATCAAAAATGAAAAAGTGAATTTACCTCCAATGAAGAAGAAATTAAAACGATAATTAGGAATTATGTTGCCCAATTGTATGCCCATAAATTGGACAATCTTAGCAAAATGGAGGAATATTTACAAAAAAAAAAATAAGTTGCGTAGATCAACTGAAGAGGCAGTAAAATACTTAAATGATTCCATCTCAGAAAAACAAATTGAACAAGCCACCAATTAACTCCCTAGGAAAAAAATCTCCAGGACCAGATGGATTTACAAGCGAATTCCATCAAACATTTAAAGAATAATTGATTTCAATACATTATCGACTTAGACTATTTGGGAAGATTGAAGGAGTCCTACCAAATTTTTTTTTATGACACTAATATGGTACCTAAATCAGGAAGAGCCAAAACAAAGAAAATTATAGACCAATTTCCCTAATGAATATAGATGCAAAATTTTTAAATAAAATACTAACAAAAATATTACAGCAACTTATCAGGAGAATAATACACTTTGATCAGGTAGGATTTATTCCAGAAATGCAAGGATGGTTCAGTATTAGGAAAACTGTTAGTATAATTGATCATATCAACAACAAAACTAATAGAAACCATATGTTTATCTCCATAGATCAGAAAAAGCTTTTGACAAAATACAACACCCATTCCTAAAAACACTAGAAAGCATAGTAATACATGGAGTCATCCTTAAAAGAATACGTAGCATCTATCTAAAACCATCAGCAAATATTATATATAATAGGGATAAGCTAGAAGCATTTCCAATAAGATCAGGGGTCAAACAGGGATGCCCACTATCACCCCCTTATTAAGTTTGTTACTAGAAATGTTAGCTGTAGCAATAAAAGAAAAAGAAATCAAAGGAATCAGATTAGGCAAAGAAGAAAATAAGCTGTCACTCCTTGCAGATGATATGATGATATAATTAGAGAATCAAGTCCAAAACTACCTGACATAATAAATAAATTTAGCAAAGTTGCAGGATATAAAATAAACTCACATAAATCCTCAGCATTCTTAAATATTTCTAACAAAGCTCAACAGCAAGAAATAGAGAAATTTCATTTAAAGTTACTGTAGACATTACAGAATATTTGAGAATCTACCTGCCAAAACAAAAACTCAGGGATTATATGAACTCAATTATGAAACATTTTTCACACAAATAAAGTCAGGTCTAAATAATTAGAAAAACATCAGGTGGTCATCGTTAGGTCGAGCTAACATAATAAAAATGACAATTTTACCTAAATTAATTTACCTATTTAGCCATGCCAATCATTCTACCAAAAAATTATTTTATAGGGCTAAAAAAAATAGTAACAGAATTCATCTGGAAGAACAAATGGTCCAGAACATCAAGGGAATTAAAGGAAATGCTAGGGAAGGTGGACTAGCCATACCAGATTTTAAACTGTATTATAAATCAGTTATTATAAATAGTATTATAGTATACTATAATGTATTATAGTATATTATGTAATATACTGTATACTGTATATAATATAGTATACTATAATACTTGGAAATATTCCAAATTGTAAAAAAAAAACTATTATAAATCAGCGGTCATCCAAACTACTTGGGTACTGACTAAGGAATAGAGTAGTGGATCAGTAGAATAGATTAGGTACACAAGACACAATAGTCAGTGACTATTTGATAAAACCAAACAATCCAGTGTCTGGGTTAAGAAATCACTATTTGAATAAAAACTTCCGGGAAAACTAGAAAATGGTATGGCAGAAACTGGACATAGACCAATATTTTACACCGTATACCAAAATAAAGTCTAAATGGGTGCACTATCTAGATATAAAGGTTGATACTGTAAGCAATTTGGGAGAGCAAGAAATAGCTACCTGTCAGATTTATGGAGAACGAAAGAATTTATGACCAAATAAGAGATAGCATTGCAAAATGCAAAATGGGTAACTTTGATTACATTAAACTGAAAAGTTTTTGTACAAAGCCAGTGTAACCAAGATTAGGAGGAAAGTAGAAAATTGGGAAAGAATTTTTACAACCAGTGTCTGATAAAGGCCTCATTTTTAAATATTCAGAGAACTGAGTCAATTTTATAAGAATACAAGTCATTCCCCAGCTGATAAATGGTCAAAGGATCTGAACAAGCAGTTTTTAGAGGAAGAAGTGAAAGATATTTATAAGTATATGAAAAGATGCTCTAAATCACTACTGATTAGAGAAATGCAGATCAAAAAAACTCTGAGGTACCACATCTCACCAGTTAGACTGGCTAACATGACAAAACAGGAAAATCATAAATGCTGGAAAAGATGTAGGGAAATAGAAGCACTAATGCATTGTTGGTGGAGTTGTGAACTGGTCCAACCATTCTGAAGAGCAATTTGGAACTACACCCAAAGGGCTATAAAAATGTGCATAACCTTTGACCCAGCAATACCTCTTCTAGGGCTGTATCCCAAAGAGACCATCCAAGTGGAAGGAGGACCCATATGTACAAAAATATTTATAGCAGCTCTTTTTATGGTGGCAAAATTGGAAATCAAGGCAATGCCCATCAATTGGGGAATGGCTACACAAATTGTGGTATATGAATGTAATGGAATCCTATTGTACTATAAGAAATAAGGAGCAGACAGACTTCATAATAACTTGAAGAGACATATAAACTGATGCTGAGTGAGGAGAGAAGAACCAGGAGAACTTTGTACACAATTACAGACACATCTTACCTGTGATTACTGACTTTGATAAACTGGGCTCATTTCAGCAGTGCAACACTGTAAGACAACTCCAAAAGACTCATGATAGAAAGGGATATCCACATTCAAAGAAATAACTACAGAGTCTGAATGCAGATTGAAGCAAACTACTTGCTCTCTCTTTTTTGTTTTGTTTTATTTTGTTCCTTCTTTCTCTTTGTTCATTCCATTTGTTATAATTCTTCTCTACAGCTTGACTAATGTTTAATGTGAAGGTATTTGTAGAACCTATATTGTATTGTATTCCGCCATGGGAAGGGAAGGGGGAGAAAATTTGGAACTCAGGGGACTGTGGAACTGAGTGTTGTAAATGAAAAGTAATAAATAAAAAAAAATATTTAAGTTCAAGAAAGGAGTAGATGATAAGAATCTAAGGAACTTCCTGAGCAGTTTATCTCTTTTGTTTCCTTGAACTCATCTACTATGGAAGATTTTCCTGGTCTTATTCCACTTAATGAGTAGAATTATTCCACCTGGAAATACAGAGTCACTGTTTCCTCAAGTCTGAACCACTGTTGATGGCCTTTCTGTATGATCTTCCTGCACTGTATTTTGGACTCTTTAGCACTCAGTACACATGTAACCATTGGAGATAGCAGATTTGGGATTTGGGATTCTCTTTGGGGAGATAGATTAGTGAGATGACAGGGCCTGGTTCCAGCAGTTGTACAGGAGGTGAAAAGTAGCAGTCTGGGTACTAGAGCTGAGGTTGGGCCTGTAGATTGGCTTCTTTGTCCTGTAACAGTAACAAAAGATCTTCATCTTCATTCAACATCAGTTTTCCACCAGCAAGCTAGTATCACTTGTCATGCAGTCACCACTGTGCTTGTTTCATTGCAGAAGAGGAAATAGGAGCCATGACCCGAAAACATATACATTTTTACTAGTGTAGAGCTGTTCCTTAAGTAGATAAGTTGGAGGAGGAAGAGAAGGAAAGGTGAAAAGAGAAGAATTAGTTGATTCGTAGTTTCAAATTCTAAGTGAACATGAGGCATATTTGTTCCCTGATTTAAGTTCAAGATTCTCCATACTGAATTGTTTACCTACAGTTAAGGTTTTCCTTTTTTTTTTTTTTTTTTTTTTTTTTGTATCTTAAACTGTGGTGTACTTTAAAATAGAAGACATCAGTATTTAAAATCCTATCATTATAACTCCTAGCCCATCATTAGTTCTCTGACTAATTTCAAATATTCTTTTTGTATGTATTTCAGAACTTTGCCTTTTAACAAGTTTATACACAGGGCAGCAGAAAACAAGCACACGGAATTCTTTATTTCAGAGGTAATTGCTTTCAAACTAGTTTCATTATCATACAGTGGTATTTATATACTGAGAGGACTGATTTTAAAACATTGCTTAGTGTAGTTAAACAGTAGTCTACTTTTCCAGATTACATTTTGCTCACGGAGTCTTTATTGGTTCTAGTCCAAGGGTGGAGAACCTGGAGCGTCAAGGCTACACGTGGCCCTCCAGGTCAAGTGCAGCCCTTTGATTGAATTCAAACTTTTGCATTTTGAGAAGAGATTTATGTGGTTGCGGGTATTCTAAAATTCTTAATAAAGTTTTAAGTATCAGCTTTTTAAAAATTATTTTAACTATAATCATTTAATATTTATTAAGCACTTAACTCTGTGCCAGGCACTGGCACAGGATATGAAAAGAGGGAAAAATACAATTCTTTTGGTTATTTCTGATGTGTCATTAGCATTTTAAATGTGTTAATAGTACTTTGATACAATACTGTGTAATAGAAATGGAATTTTTTTGTGATACTACTACAGTGTTTAATGACTTGTGTTTTACATCTTTAAAATGAAATAAAGTGAGTTTTATCCTACTTTGATTCCTTTGATGAATTTCTTTTACTTAGTGTTATTCATTAGCATGATTTGATTTTTATATTTCTTCAGATAGCCACCAGAGAGCATTAGTAGAAAGGGTAAGACAGTAAAATTACTGAACTAAGCTATTTAACTAGATTGCTTTAAAAAGGACCTAATAAAATAACTTCTTTATTTTCTAATTTAAGTGTATTTAAAAATTAATAGTGTTATTGCTTTTCTGGGGCTATCTGTTTAAGGAGGAGAAGTACTACTTGAGATCACTTGGTGAAGATCCTAGAAAGGTGAGAATTTTACATTATTCATTTAAAAAGTGTTGTACTGTGCCAGGGACAGTGGGAGATAGAAAGTTTAGACTGATTCGTTCCTTTCCCTCTTGCATCTTTTAGACCAGAAGTGAACAACACAAATATAAAGACCATATTACACAATATTACATGATAAGCGCATCAAGGAGTTGAAAAACTTTGCTCTTAAAAGGTCTTAGAGGAGATTGTAACTAACCTGGGAAGACTTAGTGGAAGAGTTTGTATTTGAATGGGATATGGGTGAAGAAGGGAGCGGGATAAACAAAGGCACCAAAATGAGAGAGCACATAGCACATTCAACAGAGAGAAAGCAGACCATTTTAGCTAGAACATAATGTTGGGAGGGTAGAGATGTGGGATAAGGCTAGCAGAGGGCTAGGGTGAGATCATGGCGGGGGGTGGGGGTGGGGAGGGCTTGATTTTAGGAAAGGGGATTTGAGCCTTATTTTCTAGGCAACATTAATGCCCTGAAGATTTGATCCAAGCATTACAAAGAGGCTTTACAAATGTGGACAAACCTTGTTTTTAATGTTAAAATTTTTGTATAGTCTCATAAACTTTTTTCTTCTTTGTCTCATATTATTTTGTTTATCAAAAATTCTAAAAACAGACTGCCCTTGAGGAGTATTATATTGGACTGCATATTAAAGATATATACAGAATAAAAAGTAGTAAAGCAGGGAGGGGGAGCTAGATGGCACAGTGGGTAGTGTGCCAGGCCTGGAGCCAGGAAGACTCATTTTCCTGAGTTAAAATCTGGCCTTAAGACATCAGCTGTGTGACCCTGGGCAAGTCACTTAACCATGTTTGCCATGGTTTCCTCATCTGTAAAATGAGCTGGAAAAGGAAATGTCCAACCACTCTGATATCTTTACCAAAAAAAAGTCCAAATAAGGTCCAATGAGTTGGACACAACTGAAAATGACTAAAGTGAAGCAGAGAGAAGTACTAGCAACTATGAGCAACAGGAATATAGAAGGTAGCCCTTGGGTACTGAAGGAAACTTGATACTCTAAGAGAAGTAAGGAGGAAATACATGGGGGGAGGGGAGCAGTGAGTACAAGAGTGCATAGAGACGGATGGGAGGTAGAGTCTCTTTCTGGCTCTCTGGGATTTTGTAATCTTCAGGATCCTGACCACAGACATCCCTCTGTCCCACCTCTCCTTTCCTGACTATCCATAATAGTACATAGAAGGAACTTCTTATGCAGGATCATATGGAAGTATGTAGTGGCAGAGGAGGGGAGTTAAAATATTAGATGCATAGTATAAAGTTTCACAAGTTACAAAGATTCAAATAGTATAGTTATGGTTCTCAACATCAGTCTTTTTAACCTCAACATTAATTTAGTTTTAACTCTATTGCTGAAGATTCAGCAGAGACTGTTGGTCCTCATCTCTAGAATTTGCTTCTTCAGCCTTCAGTTAGGTAACCTAGATGTCTGGGTCATATAGCCCAGATCTTTTGTCCCCTTGTTTGACCACGATCAGGAATACCTTCCCTTCACTTCTGGCTAAACCTTTGGAAAGTACTCTCTCCTTGTCCTGGACTCTCAGCAATAAAGGACTCCCCCCTCTCTGGACACCAAAGTTCTGTTGAGTTGAGCCTCAGCTACTACTTCACCTTTCATGCTGTAACCCCGGTTTTGGAAGTCATTCTTTTGCCTTGCTCTTTTATCTGATCAGCCCTCTAAAACAGATTCTACTCTTCATATCTTTTTGCCCAATCAAACTCTTGATGTTAAAAATCACCTCTTTTGTCTCTGCCAAATGAACCATGTAGCCAAGATCCATGCAGGCCTCCTACAGATTTTATTCTCTATGTCTTTACTGTTGTTGTGTTGTCTCCTTCTAAATGAAATGATTAACCTAGTTCTAAACTTTTGAGTTCCTAGAAATCCCTCCTACAACTAATTCTTAAAAAGTAATCAATTTAGCATGATTGTTCAACTGAAGAAGTAAAATTCAAGTCTAACATATACTAACTACAATTAAATTTTGCTTCTTCAAATTGTGTTAATTTATTTGGACACATCTTGAATAGTTCATTGTAGTAGGCTTTGACTTGTATTATGGGCAAATTACCTCTTTTGATCACTAGCAAATGGCTTCTAAGGGATTATATGGCTGTACTATACCACTTCCATTCTATGTCTTCCTTAAAGGGCTTCATTTATTTTTGAATAGGAATATATTACTCTTGATACAATAGTAGTTCATGTATCTTGTAGATTTAACAGAGCATCTATCCAGAAATGTTCAAAAGGGGCAATTTTAAGTTTACAATTTAACATTCCCATTAGCACAGATACTGAAGTATTCAAGCTCTTTAGGGGTAAGGGAATGTAGGTTTCTGTTTTTGGCCCAGGCCTATGATTTCATAGGTATAGGAAACTCCCAGTAAGAAATCTCCCTCTAGTAATATAGATTTGTACCAGCTCTACAACCTACATTTATATATTAATATATACATACATATGATATATACACATATATAACATGCATGCATAGTCTTACACATTTAATCTGTAGCAATGCTAAGACCCCTGGAACTCTTGGTTCATTCTGGCATTCTTTACTATCCATGTCACCACATTGAGAAGTACCCTTCTGACTGTCGTAGCCTTCTCCACAAATATATGTCAAACTCCCCAAAATAAGATAAAAATACACAGGCATGTAACAGTTACTATAAACCACATTTAGCTTTTAGACAAACCAGACCTGAGGGGAAAATGTGACTTATCTTTGGATCTATATGACAATAGAATTAGATAAACCAAGATGCTATAGATATGTAAATAGATATGGTTTAAAACTACACATATTATGAAGAGGTAATTTTACATTCTTTAAAAAATAAAAATAAAAATAGAAGTTATAAAAATAGGAAATTTGACAAGTGTTTAGTGAGGGAAGATAAGCTGAACTACACAATTTTCATCTACCTGGGAGAGCTATTTGTGCTGAGTCATCTAATATTTGCCAGGTACCCACAAAGTAATCAGTTCCATTCAGATAAACACATAAAGAAATGAAGCTGAGGCAGCTAGGTGACACAGTGAATAAAGTACAAGCCCTGGAGTCAGAAGGACCCCAGTTCAAATTTGACCTCAGATACTTAACACTAGGCACGTGACTTTGGGCAAGTCATTTAACCCCAATTGCCCTGCCTTCCCCCTTCCAAAAGCGAAGAAAAAAAAATGAAGCCATCATCTTACTCTTCGTGAACTTGGTCTTAGGCAGTAAGACATATATGGGTTAAAGTTTTGTTATCGATTTATATCTCTGTTTTTAGGTATTCCAAGTCTGTTTTTAGGTATTTATTTAGAATGGCTAGAGAATCCATTTTCTACTTTTACTTATTCTGGGAGGCAAACTTCTTGGGAAAAAAACATATTGAAGTAATTTTTTTGGCAGTAGGGACTAGGAAATTATTTCATTTGTGGGTAGAAAAGGGGGGGAAATATAAAATTGAAGGAAAGAGGTAGCTATAAAGATTATTAAAACATGGTCCCTTGTCATTTAACTTATAGTCTCTACAATTAATATAGAAGTCTCTACAGTTAATATAATATAGTGACCACTGACCACAGTGAGTTTTGGTTTACTAAGGTTTTTAAGTTGGCTATGATATTTATTTTTCTGATTGTCTGAAAAATTAAGAAATGGCATCATTAGCTAAACCTTTTTAGCTGTATTGACTAAAATTTCTCTTTCTTGAGTCTCACCAAAAGAGATTTATCTGCATAACTCCCTATCTGAAAGAATAAAACTTGGTCTACCATTCAAGGAGAATACTAATTATCTCTTCTTCACTGGTACTGAGGACAGAATAAGAGTTAAGCTGAAGAGTTCAGGACTGATTTCTTTACAAATTGTTAAAATTAGAAGAGGGCTGTAGAGAGGTTATGCAGTATACTTATATACCCAGGAGATGCAGAGTACATCAGATATAGAATTTTTGTTTACATCTTATAAGCATTCTGTCCTTTTATAAGCCCTCACATAATTTGTAGTTCTGCTTCTCTGACTATAGTTAAAAATTTACTCTTTTTTCATCCTCTCCCATAATTTATTCATCACTTTCAGCCAGTGATTGTTGAGTTTCAACAGGTTCTCTTTCCTCTTGTGTAAGTTTTCCTGTTCCTCTTACTAACTCAGCATCACCACCTAGTGATTGGATTCCTAGGAAAACAGCTGGCTATATTTCTAAAGTCAGTCCCATGGAGGTGATTTTGATGATTCAGTTCAACAAGTATTAAGTGCCTAATATGTGGCGAGGCCTAAGTGATAGATGCTATGCCAGCTTTGTTTTCAAGGAGCTTGTGATGTAATGATGAGGAAAAGACAAGCCAAAGTAGAGGTGACATTTTAGGTGAGCTTTGAGGAAAAGTAGATATTTAACAGACTGAGAGGCAGTGATGCTGACTGATTGGTGCAAGAAAAGAAGACTGGAGAGGGCAAGAAGAACTGAGACAGACAAAAGTGTGTCTGGAATGCAGAATACATAAAGGGGAGTAGTATGAGGGAGGGCTTTGAATGCCAGAGTTAGAAATATTCTGGGGATTCACTGAAGCTTTTTGAGTTGAGGAATGACATGATAATAGTGGCTTGCTAGGCAGATGATTAAAATAGCTATGGGGAGAATGGATTGAAGAAGAGAGAGATTAAATGCATGAAGGACCAGTTAGGAGGTTGGGTAAGATACCAGTAGAGTCTAACTTAATGTGGTTGCAGTTAGAATAGAGAGGAAGGACTGGATATGGAAGGATGGGGAGGTAGAATCAAAGGATTTGTAAATTGATTAGATATATGTGATGAGGGAGGGGGAAAGACCAAAGATAACTGCAAAGATATAAACCTGAAAGACTCTTGATGCCATTAGTCTATCAAGGGTGGGAAACCTGAGGCCTCCAGGCCTCATGTGACTTTCTAGGTCCTTGGGTGTGTCCTTTAGACTGAGTTCAAGTTTTACCAAACAGATCCTTTTATTTAGAAGATTTGTTCTGTGAAGTTTGGATTCAGTCAAAGGGCCGCACTTCAGGACCTAGAGGGCCACATGTGGCCTTGAGGCTCCAGGTTCCCCACCCCTGGCCTAAACAGAAAAGTCAGGGAAAGGAATAGATTTAGGAGAGATGTGATAAGCACTACTTTAAACATACTGAGGACATCCCAATGGAGATATGTTGGGAGTAGTGATACAGATCTGGGAGTCATCTGCATAAAACTTTATTATACATGCAGCCTTGGGAATGAAGGAGATAACCAAAGGAAACTTTGTAAAGGGGAGAACAAAAGAGGACCCAGGGCTGAACCCTTGGGGATACACATATTTAAAGGACAAGAAGAAGATGACAGGAGTGAAGGTAGTGAGGATGAGGACATGAAAAAAAAAGGTCCCTGTGTTTGGTGATAAGAAGTAAAATTAGTGATCTTGAAAATATTCAGTAAAGTGCTTTGATGAAGAACGGTTCTCTCTAGTCCAGTTTGCTAAGTGGTTTTTGGAGAGTGAGGGGATAGAACATGAAGTTTATAAGATTAAACATCTGTTTACAGTTAAAGAACTTATGTAATGCTGCTTATTAAGAAAATGTATACAGTTTTTAAATAGAATTTATCTAGTTAATAAAAGTAATACTAGAGAAATTGAAATATTTAAGTTTTCTCTTGTAATGGACATAAATATGAAGTCATACAGATAGCTTATGAAATCATAATCACATCACATGGCATTTTAGTCTACCACGCATTAATTTTTTTTTCTTTTCCAACATCTCTCTCAATTCAGGATGTTGCAGATATCAGGCAACAGTTTCCTTTATTAGAAGGAGATATCAAGATTCCAGAATTCTTTGAAAAGGAACAATTCTTTTCTAGTGTCTTTCGTATTAGTTCACCAGGATTACAGCTTTGGACTCACTATGATGTATGTATGTATGCAACTTAAATATGAAATCTAAAACTAATGGCAATCCAGCATGGTACACTGAATACTAATTTGTGTAGTAATTCATTCACTTTATTAAGATGTTTTTCATCTGAAGATGTCTAAAAATAATCAGAAAATAGGAGAATCTGATGGTGGATTTTTGTTTTTCAATTTGGTGATGCTGAGTAGAGACAGGTAAAAAGGCAATTTATCATGCAGTAGTTTTGCAATAGGTGTTAAAGTCAAATTTAAAATTACCACAGTATAAAGGAACAGAATTTCCTGCCTCACATCACTTTGTGTTAAATTCAGCTTATAGATTTCTCAGGTGGATTGCAGCACTCTTCAATGACATAGGAAAGACTAAAATCTAGACTTATATTTTGAAAGAATAAGAGTCAGTTATCTTTCAAGCAGTCATAGGTTTTTCCTTTATGTCTCAAGGGAATGGTTGCCCAAACGGCTTTGTCCTTAGCTGTCGTACTGAGAAAATTATGCAGTTTCTGATTAAAAGTGTTTCAAAAACTCATATTATACTTGTGAATTTGTCTTAAATTTTTATAGCCAGACTAAATCTTTATCTGAATACAAAAGGCAATGTGTAACTTTATTTAAATTTGAAGTAAAATTTTGGGAAATTAAGGTTATATTACCAGAGTACTGCAGAATGCATAATTAAGCACTTGTGTATGAAAAGATTAATGTTCCTCTGGTTAACTGAAAGAGAAATGGTTAGGCAGAGGAGATATATGTTATTTGCATTGTGGGTTTCTCTTTTGGATTAAAAAAAATCTTTTAATAGGCAAATTATCACTCTGTATGTTAGCACTTTTAATAATTCATAACAAAAAAGTGGTAACTTAAGATCAACAGGAAACTGCAAATTAGTTGCATTAATAAATTGCATTGAGGAATTTTCCAGAATGATTACTTGAAGAAGGAATTTAGAAACCCTAGTTAGCCTAGTTATTTAAAGAAAGTAAAGGCAAATTACCTATGTATACTAAAATTCGGCCGTGCTTATAAAAAAAAATAACTTGCTCTCTGCTGTACATTCTTTGAATTTGCACCCCCTTTTTTTTATTACCCTACATTTTATATATAGAAAAACTGAGCCCACAGAGAAATTGACTTAATGTTTTAGATCACCCACAGGTGACCACAGACTGCAATCTACATCTCTGTTGTTCCAACCTATTGATTATCTAGTCTCCTGACTTCTAGGCTATTGCTTCTTTTCACCAGAACACTATGCAAAAACACCACAGATAGTTATAGGAAACCATTGTGTCCTGAATACAAATTCACCTGTCCTATTTTTGTTAGATTGGGACATCAACATAAGAATTTTAGGTATTTTGAAGCATGGATAAAAGAGAACTTTGGGCTAAAAACTAGTACTTGGAAAGAGTTCTTGATTTGATTAATGAAATCCTTTTAGTCCCAGATTTTTATTTTACTTTTTTTTTTTTTTGCATTTTAAGAAATTACAGATAATACTTATTGACTTTTAGGTTATGGATAATTTCTTAATCCAAGTGACAGGAAAAAAACGTGTTGTGTTGTTCAGTCCTCGAGATGCCCAGTATTTGTATTTATCAGGTATGTATCCTATTAGACTTTAAGCCAACATTTTTGCTGTTTAGTTTATTCAGTTATATTTCTTTAGAGATCTGAATCTCCATTTCAATAGAAAAAATCTTGAATCTTCTTTCTAATTATGATTCATTGTATTCTCCTTTGTATAAGAGTGTATGTATAATGATAGACTATATGAAGAACTAGATTATTGGATTCATACTTTAATTATGTTACATCAGCTTCAGTGGATATAATGGGAGGGTAGGTCATTGAAAATTGTCTTAGGTTTCAGCAGAATAGTAATTGTTCTCCCAACGTGAACATAATAATTGTACCATATAGTAGAGAACACAGTTTCAAACTTGTACTGGTGATTGCTTTAAAATAAAAAAACCCACAACTTTGTTAAATCTGTATTATCTTTTTCATAACTTTTCAGGTACTAAATCAGAGGTACTGAATCTGGATAACCCAGATCTGAATAAATATCCACTATTTTTCAAAGCTAGGAGGTTTGAATGTGTCCTTGAAGCAGGAGATGTATTGTTCATTCCTGGTAAGATTTCTAAAATTCACTAACATACTATTTATAAATACTATACCTTGTCCATCACTCTTGGTATTCATTTACAGTACAAAATTATATCTTTTGTTATATTTCCTACATGATTTGGCAGTAAGACAGCCTTCCAAAATTATGATCTCATTTTTGAGAGACTAGCTTAATTTAAATATATATATATATATATATATATGTATATACAACTAAAATTACTTCATCATATAACAAAAGAATATATACAGCTATCTAGCAGCTTGGTATAACTTTTTTGCAGAGAAATGTTTTGATTATTTAAAATGACATAGTTACAGATTGTCTACTTAGTTGTGAATATAAGTTACTTACCAACAATTTTGATGAATCTTACTTGTAGAAGAAATTAGTCAAAGAACATGAATACTTATCTTATATTGGTCTTTTCTAATCATAACATTTCTGGTATCTTTGACATGCATTATTTTTGTGGACCGAGTAGTCCTCATTTCTTTTACAATAAACAAGATTTAATTTTAAAATCCAAACCATCCCCAGGATGCAAAATAATCTAATTATAGATATTAGATATATGTATGTATGTAGAATATATTAGTGAGGGATATAATGTAATTACTTTAATCTATAATTAATCCTAATGTGTTTTAACTAAAAAAATTACATACTCATAGTTAAGACCAGAATTTAGTTTTATGTCTCTTTTTATATAGTTGAATTAATATTACATGAAAAACATTTTTGGTGACTATTTGCACCCTTCCCCCCCACAAAGTATTACCAAAAATTTAAACATCTGTGATGGTTTCGTTAAAGGCTTCATGTTCCTTAGAACAGGCTAGTATATTAGCATAATTTTATTGCATAATTTCTTCAGTATTCACAACACAATTTAAAAAGAAAAAAAATTATTTCCCCTTATTTTGAATACTGAACTCTGACCCAATTTAATTTGTGCATGTTATGTATTTTATACTATTTACATATTAGTGTTTAAAAGTATAACAAAATAGTGTTTAAAAGTAACATTAACAAAATCATTATTGTACTTTTTAAAAGAGCTTTTGAGGGTGAGTTCCCAGGTTTTTCTTCTATACTCAATTTCATATTAAAATATATATTTTATTATAATATTTATAATTGTAATTGTTAAGATATTGTTGTAGCATTTTTATAGCACTGTAATGCTGAGAGTTTTTGAGGCTCAATTGAAATTCCAGCAGCTAACCTCATATCCATTTGGGAGAGGAGCAAGCTGCTAAAAATGCTTTAGTCATAAGACTGTAATGAAATTTCATTCATCCTTTCCACCCCACAAAAAATTTGGTTTACCATTGGTTTTTATTTTAAATGATCTAAAAGCAGTAGGACAATTATAATTGCAAGAGAAATATAAAACTGAGAAGGGTACATTAAATGCAAATTTAACCAAGTTACAAAAACCAAATTACAGCTGAAACAGGAAATCTTTGAGAACAAAAGTAGATTGCTACACTTAATCCAAGGTCAGAGATACTCCTCAAATGATGGAAATGTCCTGTCTACCAGAAGTAGGAGCTTTGATGTGGTTGCAAGACTGGAGAAATGTAAACAAGTAGCACAAACCACAGGCCCAAATTGCAGAACTACAAAACAAATATAACTTTATTATGCCTTTCAAGTTAAAAGGAAACTGCTTTTGCCAAAGGTTTGGAAAGTAAGGACTGTGCCATTGACACTTTAAATTGGTTGGCATTCCACAAAAGTTAACGTGATTCTATTAAAGGCTGTGAGTGTGCTAACGAAGGAAGCTTGATATGGGAATTATTTCTTACATTGGCTACATTCAATTTGTGATATTTCACTGACATTTTGGTTTTTTTTTTTTTTTTTACTGCAAGTTTATTTTTAACTTAATCTTTTTTTTTTTTAAACTTTCTCCAGCTTTATGGTTTCATAATGTGATTTCAGAAGAGTTTGGAGTAGGAGTGAATGTTTTTTGGAAGCACCTTTCTTCTGAGTGCTATGATAAGACAGACACCTATGGAAACAAAGACCTAATGGCAGCCTCAAGAGCTATGCAGATTTTGGACAGAGCCTTAAAAACACTTGATGAACTGCCAGACGAGTATCGGGATTTTTATGCACGGCGAATGGTCTTACGAATTCAAGACAAAGCTTTTAGCTCTAACTATGAATAGTGTACTAAAATAAGCTGCTTAGAAAATTCACATACCTTGTACGGAAATACTAAATAAAAATGATTTTTAAAATTTTTATGTAAGATTCATTATTCTTTTAAAATAGATTAGTGTCATAGTCCCAGTTTGGTTATTGAAACAGCTACCAGGGATTGTTAAATTGGGTTAAGAACGGTAGCAAGGAGTTAGGGGGTGGCTTTACTATAAGGGATGGCTTTACTATTTAGTTATATGTCTTTAGGCAAATCTCCTAACTTCTGGGCTTCCTTTTCCTTATCTGCAAAATACAGTTACTGTATAAGTTATTCAAGTGATCTCTGAGGTCTTTTAAGATTTTTAAATGAACATTTTTATGATTTATCTGAGTTGATTATGCAGTTTGGGTTCTACCCAAGGCTAGCATCCAGTGTGAGGTTAATGTCTCTTCTACCTATCATTGTTTATGAATGCTTCTCTGTCATCTTTTTTGTCATGCTGAGATGTAAATCAGCCTTACCTAACTAAATTAGATAAGTAAATATGCTTGGGCAAAGAAAAAATTATGTAATGTATCCCACATTCCAATTTTTATAATGGACTTGATAGAATTGTAAAGCTGAAGTAGAATTTTAAGATCAAACTAGTCTAACTCCTTCATTTTAAATGAGGAAACTGAGGATCAGAGGTCATATACAAATTAGAGGCAAAATAGGAATTGAAACCCCAACATTCAGTTCATTGTTTTATGTTACACTAACTTCAGTTATATCCATTACCATGGATAATTGGAAGCTGCCTATATTATAGATTAATAGTTGACCTTTGCCCTAAGAGCCCATACCAGTTTTTAGATTCTATGAGTGGTTTACATTACTTTGGATTTAGATAAGTTTAAATTATTCCATGTATAATAATCTATTTTTAACTATTATAAAAGACACATTTAAAAAAGAATCCATGTACTTTTATTTTCATGTAGTATTAACTGGGGGAGCAATTACGGATTTGGGGGAGTTGTTTTTGCAGTGAGTACTACCCTGCCAAAGGTACGCAGTTTTTATGGGTCACAAGACCCAGATAAGTTCCTCAACCCTCACTCTCTACTCCTGTTCCTTCAAAGCCACATCTCTGGCTAATTGTTTTTTGGGAGCAGTTTCCTTTCTTAATGAATTTATCAGATACATAGCAAAAAGAAAGGAGGAATTAAAGCATTAGACACTCTTTTTTTTCCCCAGTCAGGACTCAGTGATGTTTTCCTAGAAATCTGGTGTGCCAAATTGAACGTGTGAAATTTTCTATCTTTTATCAACATTTTTTTCCACCTAACCATTATTGTTTCCTGAATGTCACCTAAAATCTACTTCAGAGATTTTCCTGTACGATTTTTTAGTTCTTAAAAAAAATCTTATGGTACAATTTCTTAGCTCAAGTGGACATAGCTTGATAAAGACCAGGTGGAGTTATTGAAAGATTAGAAATTATCTTTAGAAGTCAAATTGTTGGGGTGGCTAGGTGGCACAGTGAGTAGAGCACCAGCCCTGGATTCAGGAGGACCCGAGTTGAAATCCAGCCTCAGACACAATAACACTTACTAGTTGTGTGAACTTAGGCAAGTCACTTAACCCCAATTGCTCTACCTTCCCCCCTCCAAAAAGCAAAAAAAAAAAAGTCAAGTTGTATATAAGTTTATGTAATATTTATACTACTCCCCCAGCTGCTAGCTTCTGACCCCTGCTTTTAAATCTATGACTCAGCTCCTATTTTCATTCCTAACTACTGGTTCTATTAATCCAGTTCCAGGATTCACTGTAGCTACTTATTTTTCTCTAGCTTAGTCATCTTCTTTGGGGAGGACTTCTGAAAATTTCATGTTATAAATACACTTTGCATTTAATGGCTATATAGGACAGCAACTTTTAACCCAAGTTCTTTTCAGTTTCTAAGTAAATAAGTCCATAAGAAGGCCTAGTAAAAGTTACTGCCATTCAGAAAGGATAAGTGTTTGGGCTGTGTGGTGCAGTGGATAGAACACCAGGCCTGGAGTCAGAAAGTCATCTGGCCTCAGATACTTAGTAACTGTGTGACCCTGAGTAAATCACTTATCCCTGTTTGCCTCATCTGTAAAATGAGCTGGGGAAGGAAATAGTAAACCACTTTGATAGGAAAACCCCAAATGGGATCATGAAGAGTTATATGAAACAGAAACAAACAACAAAAGAGCATACATCATTCTGGGAATATTCATGACTGAATACAACACTACTATTCAGGAATAATCTAACCATATTCTAGTTAGGAAATAGATCAACTTAATTTTAAAAAGCAATTTTCATTAATTAATATAGAAAGGTAGGGTATATAAGTTCTTACTCTGATTTTCCTGTACATCTTTTGGAAAACAGCCTTGCCAGTCACAGAGCATTCAGGATTATATACAAGACACTGAAGCTCATGTATTAGCCAAGGCTAAATATGGTTCTTCTCTTTTCAAAGAAAATTTTAGTATTAATCTCTTAGCATTTTAGTATTAATTTCTCTCCTATAGAACATGATTCAGATTGACTCAAACACTCATTTACTTTCTGGGTCTGTTAGTCAATTATTCAGCAAGCCTTCCGAAGTTTCCTTTTACAGATGAAGAGGTTGAGCAAAAGTATTATTTTATAGCTGACAAAAAATGAATCCCAGAAAAGGATTAGTTCAGAGAATCATTTAAATTCCTGTTTGATAATTACTTCAATACTACTTACTAAAGCAAGTTTTGTGCATCTTTTTATTTTATTTTATCTTTGCTTTTTGGAGGAGAGAGAGCTGGGCTGGTGTTGTGTCTGAGGCCAAATTTGAACTCAGGTCCTCTTGGCTCCAGGGGTAGTGCTCTATTCACTGTGCCACCTAGCCACCCCTATGCATCTTTTTAATAGTTCTTAGCAGGTCCAGGTTGAAGGAGCTTTACTTTTTGGCTTTTTTCTCACCCCAAGTTGCCAGTAAACAGAACTGCTGAAACAAAGGGGCAGATAATCCAAGGAGTGTAAGAAGTAGTACATAGTGAGGTTGGAGCTGTGATACTGCAACTGCTCCACCTACACTGGGAAAGAAATCTTTGGTGCATTTATTTTCCTGTGATTGTAGTAGAAGTTTCAGGGCCAATCAAGATTAGCAATCATCTAAGGGCAAAGCAGTAAAACTCATCAGTTGAGGGCATAGAGAAGAATGCTGCAAGGCAATCTGGATCTATCAATGAACTTTTTTTTCCTATAGTTATTACCGTCCTTCAGTTTCTATGAATGAATGCTATGAGTATAGCAGAGAATACTAATTCATGTACTACAAGAGCATTATATTTTCTTGTTTTGTGTAGCTGATTTGAAATCAGGCCTCCCTAACTCCAGGGCCAGCACTCTATTCACTGTGCCTATCCAGTGCCCTAACATCATATATCCGATGTAGATGTATAATCCAAGCAGTCTAGCCAGGGACTGGGGAACTATGAAAGAAGCGAAACAAAGTAAAGGACAAGAGGTTTCCGGAGTCTGGGAAAGACCCTTTTATAAAATATGAACACCTTGAACCCATGATAATTAAGCCATGCAAAAGGACTAAGGAAAATATTTTTAAAATAATGAAACTAGTTCTTCAAATATTCCTTCCAGTTTATAGTATCTCCATCATTTTATGAAGTGTTTAAGCTGAAATTCCTCTTCAGATTATTGGAAACAAGGAGAGAGATGGAAGTGAATGAATATGGCTTCCTTCGCTGAAATAAAAGCAGAATAGATGTAAACCCATTTCAAAATATTAAGCTGAAGTATGCTTTGACAAAATTGAAAGTACGTTTGGCAAATGCTTTTTCAGTTGTATACTTTACCCAACAAGTTAACTAGATTATAACCAAATTATAGATAGAACCTACACTTAAGTACAACTTCAACAGTCTAAATGAGAGTCAAAGCAAAAACCAAAAAACTCTTTGATATAAAATATTCTAATGTAATACCATAGAAATGATAACTGAAGCTCAAAATGGCAACTCTAAGATGCTAAATCAAAGACTGTGCTTCTTTGCACTTTAGTGTTTCTTGCCATAGTAAAATGTTTTACATTTTCACAAAAAATCAAATATAAGTTTTTTTCTAGATAACTTTCATTAAAAAATTTAACTATACATGATTTTAATAGTAATAACTTAATAAGTTAATTTGTTACTAAATAATAATTACTAAATAAGTTAATAAATTAAGAATGGTTTCAGAGTCCTTTCTTCCAAGGTGCAAGGCACTTTTGGAAGTGAATGAATCATCTCAATCAAGTGAATGCATATACCTAGGCTTAGTAAGGATTAAATCCCCAAGATTTTTATTTGCAGACCATCTCAGCAAAGCAAAAGATTCTTCACACATTTCCCACTTGATATAATCACAAAAACCTTGCCCAGCTAAGGCTAGTGAGAAGATATAGATATCAAAAGTAAATTATTCATGTCAGAAAAACAAATGATACATTAGAAACCCTACTACTTAAGAGATTACAGATGGGTTTAATTGGAGAACCCTAAACATTTTGGTAAACAATGTTCCAGAAGAACTGAGTTCACAAGACTCTAAAAATGACTAAGTCTGAGAATAACAGTAAATTCATTTATCAGATCTAGCCCACTCTAGAATATCAAATGCATCAAAATGAAAAAAAAATGCTAAATTTTGTGAAGCAATTCAAAACTGGGAGAGAAAAATTTGTTCTTGTAGAAGTCTACATAATTTATTTTTTACAATTAATACTTAAAGTGAATTTAGACAAATAATATATAGCTTGATCAAGGAAAATGAACATTTAATAATTTTTCACATATTCAAACCTAATCGGCACATTAGCAGCTTCTGCTCAAACATTTCAATATTCATCAACTCCTTATTTGTATATAAAGCATACTCAAAAACAATCTTCTATTGATTACTCATTTTAATACAATTATACATTAATGCTGTGGTGGGATCAAACTTTCACACTGTCTTCAAGTCTGTTTTTCAATTTGTGACACAAGATACAATTGTAAAGTATATATTATTACAATTATGAAAGTAAAAAACAAAACTTTTTGATACAAAAAAAGAAAATTTTGCTTTAAAGTACTAATAACAATTATTAAGACACGTCAATTTTTTGAAAAATTAAACACTATTCAGGAGAAATTTATTTCCAGCACAGGAAAAAATAATGCTTTGATATACTAGTAGTTCCAGGAGCCTGAAAATTAATTTTCTTGATTTCCACAGAACATCTAGGCAGAATAGCTCAAAAAGGGCATTTTAAGTTTACAATTTATCATTCACAATCAGCACTAACACATAAAGTACTTGAGATGTTTATTTATAATCACAATATTAAAAGATATATAGAAAAACACTCTCCCCTGAACTTTGCATCCCAAACCTTATTTCATCTCAATGTTAAGTAAATTCTTCTCTTTCATTCTTTATTTTTATACACAGTAAGATAACTTAGTATATTTCATATATGAATGTGGGAATTAAAACAGGTATTACAGTTAGGCAATTTGTTGTAACTGTACAACCTATTTTATCAGGTACTTCGATTGAAGATGTATGTGGGGTTTTTTTTAAGGGTAGGAGTGTGCATGTGTGTGTGTGTGTGTGTGTGTGTGTGTGTGTGTGTGTGTATGTAGCTTTGGTAGGAATTTTTGGTCTCAAAAGAAACTGTAGCTATTTAAAGAAAGTCTAGGCAACAAAACTATTTTTTTCTCCCCCCTAAAAAGATTCAAGAATAAGTTATAAACATAGTATTTCTATGCAGAACTAAGTGTTAAGACAAAAGGATGTTTCTATGCTTTTAAGCAGTTTCTTTTCAAGGAATATTTAGACAGTGATCCCATTTCCCATTAAGCTCTGAATATTTGGAATGTTTCAATAGGAAATTTTTTTTAAAAGGTACTGTGAAAAGACAATACTAAATAGGGTATTCCTGTGAAATTATTTTAATTGGCCTGAAGCCAAGATTGCAGCATCTTCATCCTACACTCTTTTGTAAGTTTTCAGTGAGTAAAAGCCAATGTTGTCTGTTGGGTCATTATTATTTTACTTCTATATTTCTATTTTTCAAACCACAAGAGTGAGGTAAATATCACTTAGGTTTACTATACAGCTACTTAAAGGCTAGTTATTGTGACAAGTATCCACTCAGATAGGTAAAAAAAAAATTTTGTCTTCATCAAACAACTTGTTTTCATTGATAATTATATTCTGGTTCCACAAAGCATATTTATTTAGATCAAGGAAAAAAAATAGCAGAAGAGATCTTCACCTAAGTTATGCAGTAGTGTTAACCAAATTCAATTTTTGAGCCAAAATTAAATTTTATGTCTTTAAACTTTCCTTTATAACTTTTTTTTGCAGTAATTTTGCATTTTGGCCAAAGAGAGCTGTTTTCTTTTGGCAGACAGATCACTCTTCTGGAAAGAAACCAGTGATTCAGAACTGTAGAATTTGTCTTCTTTGGGGGAGAGTAATAAATGGAGCAATGATTTTATTTTTTAGTTTGTTTTTTTAATCACCCAAGTTGATCTTTTTCATAAGATTCAAGAAATAAAATGTTTAAATCTGACCACAGTACATATTAGATAACACAAAATATGTAATTCTTCTTCAGACCAAT
This sequence comes from Pseudocheirus occidentalis, assembly GCA_028646575.1. Lineage (NCBI taxonomy): Eukaryota > Metazoa > Chordata > Mammalia > Diprotodontia > Pseudocheiridae > Pseudocheirus > Pseudocheirus occidentalis. The sequence goes on along the minus strand of CM053596.1, from coordinate 195,475,886 downwards.
TTCCCAAAAGATAAGTTTCTGACCAAAATGAATTAAAGTATTTTCTAATCAAAAAGCATTCAATTAAAAATCAAACTCTAAAGTTGAGATGGAATGTTAAAACTTAATGGCCATTATACACAAAAAAATTATTGGTCATTTTATATATAAAAAAATGGTTTAATATTTTTATAAGTCCTAGAAGAAAAGACTATTCAGTGACAGATGTTGCAAGATGAACCAATAAAACTATATAAATGTCTCTTCTGTGGAGATAAGAATGAGGCACAAATTGGTAGTTACTCTCAAACAATAGAAAATACCATCAAATCTTTGCCTCTACTAAAAAATAAAACAAAGGAAATGTTCCCACCCAAGTGTATAATGAAATAAAATCTTAAAATTTTCAGGGTGCTAAAATAGATAGCTACTGTTTCTTTACTGTTACCAAGAGTAAGGTTAGAAGTAAATATTATTCAAAATCTCAAATTATTTAAATATCAATAACAATTTTGTAGCTTAAGCCTTTGAAAGACGATGGTTTTAACGTTTTCACTAATTTTTAAGGTCACACCATAGGATTAACAAGAACCACACTGATACCATAAATGACTTGTAACTCTAACTCAATTCAGACTAAGAATTGCTGGAATTCATTTTCAAGGAATACCATTGTCAGTGCATCATGCCAATTTTTAGTAACCATGCTTCTATTTCCCGCAAACTAACAATACAAGGTGTCTATTGAATGTTGTTTGTCACTTGATTTCACAACAGAAAGTTTTTGTTCTTTAACTGAAATACAGTAAATTGGTAAACTTCAAGTTTCAAAATACTTCATGAACTCTGAAGTGATTTTCTATGGAAGGAGGTTCCTGCTCAAAGTGAATCTGGCTAGACACTTGCATGCCAAAGTCCTCAAGGATCTGTACAAATTTCTTGTGCTCCTTTCCAATCCAAGACCTCATGGGATCATTTACTTGGTAAGGAGTAACATGAGTGTGAATAGTAATCCCTGTCTTTGCAAATTCTTGCAACACTTCAGGGTTAGTAACCCAAGTATTGCTTCCTCCAGAGTGACCACCATCCAGCCAGTACATTGTTCTTATGTTTTTGATGAAGTTGTTTATGTTCTTATCTTTCTGGGCTTCTTTCAGCTCAAAAAGCAGTTGGTTCAAAACAACACATCCTTTACTGAATCCAATCAAAGTAAAGGATGCATCTTTAAAAGATGGTGGATTAAAGTTGGTGTCAAAGTCATCAAATTGTTCATATTTTCTCTCTCTTTCCCCTTGGCAGCCATTTGAAGCATGAGATGAATTTGCTCTACAGTAGCTAGAGGTCTTTGTCTCCTTTCTTAAATCATACCTTTTCTTCTCTGACAAGACAATGTTTTGTGTAAGGGTGAATGCATTAATTAATAATGAATAAAGATGTTTAAAAGCTCCAAACTCCATGTTGTGATCTGGGGCACCAAACATGTTGCTCTTCACAAAATTGTCATAACAGCTGAACTTGTGCAAATGCATTCGGGAGCTCTTTACTACCCAAATATAACTATTGGTGAAATGGTGAGCTAGAAGGAAAGCAACATTTTCTAGACTCCAGTTTTCCCATTGAAAATTCTCAGGATGACGTGCCATAATTCCACGATAGTTCTGAAAGAGAAGAACCATCACAAAATCACTGTTACAAATAGAGATAGACACATAAATTTTGTCCTAAAATAGCTTCCAGCTTTTATTGTTCTTTTCTATGGGTCAATGGAGAGAAGACAATGGGATTCTGGATTGCTAAATGGAAAATGGAGGTTGATTGGTTTGCTCCTAATAGAAATATTTAGGTACTGATAAACTGTACATACATTATATATGCATTCAATTTCCCTTCTTTTAGTGGTTTATAAATCTTAAAGTACTATACAAATGTAAGTACTGCTATACATATAAGTTTAATTGACAGCATTTTTGACATATACTAATTCTCTTCTAAATTAGGATTAAAATAATTATCTCCTATGATAGCTGTCATATTGTTGACTATAATTAACAACTGAATACAACTATTTGGGTTGCTCTGCATCTAACAATATGAACTTTAATATGTGCATGCAGTGCTATTTTTAGAACATACTAGTTTCTATTTTTCATAAGAGTAGGTGCTTAATAAATGTTTAATTTTTACTTACTATTCCATTCTCTGAACAGAAATATAAAACACAATAATTAAACTGAAAACTTTAGCTCCTAGATTGTAAAAGTATTGATTACACATGTGAAAGTGCAGATGATTTACCAAGAAACCAGGTAGCTCTAACATGTTCTAATGGTTAAACTATAGGCTCCATGTCAAATCAAGATGGAATAACTAAGGAGTCCTTTCCCAAATAATACATCCTAGTTTGATGGAAATTTACATCCAGAAGCATTGGACAATGCTTCCTTATTTTTAAAAATTTATTACAATTGTATATAACAATCATGAAAGGACCTACCTTAGTAACAAACTAGAATTCTGCTCCTATATTGCACAGAAAAAGAAACTAAATCCCAGAGAAATTAACTGCCCAAGGCCAGTGATCAAATTAGTAACACTGCAACTGGAATTAATATCTCTTTTTTCCAGTGTTAAACAACACAACTCTAAAACGTAGATATTTTTCTTAAAGAGTTCTCTGATATCATGTTTAAACTATTCCTTAATCCCAACTTTAAAAAAAAAGAGAGAAATGCTTACACCAAAGAATAAAACTTTAGGTCAGATATAAAAATGGACTTTTTGATAGCATGAGTTTTAAGAATAGATGTTTCATTTATTTAGGATAGTTTACAGCTGCAGTCACTTGAAGGCAGGGAAAAACTAGGAGTCCTGTAGGGTCACATCAAGAGGGCAAAGAGATGATCCTTTCTGGAATATTCTTAGTGTTTGTAATTTGATGAAAAGATATCGAGTTAATACGTTAATGCTAATAACTAAGAATTGGAAAGGTCATCCAAACTTATTTAAAGGTGAACATTCCAAGGAAACAGACAAGGAACCCAGTGGCAAACAAGCAAGGAAAAAAAGTTTATAGGAAAAGCCAAGACCATTAGTTAATCTTATCTAGGAGATATGAACAAAGGAAACTGGAAGGCAATATGCTAAGATAGAAAAAAAACTACAGATCTGATTTCAAGTCCTAGTTCTACCACTAGAAGCTAAAAGTCACTTCTTCTCTGTGTCTCATTACCCTCATTTGTAAAATAAAGATATTACACAAAAGTGTTTCTTTTTAGTTCTTAGCCTCTACAATTCTTTGTCTTTTACTTACCAAGTCATAGGTTACATTTGGCTTTCTGCCCAAGGGAATGACTAATTATTTGCACCATAAATGAAAGATGGTCTCACAACTTGAGGATGTGAAAAAGCTTGAGAAACATATATCTAAACTCAGGTTTATTGGAAAGGTTGAAGGATTTCAAGACAAAATTTTCTGAAGATCCAAGAAAGGGACTAGGGAAAAAAAATGCTTTTCAAGAGGAAGGGGACTAGATCTATTGTCAAGGTGTTAGAAGTGAAAGAATCTGAAAACAAAAATTATGATTTGCACTTGTGGAGTTTTAAGATAGTGAATCTGGATTTAAATCCTGCCCCTAGCATTTATTATCTCTTCTTCAATTTTCTCATATGTAAAATGAAGGACTCAGGTCCTTTCCAGCTCTAGGTCAGTTATTCTATGATACATGGACTGATTCAGGGAGTAAGAAGTCTAACAAAAACCCAGTTATGTGCCTATATATTAGCTCACAGCTTAACTACAGGCTAAAGAGAAAACATAGCAAATGACAATTATCATGACTCATGATAAGTACCAAAACCAAAACATGACATTATAAAAGAACTGAAATTTTCAGGTGATAGCACCTTAGAGCACCTCCCCATCTCTCCTGCCTTCTTATCTGATACTATCTTCTTGACCTCTACTAACACCAGGCTCTCCCTCTCTATAAACTCCTCTCAGAAACTTTGACTTGGATATTCTGCAAACCACCCAATACTAATACTGTCCCAGCTTTTTTGATTATCCTTGCCTATCTCTTTCAATTCCAAAAACATCTGCCCTATATATATCCCCACAGAGCTATTAAGCCCTTCCCAAGCCTGAATGTCTTCCTAATTCCCTGGGGTAAACCATGATATTGTCTCAGTCCCAAAGTAGACTGCCTGAAAATAATGGCAGAGGTTATTTTCTACAAGATGCTCAGGATTTATCTGCAGACATCATAAGCTATGAGAACCATTTTTCAAATTGCTGAGGATCTGTCAAGCAGTGAGGACCATTCGCAACTTGGCTTAAGAAGAATTCTAGGGTGGCCACAGACATCACAAGGAACTGGTCACTTATTTGCCAAATAGGTCTTTCTTGATTGTTCACGGACCTCCACTTCTAGCTAGGCATTTCCCATGAATTAGACCAAGATTATCTTTTGTGGTATCCTATCTTAGTATCACTAAGCCACATCCACTTATATTTTGAAGCTTCTGAAAGCTAACTATTTCATTAATATAGATACTCTTTACAAATGCAGATCTCAACTTATCTGCGCCTTATGCAATTAGAGAAATTCTCATTCATATATCTTCCACGATGGACCACCCAACTTGCCAAACGTCTTTGTCTCGGCATTTTGATATTTTTACTGTCTCTCTGATCTTATACCATGACCAGCTCAAGACCTTTTATCATGCATGTTATCTCTCCAGTGACTACCTCTTATGTCTCTTCTTGCACATAAGTATTGGTAATTTACTTGGCTAACTTGTACCCTGTAACATGGACTCGTACCCTTTGAGTCACCTGAAATTCTGATGGTTATAAATGATTCATATCAGAACTGAATTACTGAAAAATTATTTGTATTGAAAATTAAGTTTTTGTATAAGGGAACAATTAAAGCACTGCAAAATTTTCCAAGTACAATTCAGTTCACTCTGGAGCCTCTTCAATATTGGGCCCAGCTCATCATCCATGGAGAGTGTCTACCACAGATAGATATCCTGAAGGACAAAATGGGTTACTCACCCAATTGTATGTCATAATCTGACCAAGCATTCATCATCCACTTGGTTTTTTTCTACATGGATTGTTGGGTCAGTATCTGTTAAGTGGGTATTGAGATCCTATAGTATTCTGAGGTTTGATGCTGAAGCACCACAATGTCACCTGCAAGCAGGAGCATTTGGAGGACCGTATCATTGCAAGGTCATATGAAAAAGAACTGGAAGGTTTTAGCTGACTTTAAACTCAATAGGAATCAACAGAGTGACATGGCAGCATCCAAAGCTAACACCTGTCAGAATACTGTCCAAGACAAAGGAAATGACAGCCCAGCTGCCCTCTACTCTGGTAATGCTACATCTGGGGTGCTGTATTCAGTTCTGCATATCCTGTTTTAGGAATTATGTTAATTAGAAAACATCAAGTATAGAGTAATCAGGATGGGAGAAGGCTGGAGATGATGCTAAATAAAAGTTGGCTGAACAAACTGTACATGTTTAGTATGCAGAGAAGGAGAGACTAAAGGGATAATAGGATATCTCTTTGCTTAAGTATTGGAAAGACTGCCACATGAGAAAGATATTAGATTTGTCTGCCTGACCACAAATGGCAGAATTGGGAGTTATGGGTAGAGGTTGCAAATGAGGCAGATTTCACCTTTAGAAAAACTTCCCGACAATTAAAATTTGTCCAAAAGTAGAAGGAGCTGATTTGGGAGGTAGTTCTTCATCACTGGAGGTCTTCATGAAGAGGCTTGATGATCACTTGGGATCACTGTGATGGACTTCTATTCAGGTGTGGGTTGGCATGAATGACTTCTGCGGTCACTTCCTAACCTGACATTCTGTTATTTTGTTACTTGTCCAAGGTCCTACAGCTAGTAAATGAAAGACTTGAAACAAGAACTTTTGTCTCTTAAGCCCAGTGCTATTTTCATTACATTAGGGCTTCTTCTGTCCTTCTACAAAGGACATATAAAGGAAGATGCTACCTTTATCCAGAAAAAGAACTGATAAATAGAAATATAGAATGATTGTCCATATGCTTACATATTTGCATCTAATGGCAGCTATCTCTGGGGGGAGGGGCAAGCAAAAAAGAAAATTTACATGATAACTATTACATATTTAAAAGGATTAGCAAGTTGTACATAATAGATTTGCAGTTTTATGTGCATCATCTTTTTTTGTTACACTATGTTACAGAAACACTTGTTTTATGCCATGAATTAAAAATTAAATAAATAAAAAATGTTTTAAAAGTCAAATGCTTTTTGTAATCAAACCATAAACATCGTAAGATCTCATGTTCTCAACTTTGTAAGACTAAGAATTCTGATCAACACAATGACCAACCATGATTCTAATGGCTCTATGATGAAAGCATGCTACCTATTTCCAGACAAGTGATGGTCTAACGGGAAGACTAACATATTTTTGGATCTAGTTAATGTGGGAATTCATTTTGCTTGATTATGCATATTTGCTACAAGGGATTTGTTGTTGTTTTTTTCCTTTTCAATGGAAGAAGGTGAAAGGAAGAGAAAGACAAATTTTTGTTTATTGGAAAAAATGGTATTAAAAAAATAAAATTGTCAACCTAACAAAAAAGATCTCATGGTCTCCACACCTTTTACTCAATTATATAAATATGAAGATTGCTGTAGAAAATAGTCAGTCAATAATAAATACTTATTAAGCATCAACTATGTGCCAGGCACTGAAGTAAGCTAAAAAAAACCCTTCTTAAAAGTTTCTTTCTCAATTTCTTTGATGGCACCATTAACATGTATATAGAACATTCTCAAATATTTTTAGGAATAAGAAAGTAAATATATGGCACTGATAATTGTTTCAATCAATTCTGAGGGGAAATAATTTAAGCTCTGATTTTTTTTCTGCCATTCCTTTGATAATGTTCTCTTTGTGAGAAAACTTGAAAAAACTTATCTAGGTACCTTCAAAACTAGGATCACATCCAGCATACATTTTTTTCTCTATGTGTTTGGTCTTAGCCAGCTGTGCTTCCCGGCTGATTTTATTGAGTGCTGTTTCCAATTCTTCATATATAACATCAGGTGATGAGGTATTAAGAGTCCCAAAGTAGTGTTTCTTCATTCATCAATGATAATAGATATAAAAACATTGGCAAACCTAGTACATTATTATTTTTGTGTTCTCCTGGCAGTTTCATCCTAAAATACTTTTGGGATCATATTATTTGGGTTTCACACCAACTTTTCTGTAGACTCATTTTCCTTTTTATTGATTTCACTGTTGTGAGGCAGTTTTTTTTTTTTTTTACTGTCTTTCTCCATAATGTTTAACAATTTAGCTGGGCTCACACGCTAAGGTTACTGCCCCTTGTTCCAATGGATCATGTAGATAGTTTCCTTCCAGAGCTTAAGAGGACTTTTGATATTGCCTTTAAGGCAAAAATTCCTAATTAGCAGATTCATCAGCTTTACCAGTAGTAAGTGCTTTCAAAACTCATTATCAGTATGTTGCATGAATATTTGTGTTCTGACCAGTTCATTTTTGGAGGGCTTAGCCACACTCATACATACATGAGGAATTACCCTAGATTCACACACATGAAGTTGTCTGCACTCATCTGGCAACATGGATGTAATGACTCAAACTTGCTACTGGGTTAATGTATGACACATGTTCTAGTACTCTTGCAGGAAGCTGTTATGAGAACCTGAAGATCTTCCCTGTCCATAGGCCCTCTGATAGGCTTAAGTGTCTCTGAGAACCTTCCTTGATTTGAAAGTATACTCTGCCCCCCTAATAGGCTGAATGTGGTCACATGGAGTCTGTGGTGGGAGGCTTTTTCTTCAGGAATGCCCATGCCTTATTATTTTGTGATTGGGCAGTGGGTCAAGAGAGCTGTGACATTCTCTGATGCAGGAGAAGGCTATATATACGCCCTGATGTGAGGTTTTGCTTTGGGGTTCCCTTTGAGAAGAGTTGTGATTTGGCCAGACAAGACTCTGGGCAGCTGTTGAGCCCCCCAGCTTTGAAAACCCAGATGTTGATGCTTCCCTCTCTGGTAACTGACTAGGTATGGATGTAATAGTCAGAGGGCTTGAAGCCTGTCTGCTGATCTGTTTCTCTGTTTGTTTGTAACTTGTTCATATTCTCTGAAGTTCAGGGTGCTGACTTTTTCCCACTGAACTAGGTAAATGATATGTGTTTGATTGATTAAGGTGAGACTGTTAGCCCATTTTGAGTTGTTTTCCTTTAGAAAAGCAAATCTAAGAACCTGTACTAGCAGCCATCCTGGGTATGATAGGGTGCTTGCTGAGACAGAAGTTAATTGTACATTAACAGGAAAAAAAAAAAGTACAGTTTGTGACCAGTGTTATATGGGAAAGGAATTAAGTATTTATTAAGCACCTATAGGTATTACACTAAGCACCTTACAAATATTATCTCATTTGACCAACCCTGGGAAGTAAGTGCTATTAGCAAGTCATATTATTATTCCCATTTTACAGGAAATAGAGACAAAGATTAAGTGACTTGCTCTTGGTCACAGAACTAGTAAGTATCTGAGGCTGAATTTGAACTCAGGTCTTCCTAATTCTAGGCCCAGAACTCTATCCATTGTGACACCTAGCAGCCTCTAGGCAGTATTATAGCTTTATGCCTTTTTGGCTTACAATATAGTGCTTTGTGGCTTACAAAACAGAGCACCTCCTTAAAAATTGTGAGGTGAATCTAAGACCCAGAAAGGTCAAGTGACTTTTTTACGGTTATACAAGTCTAGGGAAAGCAACACCCCCTAATACTTTGTATTTAGCTTTCATGCACATATATGTATAATATATATTTATATAATACATATATATGTATTTATGATACATACATATGTATGTATATAGATATGCGTGTGTGCGTGTGTACATATTGTCTTTCCCAATACAGCACTTTTATTTTTACCATTGTATCCAGCACTTAGGCCTGTTCAAGACATCCAACTCTGTGTGACAGCAATATTAGATTTCACTAAGGATCTACCCCATAGTAGGTATTTAAGGTACCATGCCAACTTGGATGTAATAAAGCAAGGTTTTCTATGCTAGTCTTATTACAAGCTTACTCTTACACCTTCTTTTCAAGTCATCCATCAGAACTAATTATGGACATATAGGCTGGATATCAATTGCTGAAGGTGATGGAGACCCTTTATAATACCTAATGGCCTATCTGGGAAGAAACTGCTTTACAAACCGAAAAATATATAGGCAGAACCTGTTCCCCCCCCCCCCACTCCAAACTGAAGAACTATCATATATGAGATAAGAATAGATTTTTAAATATACTACCAACAGGACAGCCTAATTTTTGTCAGTAGACATTACAGGGAGGTTGATTCCAATGCAAGATAAGTCAACAATCAAACAGCAAGCATTTACTGAATACCTACTATGTGCCAGGAGTTAAGAATACAAAAACAAAAGTTAAACATTTCTTGCCCTTGAATTTACTGAGGAAGATGACACTATATGTATGTATGTATATATGTATGTATGTGTGTACATATGTGTGTAAATATATATGTATACAGATATAGATATCACACACATATCTATATACATACATATGTATCATAAATACATATATATGTATTATATAAATATATATTATACATATATGTGCATGAAAGCTAAATACAAAGTACTAAGCTAAATACAAAGCTAAATACAAAATACCAAACAGCCAACAGATGAGAGTGGGGAATCACTAGCAGCTGGGAGTATTAGGAAAAGGCCTCATATAGAAAGTGATACTTGAAAAAAAACTATAAATTTCAAAGAAATAGCATGGTGGACAATAAGGGCAAAGACATTGAAATGGGTGATGGGGTACCACAAAAGGAATAGCAAGGTCACTCTGACTGGATCAAAGTGTGTGGGAAGGGGAGTTATATGTAATAAGGCTGGAAATTTAAATTAGAGTTAGCTTGTCGGATATAGTTGGGGTTTAAGTGCAAAACAGAAGAGTTTATATTTAATCTTAGAGATAATAGAATGCTGCTGGAGTTAACTAAGTAACACAGTAATGTAATCAGACTTGAGTTTTAGAAAAATCACTTTGGCAACTGTGTGTAGGATAAGCTGGCATAAAGAGAGAGACCTGAGGCAGAGCTATGGCAGTACTGTAAGAGGTGTGCTAACCATCTAAACCAGCGGTTCTCAACCTGTGGGTTGCGACCCCTTTGAGGGTCACCTAAGACCATTGGAAAACACAGATTTCTGATGGTCTTAGGAAATGAGACATACTCCTCTATCTGTCTCCAGGCAGGTCCGCCCACATGCAGATACACCCACATACAAGTATTAAAGGGCAGAGTCAGAGCATTAGGAAGGTTGAGAACCATTGATCTAAACTATAGTGGTAGCTGTGTGAAGAAATGGGGATGGATTCAAGAGATGTTATGGACGAAGAAGGGATAAGATTTGGCAACTTAATTGGATTTCTAGAGTGAGTGTGAGAAATTAATGATGACATCACAGTTGTAAACTGGGGTAATAGGAAAGATGCTCATGCCCTGGTTAGAAATAAGGAGTAACTTTTTAAGAATTTTAAAAAATGAAATGAGCTACTTTTCAAGTGGTCAAGTATGCAGGCATCTAATGACTGTATGCTGAATCACAGGAAGAGTTTAAGCAGAAACGTGGATGAGGATTTGCAGTGGGCATGAAGTTGAACTTGATCACTTCTAAAGTTCCTTCTGCCTCTAATATTCTGATTCTTTGATATGAACCAACTGATTTTTAAATACTCTTTCTGAATAGTTCTATTTTATCATTTTAATTCATTTTCTTTGTTTATTATAATAGTTCTCAGTGAGAGTTAAAGTAACTCATCTTCAATACAGACTCAAATAAAATTTAGCTTGAAATATTAAAGTACTATGCAACTGGGAGATAAGATATACAGGCACTGGGGTAGGGAGATCCATCTTGCCCTAATGGAAAGTCAGAGGTGAGAGCAGATTGGCGGAGGGGGCATACTGCAGGATCGCTGTTTTGGGGTGGTGGGTGGGGGAAAGACAGGAAGAAAATGTGTACCTCAAAATCTTGAGGAAATGAATGATATAAACTAAAAATAAACAAAATAACAAAAAAAGAAATATTAAAGTACTAAATTATAGCACCATGAAATTTAATGTGAATAAAATTTACCTCACAAGTACTAAATAGAAAAACCATGTGTAGACAGTCATTCATATGAAAAAGTTTTTAGTGCATTTCAGTTTGAATATGAACCAACAGTATAAACAAAAAAGTAGCATAATTTTAAATTAAAATGAGAGGTAAAATGTCCAAGATGAGAGGTGATACACCAGCTATTGTACTCTACCCTGCTCACGTTACATCTGGATCACTGTTTTTGGTTTTGGGTGACACAATGTAGGAAGGATGTTAAACTGGAGATTTTCCAGAGAAAGGTAACCATGTGGTAAAGGGTCAGAAAATCACGACATAATGAGGATTAGTTGAAAGTTAAGACTTTTAGCCTAGAGAAAACTGGGGGGCTAGGGGGTGGTGGTGGTGCGAGTAAGAGACAAGAGGGGGAGAGTGGCCTCAGAAACTAGACAGGGACATAAATAGCTATTTTCAATCATCTGAAGGGCTATTGTGTGGAAATAGAATTAGACTTGCTCTTCTAGATCTCTGAGGGCAGAACTGAGAGCAACAGGGTCAAAGTTGCTGAGAGAATGATTTAAGATTGATAGAAAAATTCCCAAACAATTAGGGCTATCCAAAAGTGAAATGGGAAGCTACGTGGTGCAGAGAGTGGGTAGAGTGCCAAAATGGCAAACCACTCTAGTATCTTTGCCAAGAAAATTCCAAATGGGGTCACAAAGAGTTGGACACATCTGAAAAACGACTGCATAACAACAACAACAACAACAACAACAACAACAACAACAACCTGAAATGGAGGAAGGAGTGAGTTCCTCTTTACAAGAGTCTTCAAAGGCTAGATGGTCCCTTGTTAAATATACTGCAGAAGGGATTTTTTGTTCAGGTATAAATTGAATTCTTTTTCAAAAACTTTAAGATTCTGGGCTATACTGTATACTATACTGGGCTCAATGCATAAATTATTTGTGGAATAATACTATTTTACTGTATACTTTCCGTAAATGAATCTTATTTATATTTGAATGTAAGTGTGTATACACAGGCATCCCTTCCTCAAAAGTATACTGTTTATATTAAACTATACATGCTTTTACTGTTAGTCACTAAGCATTTATTAAATGCCTACAAGGCACTGTGCTAAGCCCTGGGGATATAAAAGAAGCAAAAGATAATACCTGCCCTCATGGAGCTCATAATCTAACCGGGAAGATAAAGCAAACAAACATATACCAACAATTTATATATAGGATAGATTATGACATAATTAAAAGAGGGAAGACAAGAGAATTAAGAGATGGGAAAGGAAGCCGGGAGGCAGAACTGATAATGAAGAGTATTTCAAGTATGGGGGATAGCCAGAGTTTAGAAAGCCCGAAGAGACAAGACTAGTGTCTTGTTGGAATAGCAAGGACACCAGCACAACTGGACAGAGGAGAAAAATAAGTTGTAAGAAACTTAAAAAACAGTAGGAGTTGTAGGGGGAGGCTAGGTTATGGAGAGCTTTGATCACCAAACAGATTTTGAATTTGATTCTGGAGGTGATAGGGAAACAACAGTTTATTGAGTGTGTATGTGGGGATGTGTGAGGTGGGGAGGCTGACATGGTGAGACCTGCTTTAGGAAAATCACTTTGGAGGATGGATTGTAGTGGGGAAGAAATGTGATGCAGGCAGTTCCATCATCAGGTTATTATGATAGCCCCATACATGAGGTGAAGAGGGCCTGAATCATTCTGAAAATCAAGAGGACCAGAGTTCAAATCCAGCCTCAGACAACTGCTAGCTGTGTGACCCTGGGCATTTCCATTCCAAATGTTCACACTATCTGTGCCCACCTGAGTTGGAATCTTCCAAGTTTATATTGGTATGGTTAGCCACAGTCAGTGACAATGTACCTTGACCCCAACATAGTGATATCATTTTGATCCTCTTCAAGCATGAATTACAACAACCAACCCACTCTGGCTGGGTAGGTCATTTAACCTCTCTACCTTCCTCAGTTTCCTCAGCTGTAAAATGGGGATAACAACAATATCTATCACCTAGGGCTGAGATCAAATGGGATTTGTAAAATGCTTATTAGCACAGTGCTGGCACACAGCAGGTGTTATATAAGGGCTTGTTCTCTCCTCCTAACTCTCCCAACCAGAGTGGTGGCAGTTTCAGAAGAAAGAAGGGGGTGACTGGAGAGATGTTACAATGGCCATATTAACAGACTGGATAATGGAGGTGAGAGACATGAGGAGTTGAGGATGACATGTAGGCTGCCAGCCTGGGAGAGTAGTTATGCCTGAGAAAGTGTAATAGGGAAGTTTGGAAGCGGGATGTTTAGGGGGAAAGATGAGTTCCATTTTGGCCACGTTTAAGTTTAAGACTGCATGTCAACTGGGCATTGAGATGGAGATATTCAAAGGCAGATGGGAACCGGTGAGAGACTGGACGTAAGCATAGAGTCTGGAGCTAGATAGGTGGATCTGAGATTCATTAGTAAGGACATAATTAAATCTGTGGGGGCTTAATGAGAGGCCCCAGGACAGAATCCTGAGGGAACACCTAAGGGCTTTCAGCAGAGGCGACTGAGAGGAACAGTCTGATGGGCTTCTCACCCAAACATTTTACAAACCCTGCCACCTTTTTAAAACCTATCAATTAAAATGTTACTTAATAAAATTAAGGGCTCAGAACTTGGGTGAACCTCAAACTTCTACTATAAACTCAACTTTCTCCCTCCACCCCCAGCACTGTCATTTGGGTCACTGACCATCGGCTGGCTCGGATCCCCAGGGTCCCCGCAGCCTGCCCTAGAACACTACACGCCAGGTTAACTCGAGCACACTCCTCCTCCCACAGCCCTAACGGGCCACTCAGGAGTCGGGAACCCGGGGCGGCTGGGGCAACTCCTGGGGGCGGGACCTCAAAGGGCAAACTCTCCCTCGCCCCAGCCCGCCAGCAGTCCCCCGAGGGCAGGTGGGTGGGAGAGGGAGGAGCAGGCCGAGGGCCCTAGCCGCAGGTCCCAGAGACAACCCAGGTAAAGGATTCCAGGAGAAAGGTAAGGGGATGGGGGGGTGGGGCCGCCACCTACCTGCACGTCTCCGGGGAAGTAGAGGACGTGGTGCTGGGGGGCTGCCGCCGACGTCTCCCTCTTCGCCTTCTGTCCGGGGCTCCCCGGAGGGTGCTCCTGTTCGCGGAGCCCCGCCGCTGCCAACAGGAGCATGTCGTTGCAGCGCTGGGGGTCGGCGCCCTGCACCGAAGGCAGCCGCAGGCACTGGGTGCCCAGCCCCACGCCACGGCAGCCCACGGCAGGGGTGGCACGACCCCCGTAGCTGCTGCTGCACACATTCATGACCCCTGCCTGAGAGAAGAAGGCGCAGGTGCCCCTAGTCACGACCAGCAGCAGCAGTGGCAGCGAAGGCGCCGGCGACAGCAGGAGGCTCATGAAGCCGCCGCCGGCAGCGGCTACTCAGCCCTGTCCCTCTCCGTAGCCGCTACACCTGCGGCCGGCCCCAACTGCCGGTTGGGGAGAGCCGGAGGTGGCGGCAGCGTAGTTGCTGTCGTCAGCGAGCGACGTCCGCGCGTCCAGTGTGCGTAAGAGGAAGGGGGTCGAGGGAGCTACTCTCTGCCTGAGAGGAGTGGAGAAGGGGGTCTGGTTACCGGGACGAGAGGCGGGGATGGGGCGTTTCTTGGGGAAGGGCGTTTGTTATTGGCAGTTATCGGATCTCGCCGGGTAGTTCAAAACGGAAGTGTCAGAAAGTCTCTTAGCCGGCTGGGAGGGGGAAGGGAAGGAAGCGGGAGTTAAAAAAAAAAAAAAAGCCGTTGCGGCGCATGCGCGTTAGGCGGGGTGAGCCATAATAGTTGCTGTCCAACAATCCCGAGGATGGGATTGTGAGGCACCGTTTCGGGTCTGTGGCGCTGTTTCTCGGCTTACGTTTTCTGGGGAAGCTTTCTGAAGTTCTCGGGGCTTCAAAAGGGTACGGTAGTTCCAGAGACGTAGACCTCGTGTGTGGAGAGCTCCCATGGTGGCGTCCGCCCTTTCCGTTGGGAAGCCGGGTCCCTCGGTGTTGGTGCTGGCTCTGGGCAGTGCCAGGCCTTTCCAGGGCTGACGAGGCTTGCTTTATCACAGCAAGCTTAGCCACGCTATGAAAGGACAAGAAAGAGGAGAGCGATTCCCTCACTTGTGGGTTTTGTGGGATGTTCAGCCCTCACGGTGGAGTGATTTCTAGAATCCATTCTTCTCGTGGGCCACGTCGTGCTGTTTTAGGTAAATGATGGTTGCCCCCAAATCCAGTCTGTCCTATAGAGTCTAAGCATGGCTGAACTTGAGAATCTCCCAGTCCGAGCTCTTCCTTTTTAGTATTCAAGAACGGAGGTAATTAGGTGAAAGGGATTGTCCCAAGATCACATCTGTCGAATGAGTGGCCCAGAGTCTGGGACTCAAAATCTTTCTAGTTCTTCAAGAGAAGAATTTGTGGCAAACATCATCTGAGGATTACTGTTGATATAATGGAAAAAGGTTTCCTAAAATGAATTTACTTTAAATGAGGACCACCATTTATTTTACTTACTCATTACGATTTACTAATCTTTTGTGAAAGGTTTTATTTGGACTTTTGAAAGATGAAGCTAAAATTTATGAAGATGTTTTAAAAACAAATTTTAGATTTAGTTGCAATTGTGCCAATTCTTAGTCTAAACAAAGAATCAGATGTTGAATTTGGTTTATACCAATACCACATCCTTCACATTGAATTTATGAAGTGCTATCATAAAGAAGATTGTTGTAGCAAAAGTATTCCAAGACTTTGTCAGTTTTTCTAGGGGCACTCAATCTTTTCATATTCAAATGATTGTCTTTTGATAGATGCTTCTGTTACAGAGTCATGTTTGAATTGGAATTAATTTTTATAAGTAGTCCATAAATAAATATTTTCATGTTCTTAGGACTACTTCCCTTATGCAGTTTCATAGGGAGGCTGCAAAGTACCAGTAAACAGAGTGATGGCATACCAAACCAAAAGATGTTAGTTTAAAGTTCATTAACACATACTGAATATTTAAGTCTTACTCCTCTCCCTACATCCACCCCCAGTAATACTCTTAATTGAACAAGCTACAGAGCCAACATCCACATTAAATTTGATATATGAGAATAATTTGGAGTAGGTTAAGGAGAACTCACTGTACTGAGTTAGGAGTAGTAGTCTGGGTCATAGATTTATAGGTCTGATCATTTTAATTTATAGGGGAGCAAACTGAGGCCCAGAGAGGTTTAGTGACTTAGAGTTACACAAGTAGTGACAGAGCTGGGATGCATAGTTTTTTCTCCAAATCTGAGGCTTTCTCCCAGTATACCATTTGGAGGCTGTATATTTGTGTGGAAGAAAACAGAATTGTAATAACCTATTTGCTCTAAACTGAGGTTGGGACTTTATAATCACTTTTTGACTGAGGTACATAGGGAAGGAATATTATACTATGTCATATGACGTGACTGTATGATTGTAGGAATGAGGGAATAGGCTCCAGATTTCTGGAGATAATTTGAGGTGTTACAATTCATCCTTTTCTAAGGAATTTGAGAGCTATCAATATATGTACATTGGTAATATTCCTGTAATAGTAAGCACCTTTGATCCTGAATGTTCAAATATGCGCCTACAATCTATAGTGAAATAATTAATGGTCATTAACTATTGACACTTAGCATACCGACGATGTCAGGCTTTATAAAGGAAATTGAGTTATATAGCCTCTATTCCTATTATATCTGTGGTACATGGTATTTCCTAAAAGGTATTTCCTTATGGATTTATAACATTTTCTTTGACCCATGTGGGAAAATATAAACAGAAGACAACTGTTGCCTCTAACATCAGCTGTTAGGTTATTATTGCACATAAATATGAAAATAAGCTTGTGAGAAATATAACCCAGTAAATTATATACAATCAGTGACCTCACAGCAAAAGGTGGAGAAAGTTTGTTATTCTGAGCCAAACCATTGAATCACAGTTAACATCATAATGAAATAAGCAAGCATCAAGTATCTGTTTACTGGTGCCAGGTTAGTTGCCTATAGATATCTGGATGATTATAAAAATGGCTATGATTGTATAAAACAAATAGACTTAATTATACCCAATAAGTGTGTAGCAATAGTTAGGGTGGTTGTTTTTTAAATTAATTGAAAAAACATGTTAAATTCAAAATCAAAATAACAATGTCATCATAAAAAAAGAATGTCATTGTTTTTTTAACTCACTGGTAATTCATGTTTTATTTAAGTTTAATTGACTTGATTTTCTGTTTTTTAATTCATATACATAAGTACATTTAAAATGAATTTTTCTGATTTAAAAACTCCAAGCCAAGATTTTTTTTCCTACCTCTGATTAGGGCCCATCTGCCAGTTTGCATATAGGCCAGATTTTGCATATGGTTCTTTCTTTTTCCTTCAAAATATCTCTCAGCTTTTCCCTTTTCTCTTTCTTTATACTCTTATTACCCTAGACCAGGTCCTTATTACCTCTTGACTAGATTACAGCAAAATCTCCTTTTCTGATCTCTCCATTGCCAAATTTTTCCCCTATCCCATTCTAGTCTATCATTTATACTGCTACCAAGCTAATATAACTAATATAAAAAACATCAACCAGTCAACTATTTAATAAGCTCATTTACTAGGTACTGTTCTAGACACAGGTGAACACTAATACGAATATGAAATCATCCCTCCCTTCAAGGAGTTTACATTATATCTGAAGAGATGACATATAGAAATAAGTATATGTAAAAAAATATATGCAAGGAAGATTTGGTGTCAGGAAGGCTCTATGGAGAATGAGGAAAGGTTTCATATAAAAATGTAATTTGAGAATCAAGTTTTGATTCTAAGGATTCTAAGAGGGAGAGGTAAGAATTCTAACATATTTGACAACCTTTGCAAGGTATAGGTATGGGAAATAATAGTGTTATATGTGAAAAATGGCAAGGCCAGCTTGGCCGACTGAAGTATGTGGAAGGGGAGTGATATGTAAGAAGGTTGGCAAAGTCAACTCAGGGCCAGATTGCAGGAAGCTTTAATTGAAAGGTGGAACCAGAACAAGAAGAATCCTGACTCCCAATATAGTGCACTTTTCCAAAAAGTACATCTCTTCAATAAGCTTCTATGTGTCAAGTACTGTACTAGGCCCTGGGGATACAAAGGCAAAAAGAAACAGGTCATAACCTCCAAAAACTTAAATTCCCTAAAGGAACATGAACATCTAAGGAAATTTGATAAATGCAGATCTTTAAAATGATGATTAGACTTAATGGACTCTTTGATTCCTTCCATCTTTAAGTCTATGGTTCTAAATTCTGTGGTAATACACAGGTCTAACATAAAGGACAGTTTGTTGCCAATAGCATGGTTTCCAGAGGGTACAATGGAACTCTTAAGTGTGCCATAGGGACCATGAAGGAATAGGGCTGACTTAGATGATAAGAAAGAGCAGGGTATTGCGGTCAGAGCTTCACGCCAGCCAGCCCCCAACTTGGAATCATAAGATTCTTAGTTGAGTTAGACTAAACTGGAAAACAATTTTCTGAACATTAAGTGCATTTCACCTAAAATTCTTAATTCTTGATGACCATATCAAGGTAAGCTTTCTCATTTAGGGGTTTTGAACTTTTTTAAATTGAATTTTGCTTATTTTTAGTTTACATCATTCATTTCCATGACTTTGAGTTACAATTTTTCTCCCCATCTTTCCCCTACGCACAACCCCAAAACATCGATCCCACTGTATACCCCTCCCCCAATCTGTTCTCTCCTATGTTCTCCCCCATCTCCCCTCTGACTTTCCAGTAGGGCAAAATGGATCTCCCTACCCCAGTGCCTGCATATCTTATTCCCAGTTGAATATAATGAATAATAATAATATATATGTATATATTTTTTAACATTTCATTATAAAATTTTAAATTCTAGATTCTATCCCTTCCTTTCTTGTTACGCACGCACACTGGAAAGACAAGCAATTCAATACAGGCTGTACATGTGGAGTTATACAGAACATCACCACAATGGACATATTCTGAAAGACTGCCTATATTTCCATCCTTCCTATCCTGATTCCCTCGCCTTGTTCTATTGTCTACTTTGTCCTTGTCCCTTTAGAGAAGTGTGTGTTTTTAACAAGCCTGTCCTCCCCTCCATCATCCCCCTCTCATCCCCTCTGACTTTCTGGTAGGGCAGGATGAGTCTTCCTACCCAGTGCCTGTATATTTTAATTCCCAGTTACATGTAGTTAATAATAATAATAATTAAATATATGTATATATATATATATATATATATATATTTTAACATTTGATTATGTAACTTTAAATTCTAGATTCTATCCCTTCCTTCCTTGTCACCCACCCCTACTGGAAAGACAAGCAATTCAATACAGGCTATAGATGTGGAGTTACACAGAACATCTCCACAATGGACATATTGTGAGAGACTGATTATATGTCCCTCCTTCCTATCCTGCCCCACCCTTATTCTATTCTCTATTCTGTCCCTGTCCCTTTACAGAAGTGTGTGCTTCTAACAACCCTTCCTCCCAGCATGCCATCCCCTCCTTCATCCCACCTTTCATCCCCACCCCCCCTAGTCTCCTGTGTGGCAAGATACCCAGTTTAGAGTTTATGTCATTCCTTCCCTAAGCCAAATTCAGTGAGAGTAAGGTTGACCCTTTTAACTTTTTGTCTTCCTCTTCTTCACTTCCATTGTAACAATTATCCCTTGCCTCTTCTATATGAGATGATTAACCCATTCTGTCTCTCCCTGTCTCCTTTCATTCTAATCCTCATCCACCTCAGAATTTCACCTTTTAAAGTATTGTCCCTTCCTATTTAATTGATCCTGTGCCCTCTATGTACACATA
>CM053596.1:195423181-195455292 GCA_028646575.1 Pseudocheirus occidentalis | reverse complement strand
TTCTATGCCGCCATCTTCGCTCCGCCCCCCTAGAGCTATGACTTTTTATTCAAAAAAAGAACACCTCAGAAATGTCTGCTGTACCTACGACCACAAAGTTAATACTTATCAGATATGGGGATTTAAACCCAGTTCATCAAATTCAGGACTCTAGCCACCACATCATGCTGTCTCTCTATGGGGGGAAAATGGTCCTCTTCTGTTGGCTCTAAGTATAGTTGGGTGCTATTGATCAATAAACATTTATTAAGTGTCTACTATTTGCCAGACACTGTACAGAGGCAAAAGACAAACCCTGCCCTTGAGGAAGTTACAACCTAATGAGGGAGACAAGTAAGCAAATATTTATAAAACAATCTATATGCAAGATAAATAGGAAATAATTAACAGAGAGAAGGCACTAAAATTGGGAGGGTTTGGGGAAGGATTTCTGTAGAAGGTGGGATTTTAGTTGGGTCAGTTCTTAAGTTTCTCAAGATTGAAAGTAACTTAAGTTATTGTCTATCCAGGATGTATCATCTAGATTGTTTTTTATATGACTTAAAAATTAAATTAGGATGAACTGGTCCAAAAGACATCAAAGTTCTCTAAGGTCCATGTTCAATCTCCTCTCATCAGCTGAAATAGCGATCAAGAAGGGTAGTCCAGGTAAATAGACACCACAGGGCAAAGAGAGAGAGATGAATGGAAGAGAAGAAGAGTAAAAGTAAAAGTAGATGAGGACAGATTTCATAAGGAGGGTAGTAGAAATAATAACTGACGCAAGAGAAGTCAAAGACAGAGACTAAACAGCAGAGCATTAGGATTCTAATCAAGGTAGAAAAGCCAAACTCCAGTAACAGATTATAGGACTTTTCTAAAGCTTATCTTTTCACCTCACTCATAAGTATTACACTTAATTAAGAATGAAATATTAATCTTTTACACTTCTGCCATTTTCATTTCTCAGGAGAGGAACCCCAGAGTATCTTAAGTAATATCGCTGACATTTTCTGCCTAAATATGTATGGCACACTGCTCTCTTTCGGTAGAGATGATGGGGAAGAGAACATACCACCCTCCAGCACTACAGTCTTCTCCCAGTGGGGGATCATCTGCAACAGCAGAGTGGAGACCAACCCTTGGACTGTGAGTTTTACCTTTCATGGGTCACCTGCTACTTCCCTATGGCTTCTCCAGTTTCCTGTACCAAACTATGCCCAATCCCATTATCTCATCCTCATCATCTCAGCTCTTCCCCATACCTATCCCAACTTCACACACCCCTTCCACTGTGCCATCTGGAATTTTTGTTCTAAAATGAGTAAAGTCCCTTTAATGATAGACTTCTTCTGCTCATATTCCTTTCAGGTACTAATCTCACTGAGACCTGGCTTACCCCAGAACACCAAACCCGAAGCCATCCTCTCCAGTAGTGGCTGTACCTTCTCTCACTCCCACTGACACAATGGTCTTTAAGGGGATCCCATTACCACTTTATTTATCTTCACCTCTATCACTCAACAACTTTGCCTCTTTTGAAGTATATTAAATAAAAAATTTCCACTCAGTCCAGTTCACAATGGTTGTAAGTTTATTAACCCCCACTTCCATCCCCCTAGGTCATTCTCCCTCATTTCTCAAGTAGCACTTTACTCACCATTTTCATCAACTAAACTCCTGCTTTTAAGCATCACATTGATGTTCCTTCATATCTCTAATCTCTCAATTCTTCAGCTTCCTTAAATCACAACCAACTCTATCACTCTATTTCAGTAATATGTAGGGATGGTCACGTAAGTATATCTCACCATTACTCAAAAGCATTCAATTTATTTAATTAGCATTCCTCTAACGGTAACTCCCTTGATTCACCTCCTCCTATTCCTCATTTCTCCTAAATACATTCTTTGCTTTCACTGAGATCTCCAATCTCTACACCCTTCAGTATTTTCTAAGGTCATTGTCTCTGCTCTCTTCACTTTCCTCCTTTTCCAGTTTTGATTCAACAATCTCTCAACTGACAAATCTGAAGGACTTTTCTCTGTCTTCATCTTTCTTGACTTACCTGCTTCATTTGACACTATTGGCCAGGCAAGAAGGCAGCTGGTAGTGCAATGGATAAAGCACTAAGCCTTGAGTCAAGAGGATATGAATTAAAATCTGCCCTCAAACACTTACTAGTTGTGTGATACCAGGCAAGTCATTTACCCTGTTTGCCTCAGTTTCCCCAAATGTAAAATGGGGATAATAATAGAGCCTATCTACATTGCAGGGGTTGTTGTGATGATCAAGTGAGATATATATGTAAAGTGCTTATTAGCATAATGCCTGGCACATTGAGGCAAGACATAAATGTTTATTCCATTTCCTCTTGACCATCCTCTCCTCCTCAACACTTTTTTTCTCTCTGGATTTTTGTGACACTCCTCTGTCCTTTTCAGTATCCCTTGCTGACTGAGCCTAAGTATCACACGCCTTAACTGTGAGTGTTTTCCAAGACTCTTTCCTAATCCCTCTTCTCTCTATACCAGCAGTTCTCAACCTGTGGGTTATGTTCAATTTTTAACAATGAAAATACATTCTGCATATCACATAGATTCATAACAGTAGCAAAATTACAGTTATGAAGTAGCAATGAAAATAATTCTGTGGAACCACAACATGTATGTGTGTGTGTGTGTACATATATATATATATATATATATATATATATCACAACATGAGGAACTATATTAAAGGGTCATGGCATTAGGAAGGTTGAGAACTACTGCTCTACACTCTCTTGATAAGGTCAGCAGTTTCCATGAGTTTAAACATTATTTTTATGCAGATGATCCACAAATCTATATATCCAGCCCAAGTCTCTCCCCTGAACTTCCATCCTTTATTGCCACTTGCCTACTGGACATTTCAAACAGGATGTATAAGAGAAATAACGAACTCAATGAGTCCAAAACTGAATTCATCTTTCCTCTCAAACCATCCCCTCTTCCAAGCTTCCTTATTTCAGTCAAAAGTACTATCATCTTTCTAATCTCCTAAATTCGTAATCTTGGCACAATCCTGGACTCCTCACTCTGCCTCACCCCATGTATCCAATCAGTCGTCAAATCTTATCATTTCTAATCTCACACATCTCTTGCTTCTGCTCCTTCTCTCTACCCACACAACTCTTATTTTAGCTCCTAGCCTCATTTTCTCTTTCCTAGATTACTACAATAGCTTCCAAACCAGTCTCTTTCCCCCAACTTTCTAACCTTTGTAATCACTTTACACACTACCACCAAAGTAACTTTTCTTTTTTAAAAATACATTTATTTATTTTTAGTTTTCAACATTCACTTCCATGAGTTCCAAATTTTCTCCCCATCTCTCCCCTCCCCCTCCCCCAAGACAGTGTGCAATTTGATAGAGGCTCTGCAAATATTTCATATTAAACCTATTTTCACACTAGTCATGTTTTGAAGAAGAATTAGAACCAATGGGAGAAACCATGAGAAAGAAGAAACAAACCCAAAAAAGGGTAAATAATGTAACTTTTCTTAAGTGGAGATATCTGATCATGTCATCTTCCTACTCATTTTATCCCATGGCTCCCTTTTGCTTCTGGGTTAAATATTAATTACTCTGTTTAGTTTTTAAAGCCCTTTATAACTTGGCTTTAGCCTGTCTTTGCAGCCTTACTGGACATTACTCTCCTCTCATACGCCACTATCCAGCCAAACTGACCTTTTCTCTTTTCCTTATACAGGACACTCCATCTCCCATCCTTTGCCCTGTCTTCCATGCCTAGCATGAACTTCCTCTTTACTACCTCTGCCTCAGAAGCAGCCTGGTGTAGAGGTGAAAGTGCTTGTATTGAAAGACTTGGGTTCAAATCCTAATTCTGCCACTTGCCACCTGTGAAGTTGGATTAGATGGCTTCTGAGGTCCTTTCAAGCTCTAGATTCTGATCCTATGACTGGAGTTCCCATTCCTTCAAGACAGAAGGTGAGTATAAACATCACCTTCTGTGTGAAGCCTTTCCTACTCCCAGTTGCTAATGCCCTTCTTTTCAAACTACCCTGTACTTAAAAACTTTGTATCTATCTGCATTTATTAGGAATATAGTTGTTTTCCCCACTAGAATGTAAGCTACTTTCATAGATAGTATTTTGTTCCTCTAGCAACAGAGTGCCTAGCACATTGATACATGCTTGCTTGCTGATTGACTAATTCCATGCCTCCAAAGGTTCTCCTTCCTCTACTCTAATTTCCCTTGTTTCCTTCCTTCCTTCCTTTGTGAAGGCAGGGCAATTGGGGTGAAGTAACTTTCCCTAGGTTACATGGCTAGTAAGTGTTAAGCATCTGAGGCTGAATTCAAGTCCTCCTGAATCCAGCCCTGGCGCTCTAATCACTGAGTCACCTAGCTGCCCCTCCCTTGTTTTCTTTATGTCCCTGTTGTAAACTCCTGGAAAGGAGAGACTGTCTTGTGCATTTTTTTTTTCAATCTCCAGCACTTAGAAGAGTGCTGGTACAGAGTAGGCACTTAATAAATGTGTACTGACTGACTACAGCTTTAAATCCAGAGCCTTGTTTTTCTAACACCTCATACTAGACAGAACTCATATTTATACTTCTTGAATCACTCAGGTTTGAAATTTCAGTATCATCTTCAACTCTTCAGTCTCACTCACTCTGACACATCTGATCAATTGCCAGATCTTGTTTCTATCTATATTTGTTATTATTCTGATACGGCTGACTCTTCGAGACTCCATTTGGGTTTTCTTGGCAAAGAAGTGATTTGCCATTTTCTTCTCCAACTCATTTTTTTAAACAGATGAGGAATTGAGGCAAACAGGTTAAGTGACTTCCCCAGGGCCACATAGCTAATAAGTGTCTGAGGCTGGATTTGAACTCAGGAAAATGAGTCTTCTTAACTCACCAACGCTATTCCCACCCACCTGCCCCTTCTGTCACTATAATTTCCAGCATATTTCTTCTTTCCACTCATACAGACATTCCTATGGTAAAGTCTTCAACTTGGATTCCCTGCCTCAGCCCTCTCCCTCCTCTAATTCATCATTTCAGAGCTACCCAAGTGATTTTCCTAAAGGGTAGTTATGGTCAAATCATGTACTCCCAACTGCACTCCCCCCAACTCTATAAATTCCTAGGGTTCCGTACTGCCCTAAAATAAAACATAAATTTTCTGACACCTAAAGTTCTTCATACATTGGTCTCTTTCCTGCCTTTCCAGTCTTCTTACACTCTTCCCTTGTCATCTTGTGATCTAGTTATATTGGCCACTAACAAACTACTTCATGTCTAAATTCATTGTTTTTGCACCAGTTGTTTCCACTCTTGGAATGTACTCCCTCCTTTAGCCTCTCAAAATCCCTATTTTTCTCCAAGACTTAAGTGCTCACTCCTTCATAATGTTTTTTCCTTGTACCCCTGGCTACCAGCATTCGCCTTCTCACAACTACCTCATATTCTTTTTGTATGTATTCATATGTATACATGTTGTCTCCCTAAGTAAAATATATATGGGCAAGAATTGTTTCTTTTTTTTTCTTATGTTCCCCAAGGCTTAGCAGAGTGCCTGGTCACATAGTAAGTCCTTAATAAATGCTTACAAACTGATGTAAGGACATGTGCTTCATTAACTTAAATACGTATATGTGTCCTAAAGATGTCAATCAACAAGCATTTATTTGTCTTTATTATGTGGCAGGCCTTGGGAATACAAGTAAAAGCAAAACACTTATCCCTGCTCATAAGGAACTCATATTCTAATTGTGGAGACAATTTACAAGACACGGAGTAAATGAAGAGTAATTCTGCAGGAAAGGCACCATTAAAGTCGGGAGGGGAAGAGGATGAATTATCCCTGCTCAGTCATTTCAGGCTCTGTGACCTATTTTTTGGGGAGAGGTTTTCGTGGCAAAGATACTGGAGTAGTTTGCCATGTCCTTCTCCAGCTCATTTTTACAGATGAGGAAACAGAGGCAAACGAGGTTAAGTGATTTGTCCAGGTTCACTCAGCAAGAGTCTGAGGCCACATCTGAACTCATGATGAATCCTCTAGATTCCAACCCCAGTGCTCTACCCACTGGGCAACACAGCTGCCTGAATTACTCCTACTTGAGCAACAAAAGCTGAGTTCCCTTATTACAGTGAGATAAAGAAAATGACTGTCAGATAATAGTAACAGCTAGTACGTTTAAGGTAGGCAAAGTGCTTTAGAAATACCTAGATTTTTCCTCACCACAACCTTGGGAGTTAGGTTCTGTTATTAATTCTGTTTTACAGAAAGTGAGGCAGACAGCAATTGAACAACTTGCCCAGGGTCACACAGCTAAGAAGTATAGGAGGCAATATTTGAACTCGGGTCTTCTCGACTCCAAATCAGTTGGCTCTAGCCTAAGCACCTCCTAAAGAGACAGTAGGAACTTCGCAAACCCTCAGGGAGGTCCAGATGAGTCAAACAGAACGTGCAGTAAGGAGAGAATGAGAAGCAAAGGGAGAAGGCTGCAGAGCGCCCTCCCCACCGCGAGGGGGAGCCAGAGCAGCCGCGACTACACGGGAGCCGCAGGTTTGGGGCCAGGTCGAGAGCTGACATTTCGATGGCGCTTTATGGTCTGCAAAGTACTTTATACATTCTTTATTCATTTCCCTGTAAGGTAGCCCATATTCCAAATAAGTGAACTGAAGCGCGGAAAAGTTAAGTGCCTTGCCCAGCCAGTAAGTCCCATTCGAACCACTCTAGCATTCGATCCACCACATCGTAGTCTGGCACTCGAACTACATCACACCTAGAATGTGAGGCTGCTTCTTGGAAATTACGTAATTAGTTCGTTAACAGAGCTACCCCGAGGGGCTGCTGGAGTCACTCAAGCCCCTGGCATCTTTCCCCCAGGGGAGAGACTGCGATGCCACAGCCCAGGCCCGGCACAGAGGGATAAAGTGAGTGTTCGGAGCCCCACGCGCGCAGCTGGCGGCCTCACCTGCGGATAAATGCGCTGTAAGAAGTCTTCGCGCGTGACGCCCTCGAGCTGGGGTATTGGTATGCGCCTAGCCATGGCACCAAAATGAGTGCCGGGTTCTCAGGATCCTCCTCCACTTCACTTCCGGCTTCAGGACGTTTCCGGTCCGTTCAGTCCGCCCGGAAACATGATTAGCAAGAGAGAAGGTCCGCGTGTCGGCCAGTCTCGAGAGAGAGGAAGTCGGCAGCCGGCGAACGCTGAATTGAAAAATAGGTTCTGTCCCCGGTGCCGTGTCCACCGCTACGGGGAGGCGAGGCCTCCCCGAATGGCTGAACCTCTCCGGAAGCAAAAGTGACGGACGCCGTTTGACGCTGGCGAGTTTCCCGCCCGGATCTCCCTTGCGGTAGCACCGGCCGGGGTGGGGGTGAAAGGCCGGCAACATGGCGCTCGCCATTCAGCTACCCCGCTCCCTGATCGCCCGACTGCTGACTGGCAGAGCTGCCCGCCCGCCCCGGCTCGGACCCGCAGAAACTTTGCCACCCTTCCCCGGCTACTGCTGCCGCTGCTGCCTCAATCTCAGCTCCTGGGCTGCCCCCGGGGCTGGCTGGGCCCGAACAGCGGCCGCCCCCCGCCTCAGCCGCCGCCACCCCCTTCTCAGCCCTGCCCAGCGCTCCGCAGCTGCCGCCCCCGCCGCCTTCATCCTCCCCGGCCCTGGCCCCTGCTTCCCGCCTCCCGAACGGAGCTATAGCAGTACGGAGGAGCCGCAGCCGCAGCCGCCGCGCCAGCAGACCAGGGTAATGTACCTGGGGCTGTTCAACCCCGTTGTGTGGCTCCGCACCCGAGTCTACGCCTTCCTCATCTGGGCCTATTTCGACCAGGAGTTCAGCATCGCCGAGTTCACCGAGGGAGCAAAGCAGGTTTGTCCCTTCTCCCCCTCCCTGGGGTCTTTCTCTACCTTTGCAGCCCAAGGTCTCAGGACTCAAGGAGGATCCGGGGTGGTCAGTCCCATTTACTGTCAGTGCCTGCGTTTGGATTTGTAATGGAGGACCTGCATCCAAATTTACCTTCTGTGATTGTGATTTGGAGCGAATCACTTAACTTCACACAGCTGGCTCAGTTTGCTCATTTGTATCACGAAGGAGTGGACAAATCTATGAGAACCTCTCCAACTCCAAGTTCTTTGATCCCGTTTAGTCCTTTTTAATGAGAGCCACCTAGATTGGGGATCAGATGAAGCTTTTGTAAAGGTTATTCATTATTTCAGGGGCTGTTTCTGATGTTTGTCTTTCTCCTGCTTTCTTGTCAAGTCACTGTTATGTTAACAAGTAATGCCTGTCTTACCTACGATGATCCTGTGGCTTTAAATAAGGTAGCATTGTTAAGTATTACTTGTTTCGGAAATCATGATGTGAGCACGGACTAACCTCGGAACATTTAAATAAACGAATTTGTCAATCTTCTGTGTAGTAGCTATAGTATAATTAAGGTGTTAAACAGAATTTAAATCCTTCACACTCCTGAAACAGTAAATAAGTGATTTGGTAATGTCATGAATTCCTGATTCTGTGCTAAGTTCTAGGAATAACAACTACAAAAGCAAAACAAGCCCTTGTTCTGGAAGTACTTACAGGCAAAAAGACAAGACACCATATGCATATGAATAATAAATGTGTCACAAATACACGTGTATCATTTATATGTTTAACAGATGAAACACTAAACTATAGCTACAGATGAAAGATACCTGAGTATTCATAGAATACAATAACTTAATTTTTCAGAAGAGTACCTGGTTTCAAATCCTAGCCCTGAAATTTACTGTTTTTGTGGCCTTAGGAAAGTCAGTTCCCTTCTCTGGCCTTTGATGTTAAAATAGTTTAGATACATCTTCTGATACAGAGATTAGAAATCTTTTGATATCATAAGTGCCATAGCTCTTTAACCCTGGTGGGGCCAAACAGTGATCTTAATGCCAGTTAGCCTTTGACATATTTAGGAGGCATGGAAACTGGAAGAAGATAAAAGATATTCAGAGAACTGGTAAAGGAAGGAAGAGAAACATAAATGATACTTATGTTATTAGTGGTGTCACTAACAGACTACTCACAAAAGCTAGCCGAAATAGATTCTAGTGACTTTCGCTGTATAACCCTTGGGCAGATCTTAGAAACTTTCATGTCTGTTTCTCAATCTGTAAAGTGGAGATGATAATGCCTAACTTCTGTGGATTAGAGGATATCTGTGATATTTCAATAAGATAGTGCACGTGAAGGTTTTTTGCACTGAATAATAGAATTTTAGAGATAGAAAAGACTATGGAGTTCATCTGGTCAACATCTTTTTTCATGAAGACCTCATGACTTGAAGTCTCAAAGTTATCTAGATAGTAACAGTGCTGGAAGAAAAATTCAATTCTCCTATCTTCCTAGGAAGTGTCTTTTTTACAAAAGCTACTTCCCTCAGGTTTATACATATTTGACGAAATTATATTATAGTCAAGGCAGGGTGATTCTGTCATCTTCTTGAAGAAAAATGCTTGTGAGGATCATATAACTAATATTTCCATATTTAGAAATTAAGATTAACATCTAGAATATATGTAGTACTATGTTAGGACACAAAAAGTATCATTACTTTAAGAAGCTTACAGTTGATCCATGAAGATGAGACACATACATGAAAAGTTATTTCCCCCACACACACACACACACAAAAAAGGCCCAGAATTGTGATTTCATTGGTGTAAGAAACTTCTTCTACCAATCCCTGGTACATAGTAGTTCTTAAATTAGTGCTTATTACTGTCCTCCCCACCAGACCATGTGAACATGGACAAACCCTTGACAAATGTGGAGGGAAGACTCGATGATCTCTTTTACAGATCTCTGATTCACTGGAAAAGTTTCACTTTTGCATGCTTTTCAAGTAGGACTACCACTAGCAACTTTTCACAGCCCCTCTTTTTCATTTTTTGAGTAAAACTTTGAGAGAGCCATGTCTGACTTATTTAACATAGTTTTGCTCAAACTCCTACTATAAAATCTCATGTTACACTTCTACAGTGTGTATTATTTATACTTGTATATAAGGGGAATGCCTCTTTTCATGATATTATGAAATATCTAATCTTTTTTCTTTTTTAATAAAGGCTTTTGCTCATGTATCTAAGCTGCTTTCTCAGTGTAAATTCGATCTTCTGGAAGAGCTTGTCACCAAGGAGGTAAAATAATAATTTCCCTTCTTCTTTAAAAATAAACTAATATATTGATCATATGTGAAGCTACTAATTTTATATATTTGAAATATAACAAAATATTCTTTGTAATCACTCATAAAGAATGGTGTACATTTTATCGGCCAATAAATAACTACTCTTTATATGCCAGCAACTAGGTGGTAATGGGATAGAATGCTACACTTGAGAAGTTGGAAAGACAGTTCACATTCTACCTTAGCACTGTGTGATCCCAGTCAAGTCACTTAACCTCTCTTAGCCTGAGTGTCCTCACCTGTGAAATGTGGATAATAATAGTACCTTCCTTATAGGATCATTGTGAAGATCAAGTGAGAACATAAGTAAAGCCCTTTGCAAACCTTAAAGCAGTATATAAATGCTAGTTATTATTTTATAAGTGTCAAAGCAGTGAACTCTTGACTTTTCAACACATATAAGACTAAGATACATTTGTCTATCAATGGTCTTATCAATATACTTCTTTCCTCCATTAATAAAGTTCACAAGTGGTCCATACCATCTATCCTCTGCAGCTCTTGTCCCTATCTTCTCGTAAATCTTCCACAGGGATTCCACTCAGCATATTGGGGTGACTTCTTGAGATCTCTGAATATTGCCTGGGTACTAGTGGAGTTTGTAGGCTGTGTATCCGTTATTCCTCACTCTGATTACATGACTGGCTCATCTACATATCTTTTTGATTGTATCTTTCATGTTGCATCTTTGCAGTACAAAAAACAAAGATGAAGGTAGCTAAATTGTAACATAGTTGAAGATAAACTGACATGTTTAAATAGCCCATTACAGCTACAGGTCAAGAATGATCTGCCTGAAAATTTAGAGCCTTTCCAGCCTACTTCCATGAGGATTGTCCAGCACAGTAATAAAACTTAAAACTGAAAAAGAAATTAGTTTTTTTGCTAAGTACTACTTAGTCTTTGAAATAATATTTTAATTGGTAAACTTAGTAAAGCTATTGATTTCATTCCTCCCATCCAGGTACTCCAAGTGTTGAAAGAAAAAGTTTCTTCACTGCCTGACAACTATAAGACTGCACTTGCTGCTGAATTAGATGAAATTGTATATACTGCAACAGGTGACATCTCCATTTACTATGATGATAAAGGTATGAATTGACATATACGTCTGAATTGCATCTAAATTATTCATAATGACAAAGATGAATCAGTATTTAGGTAGATAATTTGAAAATTATTTTCAACATTCCTTCTGAATAGTTTTCTTGTGTCTCTTTGATGTTACAGGAACTAATAGTACTGAAATAATAGATATTCTATGAAAATCCACCTCAGAGGGAACCATAAAATTAATACTACCCCTCTGCTCAGTACTTTTCCTTGTTACTTATCCTCTTCGTGCTAGCTAAGGATTTTATCACATCTCAGGTTGATAAAAAACCTCAGCTTGAGACGTATTGCCTTCTTCTTTTTGACTCACCATATTCTTGATTTGTAACTTGGCTTGAGTTTCAAAGAAGTAAATATGAGTTTAGTTTTAAGTCTCTAGCCATGGTGGAGCTGGGTTTGGATATAGGGGAAAAGAAGAGAAATTTTAAGTACATTGTATTAATCAAGGACTGATAAATGATAACACCTACTCTGGTTACTCAATAAGAATTTGAAACCAAGATTAGTTTCAGAGCTAAATTGACTTTGACTATAGTACATCCGGGTATAACGTTAAAGTTTTATTTTTTATTATGAATTTAGTAAACAAGCATTCTAATACACAACAAATAAAGAATATTGTATATGAAGCCATAAATGTCAGCTAATGTGAAGTTGTTTCCTTTTTAAAAGGATATTAAATTTAACCATAGTAGAACAAATTAAATTACCTTATTTGTGGCTACTTAGGAGCTTCTGTTTTTTTCATACTTTTTAAGGTCTTGTTAATATTCTCTTCACTTATTTTTTTCTTCTCTATCACTCCCAGATGGAAAGCCTTCCTTATTTTAGCATAGTCAAGCAAAATAAATCAGTACCATAGCCACATCTGAAGATGTCCATTTTGCACATCAAGTGTACCACCTTTTAGTGGTAAAGTTTTTACATCTTCTTTATCAGCTTTTTATAGTTTGTCATTCTTTTTATTCAGTTGCTTAATTATGTAGTTTTCCATGAGAATATGATTTATTTCTAGCATCTTTTATTTCATTTCTAAATTTCAGTATTCTGGCTTTTTGGACTTTTGGTGTTCTGCCTCAGATTCACCTTTGGTGTCTCTTTGATACCTAAAAAGACAAAATTTAATTAACTTGACAGAATTATTTTATATTCCATGCTATTCTTTTTAACTTGAATGTATGAATTTGAATAAGGTACTCCATTGATAAAAACCTTTTTTTAAGTGGCCAATTTAATTTCAAGCAAACCATTTAAATTAATATCTGCCTAAATATCAATAATAAGGGGAAACAAGCAGTACAAAACATCCCACTTATCTAACAGTATGCTTTCTAGTAACTTCAGTCATCCAGACATAGACACAAATATGGAAGTAAACGAGAGAGGCTTCCTGTTTATCTGAAATAGATGTCACAAAATCCCAAAACAATAAATTCCATTCTGTTGTCTTATAAGCAATCATACGCTTAGTTAATATCTATTAACTTATATTTTCCTGGAGCATAATGATTGAGAACTCAGAGAAATGCCTACCCCTACCCCTTCAGAGGCCTTAGACACTAGACCAAATATCAAAAGGACCAGAGTAGGCCTGACATAGGACTAAATGCTTTTGACTGTTGTTGGGTTTTGTTGTTGTTGTTGTTGTTGTTGTTGTTTACTATAGCCCTCCTAGCCATACTTTCATCATTCAACTTCTATGATGTACTTTTCTGGTTTTTTATGTGTCTGACTATTCCTTCTTAGCTGTCTTGGCTAAATCATCATGAATCTCCTTGTTACTGAGAGATTCTGCCAGGAATCCCTTCTGAACCCTCTTCTTTTTATGATCTTTCCCTTAGTTGTCTTATCTGCATATAATGTTGTTTAAGTCTATGATGGTGACTCCTGAATCTGTATATTCAACTGTAATCTCTCTCCTGAAAGTCAGTCAGGTACCACCAATTTGTATGTACATTTCTTGGATATACCATAGTCATATTACACTCATGTTCAAAATAGAATTCACCTTCTTCACTCTGGTGGAAACCCACCTTACCTGTGAACTTGCCAGTTTTTATTGAAGGTTTCATCATTACCATCCTTAGCCCCCAGTCACCCAGGTCACAATTTCAGGACATCCTTGCCTTTTTTCTCTGCCTTACTATACTTATCCAATTAATTGCCAGAATTGTCCATTGTATCTACAACATCTCCTAAATATGTATCTACAACATCTCCTAAATATGTCTCTTGTCCACTCACACAGGCATTATTCTAGTTCAGGCCCTCATCACCATTCATCTAGAATACTCTAATTGCCTTTTTAATTGCCTTTTTTTCATTCCAGTTCCTCCTCAGTCCAACCTATCCTCCACACAAATGACAAAATAATTTTCTTAAGACACAAATCTGACCTTGTCATTCCCCCTACTCCAAAACTTTTAATGACTCCTCAGTTTTTCTAGGATAAAACAAAAACTCCTTGAGCTAATTTTTTTTTTGCCTTTTTTTTTTTTTTTTGGAGGGCAGTTGGGGTTAAGCAACTTGCCCAAGATCACATGGCTAGTAAGTGTTAAGTGAGGGCAGATTTGAACTCGGGTCCTCCTGACTCCAGAACCAGTGCTCTATTCACTGCACCACCTAGCCACCACCTTGAGCTAATTTTTAAAGCCCTCCTAGGTCTTATTCCAGTCTACCTTTCCTGCCTTATTTCAGACAACTCTCCTTGCAAAATCTAATTTCTAGCCAAACTGGATTTTACTAGCTGTTTTGTTGTTGTCTTTGTATTGCTAGCACCCAGTGGAATGCTTTGCATTTTGAAGCAGCTTTACTAGAAAAGCATAGCAATGTTAGGCATTCTTTATGGGGGCAATGACTCAACAGTAGCCTGAGGAGATTGCTGTATTGCAACACAGAATAATCATGGATATTAATGATGATGATCTAGAGAAGATGGTTCTCTTTTATATGATCTCTTGGAGGTTTTTTGTGGATAGTAAAAATATTTTATTAACAGAAATTACTGATAGATGTCACTGATTTTCTTTTTCTAACCAGTTTTATCTTCAGCTCTGAATTCTCTCCTTTCCACCTCCCCCTCTCTGACATTGAGAAAACAAGAAAAACAAAACCCTTTACAAACATGTATAGTCAAGCAAAACAAACTCCTGCATTAATCTTGTTTAAAAAATCCCAACAGCAACATATCCCCAATCTTCACTCTGAGTCTGTCACCTCTTTATCTGGACGTGAAGAGCTTGTGTCATAACCTCTGGAGTTGTAGGTGATCATAGTTCCTAAGTCTTTTAGAATTGTTTGTCTTTACAATATTGTTGTTACCTTATGTATGGTTCTGGTTCTGATCACTTCACTTTTCATATAAGTCATCCTAGTTTTCTCTGAAGCCATCCCCTTCATCATTTCTTACAGCACAATAATATTTCATCCTGTTCATATACCATAACTTGTTCAGCAACTTACCAGTTATTGGATACCCCCTCAATTTCTAATTCTTTGCCACAACAAAAAGACCTGCTGAAAGTATTTGTATACATGTGTCCTTTTCCTTTTTCTTTGGAGTATAGACTTAATAGCGGTATTGCTGGTCAAAGGGTACACACAATTCAGTAGCTTTTTAGACATAGTTCCAAATTTCTTTCCAGAGTGGCTAGACCAGAATGTGACCATTTTCTTACAACTTCTCTAAAATTTGTTATTTTTCCTTTTTTGTCATCTTAGCCAATTTGATAAGTATGAGGTAGTACTTCAAAGATTGGCTTAATTTGCATTTCTCTGTTGGGGATTTAAGACGTTTTTTCATTTGGCTATTGATACTTGGACAACTAGATAGCGCAGTGGGATAGAGTGCCAGGTCTGGAGTCAGGAAGCAACTCATCTTCCTAAGTTCAAGTCTGGCTTCAAACACTTAATAGCGGTATGCCCTGGACAAGTCAGTTTCTCATCTGTACAATAGTCTGGAGAAGAAAATGACCAACCATCCAGTATCTTTGCCAAGAAAACCCCAAATTGGGTCATGAATAGTCAGACGCAATTGAACTGAATTGATAATTGAGATTTCTTCCTCTGAAAACTGCCTCTTCTTATCCTTTGACTATAAATTAGGGAATGGTTCTTATTCTTACAAATTTCCATTAAGTTTCCTATATAGCTTTGTAAAGCCAATCATAAGCAGCTCTCCCAAGAACTGCTTCTGTGAATAACTGTAAGAGTCTAATTGCAATAAACTAAGGCAAAACATTCAAGAAACTAAAGCACAACATTCACAACAATATAACATAATAACTTATTACTAAGGTGACCACAGTCTTAAACAAAGCATGTCATTCAGTAAGTCACAGTCTCATCAGTCAATATAGAGTACCCAAGTAAAGTCTTTTTTCATCTTGACTGGAGGCCTAGGCTGGCTTCCAATCATCCTTAAGGGGTAATCAACCTTAAGCCAGTTACCTTTAAGGGGTATCAGAAAGTACAAACACCAAACATCCATAGGTCACAGTAAGTCACAATCTCATCAGTCAATACATAATACCCAAGTAAAGTTCTCTTTCATCTTGACTTAGGTCTGGCTTCCCAAACCCCAGCCTCCTCTTCCACAGACTGACTGCTCCCAGCTGTTGCCTGGATTCACATGTAGACAGTTCTCTGCTCTGGTTCTATATCTCAGCTTACTGCCCCACTCCAAGCTCTTAAAAGTTTCTGTTTCTAGGAAGACAAAGATTAACAGAGCTACAACAATATTTACACACATTGCTGACACTATCATCTCGATCTGCTTTCTTTCTGGCAAAGTAACACAAATGAACAGACAAGGCTTCTGTCTGAGAAACCAAATACAAATCAACAGTAAAGTCCCAGGACTTCTGTAACATGAATAAAGTATTCTCTCAGGGCTTCTGTAACAGCGGTAAAGTCCCCTTTCAGGACTTCTATCTAAAAACAACGGACAGTGCTTTTGTCTATCTGACAGATCTTCAGAGTGCGGAATGCTACTGAGTGCTGAAATCACAAGAATTCTTCCTCTCAGTTCTACTTGGTCTCAGCTGGGGCTCAAGCCTTTCTCTGCTCTGTTCCGCAACCTTCTCCCACTGTGGGCTCCATGTGATGACCTTAGGCCTGTTAAGGGCAGGGAAGATCTCCAAACTCCCTTAGGCTTATTAAGGACTACACAGTGTTTACTGTTTTCCCATGAAGACTTGATAACAATCTAAGGTGAGACTCAAAAGCATTTGAATAGCTCAAAGGAGTAGAGTACTACTTTGCCTGCCATTACAGTCTTTTATTTTTTTTATTTTTTGCTTTTTTTTTTTTTTTAGAGGGCAATTGGGGTTAAGTGACTTGCCCAGGGTCACACGGCTAGTTTTTTGTGTTAAGTGTCTGAGGCCGGATTTGAACTCAGGTACTCCTGACTCCAGGGCCGGTGCTCTATTCACTGCGCCACCTAGCCGCCCCCCATTACAGTCTTTTAAAAAATAAGACCATTATCAGAGAAACTTGCTACAAGATTGTTCCCGCCCCACTTCATTTTTTTTTTAATTTGATGCATTGGTTTTGTTTATGCCAAAAAAAAAAAAACTTACATAATCAAAACCTCTCAGTATCTTGTCTGGTCATAAATTCTTCCCCTATCCATATATCTTTTAGGCATTCTTTTTCTATTTCTCTAATTTATGATTTCTTCTTTAAGAAGAAAGAAAAACAAAATACATTTCAGAAAGGTTTTCTTTTTATAATTATTTTAAAATTTGCATAGTTGTATTACTCAAAAATATTTATAAACAGTGCCTCATTCCCTGATTTTTTATGATAATCATGATAACTCTTATTTAGTTATAAAATGTTTTCTTTGAAATAACTGCAGTAAGTATAAACTGATGTTTATATGGTGCTTTAGTGGTTGCATAGCACTTTACAAACATGCCATTTGAACAGCACAATAGCCTTTTGAAAGATGACTGTCGTCCCCATTTTACAGATCAGGAAATTGAGGCACAGAAAGATTATAAGGCACAAATGATTTGCCAGTGATAACAGCTCTTGTCAGAGGCAGGATTTGAAAAAAGTTCTTTTTGACTCCAAATTCAGCATTGTATCAGTCATGCCATGCTGTATCCATCATTCTCATTTTTCATATGACGAAACTGAGACCCAGAGGTGTTAAGTGATTTGCTCAATCTAGAGGTAGTACCCAGTAGAGGCAGAACTTGAACCCAGGTCTTCTGATTCCAAGTCCAGTATTTTTTTCCAGTTTAATCATGAAAATGAGTTACTATACTCTGTTTTCAAGTTGAAAAGAAAGCCTAGAAGAAGTCAGATGATCAGCCAGTTTGAATCTAAATAAATGGTGCCATGTTTTGTAATCTAAAATAGACTGTTCTTTTTATTTCTTTTCCCCTCTTGTGGTCATTTCTGCATGTTGAATTAGATTGAATTCATCTAATTCAATGTTAAATTACATTGTTTTGGGAATCCATGTATGAGTAAATTGAGAATATGATTGCAAAAACTTCATGATGACTTATAGTAAAAATTTAGTAATTTGCATGTCCGATACATAAGGTCATTAGATTGGTAAAGGTGATTTTTTTTTAAATGGATTACAGTTTTTAAGACAGTCTGAAAGATTATTTTGTTCTCACCTGTTGGCTTCTGATTTGAATGGAAACAATGTTCCATAGAGGTGCTTTCCCTAGAAACACCATTATGACCCCCTAATGAAGCTCCAAGTGAAACCACAATGTTTCAGGTTTAGCTGATACATCATGATATAGAAACTAAACAACATTTCATTTTACATGATCATGATGATTTTATATTTACTTTTTCCTACTTTTCAAAGGAGGATTACTGCACCATTTCTGTTGACTTGGGAGTAATATTGATTTTTGAGACTCTTCAGTTTTTTTTGTCTGCACTAAGTTTAATTCATTCTTTTTTTGCATACTCTTAACTTGCCATTTCATAAAAATCCTATTTTCTTTTCCTATATATGACCTTGTCTATGGTACTGTTTCTGTACACATCATAAATTCAGGGGGTTAGCAGGAATAAGAAAAAAGAATCTTCTAAATTTATTAATTGTCAGCCTCGCTACAAGTACACGTACACGTACGCGCGTACACACACACATACATATTCACATACACAGAGGTTGCAGTTATTGTATATTTATCATGTTAGCATACCTTGAAGGTGCATTAAGCAAATAAGATTTTCACCATGGATATTCCCAGTTGTTGCCCTATTTTTAACTAATGTGTTGTACTCATTATTTATTAGATAACAGCTATAGCTTAGATTAGTCTCATTTATTTGTCAATTTGGTTTTTCCATATTTTAATTTCTCCTACAGTAATTTTGTTGTTGACAGAAACGTTATATTTACTCTTGTCTCTGGTCTAGAGTAATTGTGGTAATCTGGAGAGAGAGCTTTAATTTATTTTTAGAAAAGTGGTGTGGCAGTTGTTAAGAAATATTTACTACAATTATGTTCTTCTTACTGTTCTTCACTGGTTTTTTTTCTTATATCATAACTATATAGCATTCACCAATAATAAATATAGTATAAGAACTGACAGTAACTTGTAAAATCTTTGGATGTTCAACTTATTGAATATTGAGTATTTGATGTATTTTTGTTTGTTTTTCTCCTCAAGGAAGGAAATTTGTTCACATCCTGATGTGCTTTTGGTATCTAACCAGTGCCAAACTCCCTGATGAGACATTAAGTGGAACCAAAATATTCCAAGTTCAACTAGGGGATCAGAATGTAGAAACTAAACAGCTTCTTAGTGCAAACTACGAGTAAGTCTCCTGAAACTTCTTAATTTTTTCTTTCTCTTAAGAGTGAAGAAATTGATACCAAGGAGTGAAGTCTAGATGGTATTTTCAGAATGAAAAAACATGAAATTTTGCAAATAATTTGTGAGTCAGGGGAAAGAATTACTAGCTGAAAAACAGAGGTTTGATTTCAGAAATTAAGCAGGTAGCAGGGATGCTGAAATTTAGTCAAGATGACAAATCGAGAGCAAAATGCTTAAAGAAACCAATAGTGGGTTCTTACACTAACTGGTCTTAGAATGTCAGTACCACAATTCATAGTTGTCAAAATGTATCATTTCTTAATAATAAAATACTAGCATTGTATCAATAAGACTATGAAATATTTGCATTTAAAAATCTTATAAAGCACACTCAAAAATGGCCAATGAAGATGTTTCCAGAGCTAAGAAAGTAGTTGTGACATCTGCTGACCTTATTTGTTTTTGCCTTTATTTTGTCCATATCACCACTTATAAACAAAAAAATAAAAGAAAGAGGGGGGAAAACAATTGAGTATGTTTCCTCTCTATTCATGTAAATACCCCTGACCCCCTCAGTTCAAAACCCATCACCTCTTGCCTGTACTATTGCAAT
This sequence comes from Pseudocheirus occidentalis, assembly GCA_028646575.1. Taxonomy (NCBI): domain Eukaryota; kingdom Metazoa; phylum Chordata; class Mammalia; order Diprotodontia; family Pseudocheiridae; genus Pseudocheirus; species Pseudocheirus occidentalis. The sequence goes on along the minus strand of CM053596.1, from coordinate 195,435,541 downwards.
AGCTTTTTAATTGATCTTCCTGCCTTAAAGGTGTCCTGTTATATAACATCTTCCACCCAGCTACCAAAATGATTTTCCTAAAGCACAGATCTGTCCATGTACTTCTCCCACTCATTAAACTCCATTGACTCCCAAAGATCAAGTGTAATCCCATCCTTTAATTTCTAAGGCTCCTTTTTGAGTGTTTTATAATGTACATAATGATTAGTGCAGTTGTACATTTATACAAATTATAAATAAGTAAATATACATATTGGAGCTAAATGCTTTTTACTGAAGGGGGGCATGTGATCAAGAGTTTGATCTAGAATAATAGCCGATTTTATTTTATAAGAATGATTTACAAGTGTGAAAATTAAATTCTACCATAACACACAAAATGCTTTTAATAAACCTAAAATGCATGTCGTGAATTGCCTGCCAATATAAAGATAGGAATGAAGAAAAAATTAATTCACATTTTAATTGATTGACTAGGAAGAAAAACTAACTTTACATGAACTGTTACTGTCAGATTTCTAAAACATCTCTTAACTGCTGTATATTCTTTATGTATGAATGCTACTTGCATAGATATATGATTAAAAAATTACTGTTTTAGCATGTTATACTGAGGCATTAAATAATGAAATATCTTAATATTTTAAGATATCTTAAATCTTAAGATAAGGTTAAATATCTTAACCACCAGAAAATATGCATTTAAAATTTGAACATACCCTTGAGTTATATGATTATGTATTTGATTGGTGATTGGGTAAATTAAATGTTTTGCTAAGGTGGAAGTCCCTTGTTTTGGGTAATATTTAACATTAAACAGATATTTGGTAATTAGCTGGTTGTTTAAGAAGTATATCATAACCATAAATTAGATAATTATCTAAGTTTTATGTGGATTTATTTTATCATGAGTTTATTATGTTATCTTTTCTTTCAGATTTCAGAGAGAGTTTACACAAGGAGTTAAACCTGATTGGACGATTGCAAGGGTGGAACATTCAAAATTATTAGAATAATCATCTTTCTCTTGGAAAACCAGCTTTTGGACTTTTAAGAACTGCTGTGACAAACTAAAAATAGAACTTTTTGGATCACTTGATCTCCACATAATCTATTCTGTGGATTAATTTTGTATTACTTTGAAATATTTACAGTATCTTGGTGTGATACAATAAAAAAATTTTTTTGCAGATCTTCACCACCTTATATGAAATACTTTTTAAAAAATTGACTTTTTGATGTTGTAAATGATCACTACACATAATGCCATCAGGTATGGCTTTCATTACGCTTTAAAAGAGGTAATACAGAACTATTACAGAACCCTAAAAATTTAGATATTTGGTGCTTAACTCACTTATAGTATTTAATCAGGTCCATTATAAGGGTTGTTGTTTTTTTTTAAGCCATAAATGAAATTTATCTCTTAAAAGGACTGGTTTTGCTGAGGAAGTCACACAAATTGTGACTTTCAACCAAGTATTTTCCTTGGTAACTGATTAAATAGTGGTTGCCAAGAAAAAGATACATATGGCTGAATACCACTCACCTCTCATAGGCAAATAAATGCAGAAGCAATTTAAAACCTTGGAGTAAATTCACAAACTCCTAAACCTTAAATCATTAAAATTTTAAAATTGGAACAGACCTTAGAGTGTAAACTTCAATCTACAGCTAAGAAAACTTAAGACTCAGTGAACTTAAGTGACTTGCCCAAGGTTACATGGCTAATTAATGGCAGGCCCAAAACAGGAACCCAGGGTTTGTGATAATTTGGTTCAGTATTTTTTCCACAATGACATTGGCTTGGGGCCCAAATGATTTTTCAGCTGTTCAGCAATATCCCTCTTCAAGCAAAAGGCAAGTCATATTAATTCAGAGCCCTTTCCCACACTGCCAATTTCTTTTCTCCTCGCTTTTTCCTTGTCCCTCATTTTCTCCCCTCTCCTTTGTCTTCTCTCTTATCTCCACTCTTTTTTTAAAAGACTCAGTGACCTTATCTCACTCAGGCAGGAAGTACAGGACCTACTCATGAGCCTGAACCCATTGCTTTGATTTCACTTTCCAACATCCATTTCACCTAAGCCAAGCCTCTTTGGAGCTCATGGTATGAATGATGGACTTAGTGTGGATAACCAGTCAGCTTTAGCCCACTATTACTGAGAATTCCAGCTTCCCCTAGTAACAGGGACTACAGGTGTGTACCACCACTAGCCCTGTGCCAATTCCTTAGTTTTCTTACTCAAAATTCCTTTGTCATTTTCATAAATATTTGATTGATTTGCCTTCATATTTTTCCCAGGATATTTTGTGCTACATGGATGAAATAAAGCTGTCAGTAGAAAGCTGACTCCAAGTTTTGTCTCAATTCAAGGAACTTTTAAGTGGCTGTTTGCATGTAATGTGGTAGACACCATTCCAAGCAACTTAGCCACTGTAATAATTAAAACCAAATTCTCAACTTGGTGGTGAGTAGCACTCAGTTGTGTCTACTGTGCTTTCCCTGGTTATCCTTTCCATATTTGAAGTTGTTGAATTCCAATACTTAGCATAATATATTGATGCATAATGTTTATGTATGGCTTGTTTTTGTAGCTTTTTTAAAATCAAGTAAAAAGACATGGAAAAATTTTATTCTTACATGGACTTTATATTGTCTTCTCTTCAGAAAAATCCTTAAATTCTCAAAATGATGTATTTCTATCCTTGAAATTATAATAACGCTGTATAAATAAAAAAAAAAACCATGGAAATTTTGTTTTTATCGGAAACTTCTTGGTTGCATTCCCCAGAGATATAAAGCATGGTAATCAGTCAGTCTCCCTTTAAAAAATCAATGGAAAAGGACAAAACAGCCATTGATAAGATTTGATGCTAGTCTGTGTTTATATTCTTTTCAATTTTAGGCCACAGTTAATATGCTATTTTTTCATTTGTATAAAATATAAAAACCAAAAATATCTCACTAAAAATTTGTTGCATGGTCAGCTAGTTCTAAATCTAATAGCATCGGTGCCTTAAAGAAATTTCATAGTTGTAAATTATTTCTGTTGTCATCAACATTTGATGACATTTGAGACAGACAAAGTATTCAGATTAGCCAGAATTTGTCTTCACTGTGGTCAGTCAATAAATGTTCATTGCTCGTCTACTCTCTGGTGAGTACTGTGCTATGTTTTGCAGGAGATGGAAAAGAAGCATAGTAAAGTTTTATCAGTTAACTTCATTTTGTAATAGCATTGTTAATGTATAATTTGCTACATTGTTCCTGTGGAACTAGCTATTCCCTGAAACATTGTTTGCTACCTAACTATTCTTGTGGAATTAATTGAAACCATTAAATGGTGTGTGCATTTAAATGACATGGTCTGGTTTAGAGAGAAGGCTAACATAGGAAACTATAAATAAGCCAGTTAAGACAGTATGTAATTAAGTGCCAAACAGCTTTAGTCTTAGTGCTATAGGAATTAGAAAGCAGGAAATCAATATGAGCTATAATACTCCAGCATAATTTTCAGCATGCTTTTCTTTCCTCTCTGCTACCTAAGTCCTACCCATCCTTTAAGACCCATCTCCTTTATGAACCTCTCCCCCCTACTAATTCTAGTCCTTTTGAGAAGCATTATGACAGTGAAAAAAGCAACAGTCTAGGAATATGGGAGCTTGGATTTACTCAATCATTATGATTGATTGGGAGCAAGCAAGTCACTTAATCTCTCTGAGCATCAGTTTTCTTATCTGTAAAAATGGGGATAATATTAGGACATTAAAAAAAAAAATGTTGAGGAAGGCCTCCACTGCTTTGTTTAGGATTCTCAACATAGATAAGAATTGCATAGGATGAGAGGGTGTTTGACAGGTGGAGATACCACTGGAGGAAAAGCCCCCATCATTGGGATATGAGGGATCCCCTGAAGAAGCAAGAATACTTGCATTACCTACCTCACAGGGTTGTTGTGAGGAAAATGCATTGTAAACCCAAGCTTTATACAAATGTGAGTCCTTATTAATAAAGGCTTTATATCAATTCTAGACTTTCAGGTCTACTTGACAAAAATATTCTGCTATTTGAAAATTTTAAAATCAGATATACTGCCCACATGCCATTGTTTCTTTTTTGCGAACAGCAATCATGTTGTACACCGTGGCCTGAGACAGGGTGAATCAGGAACCTGCAGTCTAGTGGCTAGCTATGGTGATTTTATCCATTTTTCTCACAAAGAAAACAATGTGACTTTTTTTTTTGATTGTGTGATTTTGAGTATGGTGAGAGAGAGAATCTTAAATTGTATCTCTATTTTCAGAAGCTTTTTTGGGAGGAGGAGGGAAGGTAATAGAATATTTAGACTTGCTTCAAAATTACCTTGGATCCTAGGCAGAAGAGTGTCTTAGCCTGTAAATAAGTGCATTAAAATATAGAATATAAAGAAAAATTGAGGATTACAAGGAAACTGAATCAAACTAAGGAGTAGGGAAGAGTTACTTCTGCATAAATAAATATGAAATTGTATTCACTTTCATTGTCTTTCCCCTTTTTAAAGTATAATTTTTAAAAATAGATGAACTCAAAACCTGTAATTATTTCAAAATCAAGAGTCAAACAGAGATGAATATCCAGCTTTGTACTATATCAGTCCAAATATATAGGTTATCCTTTAATATACATTGTGTCTCCAAGATGAGATTGTTTTGGAAGAAAAGGAAATATATTGGCATATCCTGAAAAATAACCAATCATAGATTGCAGTCAAGTTTTATACAAGGCAGATTTGAAGAGAATAGCCTAAATTCAGACTGTTGTGTTACATTTGAGAAGAATAACTTAACAAGTCTTGCTACAACACCAGCACATTCTAACTGCTTACTCCTTTCCAGACTCAGTTCTGTTACTGTTGCCCTTCGAAAATCATAAATTTGGGATTAACTCAGCCAACTTGAACCTGGCTGGCTTTGTTGATGAAAATATTGGAAAATTTCGTATGTTATTGGGGAAAAGGTATCACGTAGGGGAAGCAAGGTGGTACATTAGATAGAGCGCCAGTCCTGGAGTCAGACTCATTTCTGAATTCAAATCTGGCCTCAGATACTAGCTATGTGACCCTGGGCAAATCACTTAACCCTGATTGCCTCAGTTTCCTCATCTATAAGATGATCTGGAGAAAAATAGCAAAACACTCTAGTATCTTTGCCTAGAAAACCCCAAATGGACTCAGAAATAATTGGATTTGACTGTTAAAAGGATTAATCTACCAAAATTACCATGCAATTTATGGGTATTAAGACACACCCAACAAAGCTTGCCTTTATTTTCACTTCTTTTGAATGATCAGCTGCAAGCAATGAAATATGCAAACTGTGGCAGTTAAAATGTAACAAGAGGAAACTGAGGCACATTATCTTTGAGCAAGATAACAATTTCTAACAGTGACATGTATAGCTCTTAAATTATAGACTGGTCCCCTCAGTCAGGTCAGTTACCAAGATGAGAATGAAAAATCCCTTATTGAGACACAGGAAAAGAGGAATTCTGGGTAATTGGGAAATGTCACAGTTTGCCACAGCGGGGGTTATCCTTCAGGTGTAGGTGATTATGCCTTTCTGAAAATTAAGGAATGTTAATTGCTTTATGGGCCTCAACTGCCTTTAGTAATCTTGACTAGAAAATCAGAACCATCCCAATCAGGATGAGTTAGTCATCCCCTTGGGGGAGATCAAACCACTAATTTTACAAGGATAGACAAAAGAATAGGCCCTTGGGGAGGGCTTCAGCCTAAACTGATCTTTTTATTACAAGTAGTAGAAAAGAAGTCCCAGGTTAAACTGGCTATCAAGTAAATGTCCAGGAGGCTAGGAATGATGACATCTTTAAGCCAATTCAGACTGGGAGACACCCCATTTTTTAAATGAACTGAAAAATGGGACTTTGACAAAATGGGGGATAGGCTCGATTACGGAGTAGAATCAATTATTAAATTATATGCCATAATTTTAATTTCCTCATTACCCTTGATTCACCCTTGATCACAAGAAATATTCGGGTACTGAATTTTATCCTTTCTACTTCTCATTTCTGTTCCATTCTCCATTCACACAACTGCCACCTTTGTTCTGACCCAGGTTACATGCCACTTGGGCTATTGATATAGCTTTGTCTCTCCAACCATTTGCCATTCAGCTGCCAAAGTGATTTTCTTAAAGTGCAGGTCAGTGTCACTCTTCTCAATTTACCCCAGTGGTTCCTATTGCAAATAAGATCAAATGCAGACTCCCAACCCTTCACAACCTGGATCCAACTCCTCTTTCCAGCCTTATTATAAATTACTCCCCTTTTACTCTGTGATCTGGCTGAACTAACTTTGCTATTCCTCACACACAGTATTCCATCTCCTATCGCTGTGCAATTGTCCCTCACACTTTTGCCTCTTAGAAATCCCTAGTTTTCTTCAAAGGTCAGCTCAAACACCACCACCTCCTACAAGAAATCGTTCCTGATCTGCTGCAGGTGCCCACCCCCCCATCACCTATTTTAAGTATTCTTTTATATTTTCGTTTTATTTTGTCACCCCCCCCATAGAATGAATATTTTTGATCAGGAATTTTTAATGTTTATCTTTGTATGTAGCACCTAGAACAATGCTTGATAAAGATTTAAAGGCATATAAATGCCTCTTGGTTTGGTTAGTTGATTTCTAAATACAAAATTGGGGGAAATGGAAGTAACAGAATATTTCTGTTGTTGAATTTCAGGTTTTCTGAGTTCATATAATTTAGTACTGGACTATTTAAATCATTTAGACCTCATTTATGGACTAAGAGGACAAAATTCAGAAAAGTATAGTAACTTGACACAGTTTAGATTACAGTAAATCTACAAAGAACTCCCAGGGGACTAAAATGGGAATTCCCTTAGCTATCCTTTATTTGTTGTTCAGAAGATGAGCTATATAGGTTCTGAACTTTATGTGTTTTCTAAAAGTTTGCAGTTCTATCCATAAGCAACAGGGGGAGAGGTCAGTGATTTAATTAGTACACGTTTCTCGCAATTCCATTTATTCAATTAGAAGTTCATGGATTTTTTTAGATAAGACAATCAACAGGTATTTATTATGCACCTTCTAGATACCAAGTATTGTGTTAATCACTAGAGATATAGATACAATAAATTAAATAATCCCCACTCACAAGATACTTCTGCTACCTTATATTGAATGAATCTTTCACTCCAATATTTAAAGCAATGTTTTCATTTCATAAATGTAAATAGTATGACTAAAGGACCCTAGACACTTTGTTTCTCTAGAATGTGATTATTGGCATTATAATCAGTTTGCATAAGAAGCAGAACCTTTTGCCTTTTTGATCAGAAGTTATACAAGAACAAAGTTGAAAAGGACCATAACCATTTTCCAGTCTAGGAGTTCTTAATCTGGGGTCCAGCAATATTTTTTTTTTCAATTTTGGTATCTTTCAATACAACTGGTTCTTTTTGTAGTCCTATGTATTTTATGTTATGCATTTAAAAACATTATTCTGAGAAAGGGTCCATGGGATTTACCGGCCTGCTAAAGGAGCCCATGACACAAAGTGTAAGAACTCTAATCTATCCCTTTCATTTTACAGATGAAGAAACAGGCCCAAAACCTGGGTCAGGATTTGAATTTGGGTTTTCTAATTTTAAATAAAGCACTTTTTGTATAATCCCACAGTACCTTCTGTAATCTTCCTGATTGCAGAATTTTTCCCCAAATGTGTTCCTGTTCTCCTAATTTAATGAAATAATGATGTTTGAATTATTGATTTGCCAGATTATCTTTAAAAGCCTCAGGGGTAGGTGGGTGGTGAAGTGGATTGAGAACTGGTGCTGGAATTGGGAGTACTTGAGTTCAAATGTGGCCTCAAACACTTACTAGTTGTGTGACCCTGAGCAAGTCACTTAATCCCCCGTTCCCCTCACCCCCAGGAAAGTTCTTTTTCTAACTGTGAACAAGCCACTAGTCTCTCTGGGCCTCACCTAAAAAGTTCCTTAAAGGGATCAGACCAAATCCAGGGCATTCAAATGGGACCCATCTAACTGAGGTATGAACTGAGATTTTCTTAGAACCCCCTCCCCAAATTCACTTAACTAACACACATACCAGTGTTACCTAACCATGTGTTTACAACTTCTGTCTGAAACTCACTGCCACCAGGTTTCATGCTAGTAAGCTTATATCACTGAGCTGAGCCATGAATTATATAATTAAATTAATATAACTGCCATGCATCTGAATTTTGATCAGGTGGTCTAGTATTTATCAAATAAATAAACAAATAAATATAAGACTGAAGCATTTTTCCATATGCTATTTAGACTGGATATAATACTTATGATGGAATGAATCAGTAACATCTAAGATACCTCTAAACCAACCAAAAATATAACATTGTAAATACCCGCAAGATTTAAGACATAAAAATTGAATGCCTTAGACTTCTAAATTTGCCGTAGTGTTAAGCATATGATAAACACTCAATTAATACTTGATTTATTCAATGACATTCTTCATATGAAAGGATAACGTTTTCCTATATGTACTGAGGAGAGAACAAGAACAATTTTAAGTTGTAGCATACGAGAAAGGTTGGAATAAGGAAGAATTTTTTGCCATTGAATTTTCACTCTAAAATGGAAAAGACCAAGGACTTGCCTAAAATATTTACAAGACTTTTCTGCCATAAGTTATGCTGATTTCCTTTTCTGAAGTCATAGCATGTATTATCTATATTTCTCATTATTGCATCATCTGTAGTTTTTTATTATTGACTATTACAGATTTATGTCTTGTCTCTAGGTAGACCGTAAGTTCCTAGAGAGCAAGGTCTGGTTCTTTTGTTAATTTCACAGTGTTTTATAATGCTATGCCATGTATTTTTTTAAGTACTCATATGTTTAAGGGAGAGATTAGGATGTACGAAATAATATTGAAAATTCATGCCTAGAGACACTATCAAGCCAAGTACGAGGTCTTGCTGTTAGAAGGTGAAAGTAACATCATCTCACATGCAAGGATGAACCCCAGACTTAGGATCACAAGGCCTCAGTTTCTTTATCTTTTAAAAGAGCAGATTGAACTAGGTGATCTCTAAAGTTTCCTTCCAGCTTCAGCAAGAATTACATTTTATAAATTACATTTTTGTGAATTAAACCATTGTCTTCTAACCGTGCCTCCTTCAAAATCCTGGAAGAAGTAAATTAATATAAAGGAACATCTTATTAATAGGATCAATTTTTATCTTTTCAGTCTGCTGAGACAAAAATTTGAAGTTCTCTTTTATTTCGGGAATTCCTTTGTCTCTCTTTCTCTGCCTTGGTTATTTATCTTTCCTTGTTTCCTCAGTCCAGTATCTCTTCCTTCTCTTTAATGCATAAAACTGAAAATAATCACTTTTAATTACATACTACCTAGAGACTAGACAGTGATTTTTTTAAATTTCCCTTTTGATTCTATTCACTATAGTAGACAATGGGAATACAGTAACAAAATGAAATGGCCCATGACCTTAAGGAATTAATGTTCTATCAAGATGACATGTGGAATCCAGGTCCCCACATACTGTCTTAGTCTCTCCATTATAATTTATACAGTTGCATTCATCCAGTTACCATCCAGAACAGGCAAATTTTCATGGATTTGACATAGTGAGATGGCCACAGGATTGTCAGCATCAGGGGTTGTGTCAGGACAAGCTCAGCAATTGGCTGGCAGCTGGAGTTTTCAGTTGTTTTTCAGTTTTGTCAGATTCCGTGACCCTATTTGGAGTTTTCATTGGCAAAGATACTAAAGTAGTTAATCATTTCTTTCTCCAACTCATTTTACAAATGAGTAAATGGAGGCAAATAGGATTAAGTGACTTGTCAACGGTCACATAGCTAGTGATTGTCTGAGGTCAGATTTGAACTCAGGTCTTTCTGAGTCCAGGCCCAGCGCTCTATCCACTGAGCCACCTTGCTGCTCCTAGCTAGAATTTTAGTCATTCCTTTCTGACCTCTGCCTTCCTGAAAAAATGTGCAAGAGAGATTGCTGAGCAAATAAATGCCTAAAAGGTAAGCCAATGATCCTTCAGGGAACCCCAACTTCTACTTACTTGGTAATCCTCTCATGAAATATGACTCCCTGCACTCAGTGATTTTTCTTTAACTCATTGTGACTGGCTCTTTGTTTATACTTTTGTTCCTAATGTACAAGGCAGAGCACTTTTTGGGCCTTTTCCCACCCTTCTAATCACTGTTTGTGTGGCAAGCTCATTCCCTGAAGTCCCCTTAATCAGGATAGAATCTATCATCTCCTGGGTACCATTACTCTGACAGCCTACCTAATAACTATGGTTAGACTACAATCTGTGAAGAGCTGAAAGTTCTGTATTTTTTCCAAATGAAGAGGGCAGGGCTGGTTGACCTGCCAAAACTCTCCATGTGCATCATCCGGATTTGCCTAACCCTTTTGGCTATGCTAAAAGCCAACAGACAGAATTCTAAGTCTATATATGAAAGTTGGCGCTTTTACTTTAGATCAGAATGATTGGTGGATAAGCGTTTTATTAAGTAGTTATGGACCAGCCACTGGCCTAAATGCTGGGGATACAAAGAAAGGCAAAAACAGTTCTTGTCCTCAAGGAATTTAAATTCAGATGGGAAAGACAAACAACTATGTACATAACAAGATTTTATATGTATGTGTGTGTGTGTGTGTGTGTATATATATATATATATATACACATATGTGTGTATATGTGAAAATGCACAGAATTTGGAGACGGAATGTCTTGTATGAAGTACATAACAAGGAGGCAGGCCAAGGTCATTAAATCATAGACTATGTAGAGAGGAGTAAAGTGTGAGAAGACTAGAAAGGTAGGAGGTTGGGAAGGACTTTAAAATACAAACAGAGGATCTTTTCCATAATAGAGAAATAATACCTTAAAGTCCAGACCACTTAATGGATGTTCTGAATGGTTTCTACGCATACTGAAATATTATTTAAGCATACAGTTTTGTTAATGGAGAAAAAAATTTCTCTGCAAACACAATAGCCAAAAAAAGAATCTCAGAAACCCAGAAGTTATCTCCCTATCCTCATGACATCAAGAAGAAGTAAGATAGATAAAAGGATATGGAAAAGCACAGAATTTCAAGTAGTGAAAAAAAGGGAGAAAACGTTATCTATTTTTCTGGTGTATAGACAAGAACAAAAGTATACAGACTGAGACGGGAGAGGAGGTTGTGATTTCCATGAATAGAAGGATCATAGAAAGTTCATATGTATGGTGGAGTACTTCTTGAAAAACAAATACTTGAATCCAAGAGTTCCTAGGATCCATTGTTCCAAATTGGCCAAGTATTTGGGTGTGAAAAACCTGTTGGCCAGTAGGTGTCCTTCTTCCCCCCAAAAAAACCAAAAACAACAAAAAAAACAAACAGCTAAGCTCTTGGACAGAATGAATTGCACCAAGAGTCAAAGGAATGAATTGTTAGGCTTGTTTTAAATGTTAAAATCTGGCTGTAGATAGAAGATTCCAAGGATGGTCCCTAACTGGTTTCCAGGAGGAAGCGATTGCCTTCAAGGGATTTCTTGTACGTAACATCTTTTATCCTGGGCTTGACTCTTTTGCCTTTCAATCTTTTCAGGTGACATAAACATGCTGCATTTGAGATAGAAACTATTAACCCTAATGCCTGGCAGTTCCCAAGAATCACACCACTAATATCAAACAAGTTGGTTTCCTGTAGCTTGAATTATGTTGGCTGTCCTGCTATTTACTCCACTTTTATAGTTCTCATTCTTGGAATTGTGTTTTAACATAGAATCCCATCTTTTCAGACTGCCTTTTGTCTTCCATTTTGTTTACTATTGTCTTATTATTTTCCGTTTTCAGGAATCTTTTTATATTTCCAGGCCTTTTTCACTGGTGAGCATTAAAGTTTATATACAGTACAGCACAACCTCTACTGCATGAGTTTGAGGGAAATAAATACGAAAAATCTCCCAAATGGGAACTCCTTCAATACTATGATGATAACAAAGGCTGCATGTAGAATGAATTGATGTGGCCTAGTGAATAAAGGGCTGACCTTGAACTTGAGTTCAAATCCAACTTCAAACCATCATTAACTATATGACGTCTGGTAATTCACTGAGCCTCTCCAAGGCTCAGGCACTTCTCAAGAACCTTGTTATTTATCTCTGTTTTGGGGAAGTGAGTCCTGCACCATTAAAATTACAGGTCATTCTGAAGCAATGCATGCTATCATTCTTTTCGATGTTTGGCTTTTGTTTCTCTTTTCTCATTGTTCACTCCATTGGCTATAACACCTATACAACC
>CM053596.1:195378404-195422681 GCA_028646575.1 Pseudocheirus occidentalis | reverse complement strand
ACTTATTTAGAATGATTTGATAAGAGATTGTTTTCTCTTATTTTGGTTGACAGGATTTTTGTTTCTTACATTTTGAAGGCTCTTTGAAACAACAGAAGTTGGAAGTTTAACTATCTTTTAAAAAATAAAGGTAATATTTTTCAGAAATGACGAAACACTAAAGGAAGACATTCATTGCACAACATAATTTGTATGCATATAACTTTCCACATGGGAAGATGAATTTAAGATTTTTTTACAGAATATTTGGATTAATCATCTATTTTTCCATGAATATTCAGTTGCATATATTTTACCTTTTACATTTTTTATTTTATATCTGAACTCTTTCTACCTTCAAGGAATAGTATGCCTTTTGTGTTTTTACAACTAATTTCATAAAACAATACTTTCTACTTCACTCATCAGAATACTTGGATAGATCTGAAAGAGTAAGCTAAAGATCCTTAAGAGGACTAATTTTACAAAAATAAAATAAAACTTTTCCAGAAAAAGAAATTGTGATGATTTTTTGTGAATGTGCATTTTTCTAGCTCTCACTGCCCTTTGGTAGTAATCACATTTGCAGTTATGTAGATTGGGAACTTGTCTTTTGACTTTGAGTAATACAGATAATAATTAAACATAAATAGAGACGTATACTATCATGATAGATTATATTTACATATGCCAAAGCCTTTGAATTGGAGTTTTCATTGGCCAGAATTTTTAATATGTGCGGAATGTTGAAGATCTATGACAATGCTGCCACAAAATAAGTCTCCCATATTCTATATGTTTAAAATACCCAGTCCTTCAAAAAATACTATATCAGAATATAGGTATTAAGAACTTTAAAGAATATATTGAGTTTTCATATTTGTCCAGAGGAGCCAGTATTGGGAGATAAAGGTAGATTGTATTGCTGACAAATTGTCAAGTGTGTTTTAAGTAAAGGCAACTAACAGCTGTGTAGAAGGTCTTTTGCTTAAAGGAAAAAAGATAGATCCTGTGCCTTTTTTGTTAAATATGTGAAATGAAACCAGTTTAGCTTAACCACCCTTTGGTTTGGGGCAAAATGTAAAGAAGACTGAGGAAACCAGGTTTGGGGAGTGAAAGTTAAAACTGATGCGAGGGAAAAAGATCAGATTGAAGGTGGTCGTCTTACTAAGCTTTTTTTTTCTGTCTTGATATAATCATTAGTTTCATAAACAAAACAAAATAAATTCCCATAATAGCAAAGTACAAAGATCCTTAATTAAATCTGATACAGCTTTATAAGGGAAATCGGGTGAGTGTGTAGATGTTGCGACAGTCTGCCATTCCTGGGAAAATGCCCTGAAAGCACATCTGTTGATAGTTTTAATGTTTCTCCAGAAGCCCTGTAATTCCAGGTAATGGAATCTATAACAAGGACATGCATATGTCAGTATCCTTCAGGCCAAAAGTAAACTTAATTTACCTTTTTTTCTTCATGGAATCTCTTTTGAGCAATGTTTTACACAAATAAAGACCTCTTCCGTTAGGGGAGAGGGTTTAGAATTAGTACAAAAAAAAGTTAAAAGAACCATAGTAATTTTTGGTATTTTTAGGTAAGACCTAAAGTTTTATTTAACATACACAATATCAGTTCAGTGTAAAAGACTGAAAAGGGTATGCTTACCAAGATTGAAAAATGCATTTTTTTGTCACCAAAAAGAAAAGATTGCAAATTATTACTGATGTGGTCCTCAAATTGTTCTTTATAAATAAAAGCATCTTTAGTTGAAGTAATCACCACAGATAGCTGCATAACAACTTAGAAAAAGAAATGCTGTGCCCAATATAAACTAAGTAGAGGAATTAATGTAGACGGGATAGTTATCAGACCTTGCCTCTTTAATGGGAGTTTGGTTATAAGCTGACCCAATGAATTGTGGTGATTCAAACTGGTGTTTGGGTCAATTAGGTCAACACAACAGCACGTCTCAGAATGAAAACATTCCAGTTTCAGACTTACTGCCTAGAGCGTTGGACAAGGAGTTTTAGGAGGCTTGAATTCTAGTATTTTGGTACCCTGTGTAGTGCAGATTTTCCATTTGTTAAACGAGGATTAGATATGTGTTGAGTCTCTTCTGCGAAGTGGAACACAAGGAAGTATCTTAAAAGTTTACAGTATGGCTAGGAGATGACAATTGGAAAGACAGGCAAAAAGGCAATTCCAAATGATTAGTATGAACAATAATTCCTACAGGGATTACTGTGAAGGGGGAAAAAATTGCCTGCAGATAGGGAAGGTTTCACTGAAAAGGTGAGATTCTAGCTGGCCATTGGAAGTGGAAAGGTTTGTAGAAACAGGAGAAAGGACATTTCTTTGGGGGCCATGACAGTAGCAATGATGAGGAGCTGGAGAGACATGAGCTATGTTCAGAAAAGCGAAGGATTTGAGTAGTGTGTTTGGAAAAGCAGGTTTAGGCCAGAGATAAAGGGCCCTGAATGTCAGTCTAAGAAGTTTGGAACTTTATTCTGTAGACAGAGAAATGATGAAAATGGGTTTTGAGGATGAATGTGACAATGGGATTGGGGTAAGGCAGCTGATAAATCTATACAACTGTAAGGACCAATGGCATTTATATATGATAGTATTTTATTATAACTTTTTCAAATTATTATAATTACAATTATTAAGAACTATTAGATAACTAATACTTAAATGTCATCTTTTCCCCCATGTTGTTTAGAGCAACATAGAGACCTCTAAAGGCTTTATCACTCCATCTTAATGAGATATGTAGGTGACATATAGGCTTGATTTATTGATGAGAAACTGGGACCTGATGCTTCCAGGGATTTGCCTCAGGGCCATTCAATGTGTCATATTTCCTATGATAATCATAGAAGCTCAGGCTCTTGTCTTGGTAACTTTCTCACAGAGGCAATTTATTTACTTTACCATAAATTAAGCCAAGTTGCATTGTTCTGATGCTCAAAAAAGATTTATAACTTTCCAGATCTACTTCAATAAACATTGAGAAAGGATAATTGTATAACTATAAATTGCTTTATCCAAAAAAATTTCAAAAATTGTAAAATCACATGTTAAGTGTACTAGGTGAACTCAAGTGAAGTCACTGGTGAATCACTTTGTAAAGGGAGAAATTGTAGAATTTATGTGTATTGTTTACATTGAAATAGTTGGTACATAATCTTGATCAGAATACTATATTCTGCAAGTTTGTAATTAGTGAAATGAGGGGACAAAAGCTCTACAAAATATGAAAAGAAATATTCTAAATGGCTTATCTATTCCAGGCATTATACTTACCAGGTAACTAAGAATTTTTAAAGGTGATGGTGAGGTTTTTTCATATGTATTTCTATGCTTCCAAGTATTGAAGTCTATTCCAGATGGTGTATTTTAGTCGTCTGAGAACTTTTAATAATGATGGCAAGGTTTTTCCATATGTATTTATATAATGAAACTATCCATTGAATATTGTCCATTAAATGCTATGTGTTTAGTGAATAGTGAATGAATGTTTCTTTAAGTTGGCTTTTCAGTTAATACATAGGATTTTGAACATTCAGTATAGTCAGAGGGAAACACAAATACCTAATGAAAAACATTTCTTTGTTTCCAGCTGCTTCCAGAGTTCTATATTCATAGAATTTGGATGATGGTGCTGTCTTTAGTAAAATGAAGGCTGCATTTTCATTTGTATTCTTGTCAAACTCCTGAGATACATACAATATGTATTGCTATAGAAAATCTAATTTTTCTTTGTTACAGCCTCTGTTCAACATATGGTACCCCCAAACAGATCATACGTATTTAAAATTTTCTACAGTGAAAGCTGATGCAGGCAGCTGCATTTTAAGCCAACAGAATTTCACAGGACCTTTCACTCAGTGGTGTATACTATCTATCCATGTAGTGATGATCATTTGCTTTATAACTTTGTTCTATATCCATTTCTTCTTGTGATCCCAAACTCCACATTCCACTAGTAAAACCTTCCTTAGGTATGTAAAACTGAGTAGTGTCGTAGGAGAGAGGAATTTATTTATATTCATACCAAATGTATTTTTTACACCATACATCAAAGATGTGATTTCATCATTACGGATATTGATTCCACCGATACGGATCACAGCCTTTCCTTGCCCCTTTGGTAGGTTCATGAATTACTGTGGGCAAAAAATCAGGTGACCAACCTTACATGATGACGTGCTGAAAGTTTAGCTAGGTGGGCTCTAGGATAATAGTTCATAATCTGTCTTTCCAGTTTGCCAGATCTTGTGCTTTGTTGGCATAATTTTTGAGAACCAAAGGTTGCCACAACATGTTGAGGCATCAGAAAAGGATTCTTTTAAAATGGCAGTTTATTTGCATCAGGTAGGGGGAAAATACTGCTATCCAGCACCTCTTATTTTTGTCACTGCAGATAAAACATTTTGGAAATAACAGATTTTCCAGTAAAGGAGAGGCTTTAGAAAAGGAAGCTCATCCAGTAGAATGTATGCTCCTTGAGTTTTTGCCTTTGTTTCCTATAGCACCTCAGGCAGTGACTTGAATGTAGTTCCTTCATCTCTGTTGTTGAATTCAGATGCTCAGGACTGTAGCTGAATCAGTGATGCAGTAGTAGCACAGGCTCTGGAGTCTGCAGGCTTGGGTCCATGTCTTTCCACTGAACTTGTGTGACCTTGGGCCAGTCACTCAGATTCCATTTAATTGAATACAAAATCAACTAGATGGGAGTAGATAACTCCTGATAATCCTTCTAGCTATAAATCTGATATATGATCATTTCCAATAGGTCAGCAGGGTATCATTGAAGTATAACAAAACAGTCTTTGGTTACCTGGCCTGTTTGCCATTGTCCCCAGAGGTTCTGTTTCAGTTCCTGAAGCTTCTCATCCCTTCCTCCCACTTATAGATTGGTCCATGTCATATGCCTAAGGCCTGTTGGATGAAATATGCTAAGCAAAGCAATCTTAGCACCTTAGTCTCTCTCAACCACTGCTCATCTGGTTCAGCAAGTGAATGAGAGGGAAATTAGCTAATGGTTTCAGCTGAGCAAGGTAGCAAGGTTGGTATTTTAAAGATGCAAGTGAAAACAGCCACGTGAAGAAAGAGAAAGGAGTCTTGGGCCTTTTAAAATAACTTGTTCAAGGCTGCACTTACACATCTGGCTTCCCTAACACATTACACTGTTTCATGAACATTTGTGACACAGATGCTGCACAGACATGCTCTCCATCCATGCCACTTCTTAGTTATGAGCTAGAGAGGACTTAAGGTAATTTTCCTTCCTCCCCCTTTCTCCCCTTGCCTTTTTAAAAGGCAAGTCCTTTCAAAAACCCAAAGCTGGAGATGACCCTCCTCTCCTCAACTTCCTGGCGCTATAGTCTTCTTTACACTTACAACAACCATGCCTTGTCTTATAGTTATTTCTGTATGTCATAACTTACTAAGATTATAAAGAGGGGAAGGGACGATTGTCAAACTTCATTTCTGTTTCCCTAGCCCATGGCACTGTTCATTGAACATAGATGTTTAATATATGTTTATTGTATTGAATGGATGGAGATTTCTCTGGAGTTAGTGCATGGATTTGTTTTCACTGAATCCTAGCTTTTTACAAGCCTTCAAAGCCTTTCATAAAGGTTTCTAAAGAACCAGAATTTAATCAATTTCTTCTGTGTGTGATTTTTGGCAAGAATTTTCAACAATGTATTATGTTACAAGTCTAGGAAAAAGCCTTGTGTTATTGACACTTAAAAACCATCAATGTATACTCTGTTACCAAGAAGTGATGTTTGTGTTCTAATTTTCTGTAAAAATCTTGTGTGGTAGGATTCTTTTTGATGAGTATAGTGATCATCTACAATGAAATAAATACAATGAAATAAAATTTCTTCCAGAAATGTATACATTTGCTCTATCAGATGAATTTATTTCAGTTCACTTAATCATCCACAACAGGCTAGCCTAGGGGCAGGGAACCTGCAGCCTTGAGGTCACCTGTGGCCCTCTAGGTCCACAAGTGCAGCCCTTTGACTGAATCCAAATTTCACAGAACAAATTCCCTTAATAAAAGGATTTGTTCTGTAAAACTTGGACTCAGTCAAAAGGCCACACTCAAGGACCCAGAAGGTCACAGGTGGCCTCAAGGCCAGCCATGGTAAAGGATCTTTAAGGCCATAGCCTTATATAGCCAATGATCTCATGAAGAGCTAGCTTCAAAATGGTGGCATTTTCTCTTTTGAAACTTATTAGATGTTTTTAAAATTTACTTTCTTTGGACTTATATTTTACTACATAAAAGGGCTATACTTTTGTAAGGATTAGAGCCCCAAATCCAAAGGACTCATGAAAACTGGTTCTCCAAACAAAATATGGTGAAAATATGCTGTGAAAGTTTTTTTTTTTAAAGTAAGTTGTAATAAAATTTACATGAAGGGTTTTCTCTGGAAAAAAAAATTGCTGGAGTCTTCTCAAAGAGCCTTTATGTAGGGATAACGAGGTGGCACAGTGAATACAGCACTGACCCTGGAATCAGGAGGACTGGAGTTCAAATCCAGCCTCAGATAGTTAACACTAGCTGTGTGACCTTGGGCAAGTCACTTAACCCCAATTGCCCTGCCTTTCTCCCTCCAAAAAAACAAAAAGAGCCTTTATCTAGATAACTGCTTCTGTAGTGCAATCCAAGACCATAACAACTAAGAATCTGTGAGTTCCTGAAACTAAAGTAAAAAACAGATGCAGAGAATTTCCTTACTGTGTCAGTGAGATTGATAACTCAGGGAAAAGGAGGATGGGAAAATGTCCTTATACTATGCTATACTATGAAGAATATTAAAATGTAAGTAGATTCAACTCAAGAATGAAGCAACGGATGAGTCTTAATAATTTGGTTTCTTCATTTTACCTGCAAAATTAAGAATTGCAGCTAAAAGTCATCAAGGTTTTTGGTAGTATATTCAAACAATGCATGAATCACTGGCAGGCTAGTTTATTCTTTGCTCTTGATGGTTTGTGTCAGAAATTGGGAAAAAACAAACAAATACAGGTTTCTTATAAATTTAAGCCTCTTGGATTATAGTTAGACTGTAAACTACAATAGAGCAGAGATAGTTTCTTATTCATATCTGCATCTTTTCCTAGCATTTAGCCAGTGCATTACACATTGGAAGAGGTGCTTAATGTTTGTGGAGTTGTATTTTCTCATTTAGAAAATTTTAATTATGATTTACCTTTATTTACTTAGTACAATTTTCCTACCTTTTATTTATTTTTTTTTGCTATCATAGTTCTTAACTATATGTTCTCTTAGTATCAAAATTAAGCAATGGGGATGTAAAATCTGCTACTCTTGAGCCACGTGTGACTTCAGAGCTCCACACTGCTTTAGAAACAAGTGTAAAAAATAATAATAATAAGGGGCCACTAGGTGGTGCAGTGAATAGAGCACCAGTCCTGGAGTCCGGAGGACCTGAGTTCAAATCCAACCTCAGACACATTTAACACTTATTAGCCGTGTGACCTTAACCCCAGTTGCCCTGCCTTCCCCCTCCAAAAAAGCACACACAAAAAAGAAACAAGCTCAAAAGGAAAAAAAAATATTATCACAAGTCATATTAATAATTAACATTGTTAATCAATTGTTAATCAGCATTAGAGACATATAATGGGACTCTAACCAGCAGTATATTCAAGAGAATTATTAAATTACTATTAAAGTTTAAAAACTTTTATTATTGTTTCTACAACATTTTGTTGATGAATCTTAGCTGTTATCCTTGGTCTTCTTGATAGCCTATGATCTAGGTAAAAAAAAAACAAAACCAAAAAAACAAAACTGCCCAGATCTCCACTTTCAGCTTCTTGCAGTTTCATCTAGATTAAGTTCAACTCTAAACTTTTGTATAATGAGGAATCACACAGTTGACAAACTGGCCAAGGCTTCTCTACAGGCACCTCATGGACAAATATGTTTACTCTGCTGATGCTAGTAGGCGTAACTGACATGTCAACTGAACCCTTTAAAGATATATTGTTGTATATGTTTGCATTTTTTATCCAAACTGGTGTCCTTGAAGAGCAGTGAATTTTGCATTCATTTGTTGAGCCTTAGTTTTTTGGGTCAGGTTTAAAAGGGTATAGTTTGAACATTAAATGTAACAGGAACAGGAGTGAAATTCTTGATTTTCTAACGTAGCTGTACCTTTTTGGTAACTTGGAATTCAAAAGACCCCTAAATTTCACAGCTGGAGCTTTGGATGAAAGAGAAAAAAAGTCTCTGTTCAGTTGTAGGCAAATTATACTCTAATATTTGAAAGATTTCAGTTCAAGTTTTTCCTGCTCCTCTGTTTCAGGCCTCACACCAGCCTTTGTTTTGTAACTCAATTGCACTTGTTATGCAATATTGCGAGTTTTAGTAATTAGTATTAGTTATTTGATTCTCCCAGACCACAAGTTCCATGAAAGCAAGAATCACATCTTATCTAAATTTTAAATCTAGACAGCTGAGTGGCTCAGGGTTTTGGAGTGCTGGACTTGGTGTCAGAATGACCTGA
Source organism: Pseudocheirus occidentalis (assembly GCA_028646575.1). Taxonomy (NCBI): domain Eukaryota; kingdom Metazoa; phylum Chordata; class Mammalia; order Diprotodontia; family Pseudocheiridae; genus Pseudocheirus; species Pseudocheirus occidentalis. The sequence goes on along the minus strand of CM053596.1, from coordinate 195,414,143 downwards.
ATATTCATCCTGCCTGAAATAAGTAATTACTAGTCATCTGACTCTGGGAAAGTTACTTAACCTCTCTGTCTGCTTCAGTTTCATTTCTGTAAAATGAAGGTAATAAAGCACTTACATTCCTGACTTGTTATAAGGATTAAATGAAATAACACATGTAAAGCTCCATGCAAACCTCAAAATGCTATATAATAGTAATAAGCTAGCATTTATAGTGTTTAAAAGTTTGCAAAGCATTCTACAAATAACTCGTTTGATCTTCACAACAGCTCTTTATTATCACTATATTATCACCATTTTACAAAGTAGATGTTAAGTGACTTGCCCAGGGTCACATGGCTAGTAAGGGTCAGAGTCAGGATTTTAGGTCAAGTTCAGCATTTTAGCTGTGATTATTATTATTCTCCAATACCTAAGATAATATTCAGCTTATAGCAGGTATTTAATACATGTTGTTTTCAGTTATATCTTCATAGATATTTTTAAAGGAAGTGTTAACCCTTTGTGAACTACAGAAAAATAAAAATTTAGACCATCATTGGACTGGTTGTTGTGGGTTAAAATTTCTAACATCACACAGGGAAGCAGGGGCTCCCAGGGTCATATTAATAATTTTTACGAGTTGAAAAGGATATATTTTAATAAAAATAAGTTTTGCATTAAATTATTGAAATTACCATAAAAACAAATTAGCAAATGTTTACAACAGGCCTGTGCAACCTACAGCCCACAGGAAAACATCCTCTACGTTTTTCATGGGCCACCCGAAATCCTTTGGCATGCCCCTAGGACCCCACAGGCCATACTTTGTGCAGGACTGGTCTACGAGCTAAGGGTTAAAAAATCAGATTTTAGAGCAAATGTAATCAGCTATGCTACTTTTCAACATCTCTATATATGCATATGTGCGTATACCTACCATATATATGTTCATAGGTGTATGTGTGTATAATTTATTGCTATTATGAGTCAGTTTTTGCTTTTAATCTAAGGACGTGTAGAAGAGAGTGGGCTTGTAGGATACTGGCAGACAACACTGGCATACATTGCAACCTGTTTGCATGTATGTATACTGATATATATATATGTTCATATGTGTGTGCAACGGATTTTATTGCTGGATTATGAGCCAGTTTTTGCTCTAAATCTCAGGAACTGTAGAAAAAACTAGGTATGTAGGCTTCTGGCATATATTATAGAATATATGGTGTGTGTATATATATGTATATGTGTGTATATATATATTACAACCTGGTAAGCCCATTTTTTGCCTTTATCCTAGAATTTCTTGATTTACCCTTCAAGACTGAAAATTTTATGCTCCAAAATGCTTGTGGTGAGTACAAAGTTTCATTCTACATAAGGGTAGGCAGACATGCAAAATCCTTCCATCTTATATGGGCTTAGCCCTTCAAAGATTGTGACTTGAGGGTCTGCAGTTTAATATGGGAAAAGTGGTTCTGGCCATTTTTCTTCCATGTTTGAATAAACAATTCTTCATTCTTTGAGTGTGATTTCACATTTTGAATTCCTTTTAAATGTAGGGGTGCCTAAGGGGCTTCTAAAAACTTTCTACAGAGAGAGCAAACGTCTTCTTGTACTTGGCAAAACAAGTGTACTGATGATGTATTCAGTGCTGAATACTTCTGTGAAGAGAGCTGGTGGATTTGAGATTCTGAAACACTTGTCGAATACCACAAGCTGAAAGCAAGTTGTGCAAGGAAGTTGACTAGAATGTCCTCTGATGCACTGAAGTCTGACTGAAGCACTGTAGTCAGAATTGGAGAATGATGAGGGGAAGGGGGAATTAAGTGAACCATGAGTTTGCTAAGACCAAAGAAATCAACAGATCGTTGAGCTTATATCACTGATCGGCTTCCCTTATTCATAGCTGGTAGGGTGGCCAAGATAATATGAATACAGGTGTGTTTCTATGTGTGAGATACCTTGGTGTACATGAAAGAGGAGTTTATTTTGGAGATAGTAAGCATATTCTTTCCAAGCGATATCATATGTAGCTTTGTGTAGTGTGTCAAGTGATTAATAGTTTGCCAATGGAACACATTGTATAGGGAATTCAATAAAAATTAAGCTTGATCTAAGAATATCCATTCACATAAGACCCAAGCAAATGTCAAATGTAGCCATTTTAATAAAGCAATATATGTATATATTTTTTCAGAAAACACCAGATGTTAAATTCTACAAAAGCGCATATCTGAAATCACTTTTGCCTGATCTTCAGGATTTGTTTTGCAACATCAACTTCTCTAAAAACAACCAACAGACTTATACAACTGCTACGACATAATAAAGTTGCTACTGGGCATTTGATCTTTAGTTTACATCCTGATTCTCCTAATGAATGAGTAAATACTGCTTGGTTAAAATGCTGCAATGTCTTGATGAAAAGAAGCTTCAACGCATCAAGCAAAGCCATGAAAGGTATGAAGCAAGCTATAGCTGATTATTAGAATGGGTACAAATGATCAAGAGAAGATGTCTTGACGATATAGGATTTGCATACTCTGATCAACAATCTTGGCAGCAATTAGATCAGCACCTTGGGCAGGGAACCAAAACTGGGTGAAAGCTGCTTTTCTCTTTCTTAGGAATGCTAGCTTAGGCCACCAAAGTCACAGCTGGCACAGAGAGAACGGCAGCATCTGCTGATACTTCTATCCTTGTGGGACAGAGATTACATTGGGTAACCCTAGCAACATTCCCACGGAAGGGCCTGGCTTCAGGGGTATCTACGGCATGCTGCTTTCGCCTGGGCTTTTCTGAGTGGGCCAGGTTCTCAGAAGCCTTGGTGGCCATCGGCGGCTCTTGGTTTTTGGTGATGCCCTTATTTTTCGGCCGGAAGCTATTGTGCTGTTGTCTTCTATGATCATGTCTCGGGTTGCCCTTTACGGGATAATCTGCTTCATTAATGTTGCCTTGTGACTTAGCAGCACCATTCAGCCTGTTGTTATGATACTGTGGATTAAATCTTCGTCTCTGGCTAGAAGGGCCACTCTACCAAGAAGGAAAACAGATAGCTGTTGTTAGATAGCTTTGGCTTTGTGTTAGCTTAAAGCCTCTGCAGGGAAAACATCCAAACCATGAATATCATTAATCATGACACCTCTAAGTCAACACATACATGTATTTTTTCCCCCTTAGAAGAATGTGACAGCTTACAAAAATCTTGGATCTCAAAGAATTATATTTAAAGCACAAATCAGACAGATTCAAATATCTGTATCATTCAGAATGATTAAATGAAATGCCCCGGGTCAACATGCTAGTTTAAAACTTGTGAAGAAATTTAGGAAAAAGAGGAACTGTTTTAAGTTGATAATAAGAATTCTGTAAGATCAGGTTCACAAAAATGAATAAGTCAATTTAGCAGATGTAAGGGACAGAGCATTACACAGTTCCAAGAAGACTTCTTAAAGATAACAAGAAACAAACAGTACTTTTTTCCCCCTTTTGACTGAACTTGATTAACATCAATATTAAATTATATTTCTTATTCTGTGAAAGTGAGAGAGACATTATTTCTCAAGGACACACTAGAGGAGCAGTAGGAAAGTTAAGACAACCCCCTGGAACCTGTGTTTAAGGCTTCTAAGTTATCTTGCATAGGAATGGGGAGGTTACCATTTGCTTATGTGGTAAAGAAGTCATCCTAGGAACAGTTCGTGTCATTTGGATACATGATCCTCCTTGAAAATTCTATGTCCAACAAAAGCAAAAAAGGGTGTGGCTCATAAGCAATAAACCAGACACAAATGAGTACAGAACAATCAACTAAAATAAGGTGTGTGTGGTCCTAGTTCCAATCCCATACGACATTTGCATGAACTTCTTTCATCTATGAAAAAGTTATTAGAGGTCTAATTATGGGGGTAGCTGGGAACTTAAAATATATTTGAATGCATTCTTTGCTAACAGGTATTCTGTTTGCTTATTTTCTAGATCTATGCAGATACTCTCTCTTCACCATTCCCATTTGTCAAAACACATATGAATTTAGGCCTTCTGAATACCGGAAATCCTGAAAAATTCTCATGCTGCCAGCCCACTGCATGGATTTTCAATGAGATAAGAATAATAGGAACTGGTCATATCAGTTGAAGGGTGAATTAAGGAGCCAGGCACAGATAGAATTTAGTGTCTAGCAGTTGGTGCTCCCTCTACCACTAGAAAAGAATGAGCTAGTCTGCTGAATAGTAGGTAAAGGATTAGATAATACTAGAAGACTTGAAGTCCCTTAGGACTTTGACAGGGCAGCTAGGTGGTACAGTGGTAAGAGCACTAGGTCTAGGGTCAGGAAAACCTTAGTTCAAATCTGGCCTCAGACACATTCTGGCTGTGTGACTCTGGGTAAGTCACTCAACTCTGTTTGCCTCAGTTTCCTCATCTATAAAATGAGCTGAAAGAAACAGAAAGCCACCCCAGAATCTTTGCCAAGAAAACCCCAAATAGGGTTAGGAAGAGCTGGATACGACTGAACAATGACAATGACCTTGCTTATATTTTGCCTTACCTGTTTGGTAGCTGGTATGACTTGGGGAGAGGTTTCGTTGGTGCTTGGAGGATTACTCGGCATTTTAGTGAGCGCTGCTTTGTTGTCAGAGGTCTTATGACTTGGTGGTTTTCGATTATAGGTGTTCTGTTTTCCAGATGTTGTGGTGTGGGCATTCACCAAAGGCAGCAGTGAGCTACAGGGTGTTCTTGAGGAGTAATTGTTTTTTGGATGTGAAACTAAAAAAAAACAACAACAAACATGAGTGTTATGAGATGAACATTGAAATATGAAATAAACACTGGTGCCTCAGTAACTCACTAGTGAATTACAAATTTCCCTTGTTTATTTTGTAGATGAGGAAACTGTCTGTTGGTGGGAAAGGAGAACTGTTCGTTAGGAGTCAATTCTCAACCTTCAGCACCTTTTCTATTTCTAGATGTTAAGGTTCATGCCAACCAGTACATCTACAATGTCTTAAATTTACTAATGCTGTGTTATCTGGCACTTTACTAAAGAGAAATTCCTTTTTTCATGCACCCCACCCCCAATAAAGCTTCTATCCAGGAACTAGAAGTGATTCCAAGGCTCACTGAAACAGCAGAAACTAAGCTGGCAGACTCTTTGGAGTTAAGTAAGGTTGCTAGTTAATATTTGTAGTTCCTGTTGTTTTCCACAAAATGTAACTTTTCTGACAAATGATGGTGACTCTTCTTATAGATCCTAGGAGGGAGAGCAAGAAAAGCAGTGCTTTACAACTCAGGAGTTCACTTGAGTTTTTAATCAACTATGCTGGACATTTTTTTTTACTAGACTTTAAATTCAAGATTTTCTTTCATTCTTAGAAGAGAACTCTTCCTTTTGATTTTGGTGAGGAATGGTGTGGTTCAGGACTTTCTCATGGGGTTGGTAATTGCCAATTTGGATTTAATCCTGGGACTGGAAAGAACAAACAAAAACCCATATGTGCAGCAGTCATTATATTCCATGTTGTAACCAATGTGGGTTTTCTGGGCTTCCTTTTAAAACCTGCATTTCTTAGCAGTCCTTGTCATGCAGAAAGTGAGAACTTAATAATCCCTCTGATAGCATGCTATTATTGCCAAGCTTTCTCTTCTTAGGTCTGAGGAAAGAAAGGAGCCCTCTCATCCACAGAGGCTTGATTCTTGACTACTTGGCAAGGACATGTTTCTCCCCACTAGATGGCGCTGGAGTGACGATGATGCCTCAGGCAGAGACCTGAATCCTCTTCTGAGATTCAGAAGCCTGAAGACACACAGTCACTGAAAATTAACTTCATTCTGTCCAGAAATCCAGCTAGAAACTGTGACAAAGTCAAGTTTTCAATTAGGAATTATACTCTTTGCTTATTTTTTTTTTTCAGGGAAAAAAGCCAGAAAGAGGATGGAGAGTGGGGGGTGGAGGGGAGGGTGATTCTTTCTGTAAGACATTTAGAGACTATGAAGAAGACCACCTTTTGAAGGTGCAGTCAATTCTCAGTTATCCAGGTGCAAATTTACTAGTTTGTAGATCTCCCAAGCCGTCTGTTCTCCCTCCTCCCTCCTTCTACCGTCTTTGGTCCCCTGTAGTGTTCATTCCCACTTCCACTGGAGAATGGGTTGAAACTGGGAAAGTCAGTGTATGAAGTTTGACTGTTTAGGTCAAGAATGAGGGACAAGACAAGCTAATTATCTGAAACGAAGACAGTCTTTCAGCTATTTGTGGACTTACGTCACGTCATGTAGTTGTAGGTTGTGTTTGACCTCAGGAAAGTGCAGACTCTAAGTTCATGGACATACTGCACAGAGAGCAGCTGCAATACTTTACAACACAGCTGATTATGATCAGATTTATTAGAAAGTCTTACTCTTTAAGCAACATGTCTAATGTCTCAGCTGTTTTGAATCAAAGAGTAGTTTAGCTTTCTGTTCTTTAAAGAGAGCACATCACAAGATGCAAACTAGTTCACCTGTCTATTTTCCATATCATTACTCATAAAAACTCCTTGAGGCATACTGACATTTGGGGATCCTGAGTTAAAATTCTGGCATTTCTGGTGAATTGCTATAGGGCCTTAAGCAGAACAATCTCCACAGGTCTCACTTGTATGATCATTTAATGGCTCTGTGAACTCATCATCAGTATGAGTATTTGCTCCACTAGTGCAGATCACAACCCATCCATGCTGTCTCATTCCATATTATTCTTGTCCTTCTAGAGCAGGGTACCTTTAGGGTGTCATGGACCCCTTTGGCAATCTGGTCTAAAGCCTCAAGACAATGATTTTAAATGTATAAAATAAAAGCTCAGAACAATGATTTTAAATGTATAAGATAAAACACATAGAATTATAAAGGAAAGCAGACATATTTAAGTAAGTTATCAAAAAATATATATTTTTTAAAAAGAGGTTCATGGATCCCAAGTCAAGATCCCCTGCTGTAGGTAGTTCTTATGTAAAAAAAAATATGTATATGTATATAGATGTATGTGTATGTGTGTATTTCTTGAGCATCAGTGCAGCAGTCCAGATGTCCCTCTGTTTTCTCTTTCCCCTACTCCATTATTGGGCCACATTTTCTTGATTATATATATTTTTGGAAGAAATATCTTATACCGCTTTTAGCATACAAATCATTGTTAACATGTACCCCCTATAAACTGATCATACTTTTTTCTCTATTGTCTGTTGGGTCAGCTGCAGTTTAGTTCATTGGAAATTGTGGGAATCCATTTTTGGTAGCCATTTAGTATTACGAAGTAAATGTTTGTGTTTAAAAGACTGTGTTTGTATATGCAGCCTGGGATCTTCAAAGTGATACTCAATTTCCAAAATGCAATCTAGCTAGCTCTCTTTATCTATTTAATTCTGGGCCTAACTCATCATCCATCTTCAGTATATTTACAGATGGATTAACTCACTGGACTGCCTATCTAACTGTATGTCATGAACTGCGCAATAGGCATTTTTCATCCACTTAATTTCTCTTATGTGGTTTATCAGGCTGATTCCTTCTGAGTATTTGTGGAAAGTCTCAGTAAGTATTCTGACGCTCGATGCAGTCAGCACAATGTGATTTAGAAAAAGGATCATCTGAAGGACCTTACCAATTATAGAGTATCTCTTTTCTATTTGATGTTTGTGCAGGATGTTCTCCTTGACAGCTACACCCATCTTTGACCTGTTTTATGCCTATGTGTGTTGTTACATCTATCAAGAAATCTTGTAGGCGTGTAATATATGCATGGGAGACACCTTGTGAGTGAAGAGGTGAATTATGTTCTCTAGTGAATAGACATAAAATTTACAAACAATAAATTCACTGGGATTTTTTGTATGTTTTATATATCAGTCAATCAGGTAACTGAAGATGTAGTGTGCAGTAGGAAATCAAAGCCTTCTTGTTCTTGTATCTTCATCAATGTGTATGTAGATCATCCTTATAAGGACTACATAGGTGAGAAAATAGGCACAACACTTAGTCGTTGTTGATATCACCTTCTTGGGGGACGATAGTCCATGATTTTTTTTTCCTTTCTTTTGGAATCTTCTCCTCTTTGAGATATCTTAAAAACTGATTCCCAAGTCCCTTCAAAATTATGCTAACTTCAGGCTCTATTTCTTCTTCTGTATGTACATGATCAGGTCCAGCAGCTGTTCCTCCTGACTTCATCTTCTTCCATGTAATTTTTACTTTATCATGTAGTACCTTGTATATTAGGGATGTCCAAGCCCAAATGTGTTTGTGATTTCACTTCCATTAAGAGATTGTTACAGAAATGCTGTTAAATCTGTTCCATTTTGCATTTAGAGGAGGATCCGTATTAAATGGGTACCTAGCACGTACAGTCCTTTATACATATACAATGATACATATATTCCTCACCACCAACTGCAATAAAAGAATGATTAAACCTATGTTTTGGGGTTGGTGGGAGGAGGACAGGGGGTATTATGGATAACTGAAAACCATGAAGTATGTTCAAAGAACTCATTCAGTATGCAAGACTCACTTTCTCCACAGAGCATGATTTGGGTCTTTAGCTGTTCAATGTCACAGGAGAACCTGGCAGATCTTCCTAGCTCTTCATCATATTTGCGTTCACTGACAAAGTGCTTAAGAGAAGGACAATTAAACAGAGACATCAAGGTAAAAAAATGTTAGCGGAAATATTCTTCAGTGTGTCTAGGCACAAGAATAGTAAAGTCATCAATGATGAATCACACTTTAACACATTTGTAATAATGTGCCATAGAGACACTAGTCCCTGAGCTTGGCTTCCCCCCCTCCCCTAACCCCCAGTCCCCGCCTTGTCCCTGACATTTCCAGTTCTCTTCCTGAATTTTATGATTTTATGATTCTATACTCTCAGCTAGAATCAGCTGATCCTTACTATTACTACCTATTCCAGGAGAATCTGCATTTTAATTAGGGACACTGGAAATTTTAAAAGCTTTCTGTAGTCAGTGGGAGGAATCACTGACAGAAGACTTTCAAGAACTTTTACAGGCTCAAGGTGAGTGTTCTCAGTGATCTACGCTGCCTGACGCCTCTCAAATAACCTCATGTGAGTAGGTCCTCACTCCCCTATTCATAAGGTCACATCTACCCAAAGAAGGGGAGAAAATGGTTACATTCTCACTCCTCCCAGAGTCTCTTCTTAAATTAGGTTTATGGTAAATTGAGCAGAGACAAGCTCTTCTGAAGATGGAAACTCATCTGCCTTGTTTGGGACTATTCCAGTCCTCTGCACCTTCAGCCACTCTAGAAGACTATGTTGGGAGATTTTTTTGGATGGAGTGGGGAGTAGGGGGAACAGCATATGCAGAGGTGAGGTTGAGAAGGGGATCACAGATTCAGAACTAGAAGGAACCTCAGTTCATATGATCTAATCCCTTCATTTTAAAGATGACAAAATTAAGACCTACCCAAATTAGTTGATTTGGTCAGAGTCACCAAGGGGCAGAGCTGGGACTTGAACTTAGAGGTCTGAGATTTGAATTCAGTTCTTTTGACTCCAGGAAATTATCTAGAGTGTCCCCTTATTTCAAGAACATATTCTGGACATGGATAATGTATTCATAAAAGTTTGTAGGAAGAGTGCGTGCGCAAGCACGCGCGCGCACACACACACACGCACACACACCCTTCCATTAGCCCATTTCCTCTGGGCCTATTCTCAGTGAATATACAGAAAAGCTCAGTCCTTCTTCTCTATGATAATAAATCCTACCATGGCTTTTTATACTTAAATACTATTATTCAGTGACCTTTGCCCTTCTCTAGTCTCCATTTTAATCTTCTTGAAAGAGAACCTAGCATATTATATCAAATCCTTAGAGGAAAAACACTATATACAAAACAAAAACAATGGTGATCTTATCTTAGGCTCAGCATTCAGGCTTTAACATTTCAAAATTTACCTTAATTTCCGCCCGGAGTTCAGCCAGCTGTGCCTCAGCCATCTGACTGGATAGATCAGTAAGTCTCTTTAATTCTTCGGCTTTTTTCTGACGAGCAGTCAGAATTTCCACTACCATGGAAGAAAGAATAATATATTAAGGGCTGAAATTTAAACATATTAATGGATATATTTTAGAATCAATTTTCCTTTTTTATATTGACTTTTGAATACATAGCCATGCTCTGTTTTTTAGTTTGGTCACTGAATCTGTTTCCCAGTGCAAACTGTTATTGATTGCTATCTAATCCCCTTCCCTGTGTTTTAATCCCACCAACAAACTCCTCTCCTTCCGCCTCTTAATTAATAATCTTCCTCCCCACCTTTTTACCTCTTCTCTATTCCATTTTCTGTCAAAAATTTTAAAAGGCACCTGATCTGATTTTGTCCAAAGATCTCAAATTTCAAATGGGGAAATGCTAAAAGAGACAAATATCTTAAAATAGAGACTTTGAAAAATTATAAGCTGTCTAAAAGCAACTTGAAATTCCATTCAAATCTGGATCACTGTGTGAAGCATGGGAATCCATTGTGAAGGAACAATGTTTTGTTCTGTATCCTGAAAAATGTCTAGAACACATCTGGCATTTTTGCTAGTTATTAAATAAATTAAACATTCAATAATAAAATAGAATTTGTTGACAGATATGGTCTACATTTCAGCCATCCAGATTCACTTAGGGCAGCTAGTTGCCATTCTAGTCATTCACCCACATTTGGCTTGACACTAAGTACTTTTAGGGAGCTCAAAGGTTCCCAGAAGCCTCTGCTCTGATGATATGCTTCCATTCTCCAGAAAGAGCCAAGTTCCAAAGCTAAGCATTTCATGTCTGTATTGTAAATGTCCCCAAAGGCACATTTGCAAGAGTAAGTCAATGCCAACTTGAACTGGAATGGTCCAAGAAGAATATTCTTCAGCATCTGCACATGTGGAGAAGACGCTAGGGAGTTCTCAGCCTCTATATTTTCATACATCTGTCAGCTAAATTCCAGATCCAAACAGACCTAGTAGCCCACAGGCATTTCATGTGAATTTGTGACAGTTCCTAAAATACATTAGAACCCGTAAAAAAATGAATAAAAACACACACAGTAAGATTAAATTTACAATATTATCTTTTAACAAACTCAACATCTCATTTAAGTTCTACAATCACTGCCCCCATTTCAATTAGACAAACACTGTTTGCTACAAGAAAAAAAAATACAGTACATCTAATTGCGAATATGTATACAGCCATTCATTTTAAGTTCTTGGCTGAATAATAACCCATTGTTCTATTAAGTTCGAGTCATAGCATACCTCCAGAACCACGTTGCCAAACAACATGATTTCTGGTTGTGAGAATGCTTAACGTACAAAATATCAAAACTGAGCATTTAAATGCCTGAATGAGACAAAGTAAAGAATGAATCAGGAGTTAAAATGCCCTATAAAACAATATATCATGTCATTAGACTGTGATAGACGTGTCTTTTTCATAAAACTTAACAGTGATAGCGATGTTGTGATATTAATAAAATAATCACACCATAAATCATGTAGCCCAGTGGAATGTCAGGCTGCTATAATTCCTTTTTGATTACTTACCTCCCTCCCCCTGATTTACCAAGTCATATTTCCCAGGAAAGATTGATCTGTGCTGTACAGCCTCTCAGAATATGTAGGAACCTGCTAAAATATTCCATTTTTTTTTGTTCTTTCCCCTTTGTTTATGGGAACGGTGGTGGTAGTGGCAGTGGCATGGACTTACATGAAAGATGTTGGACAGGATGATGTATTATTGGGTGATTCATTATCAGGATGGAATTAGGGGAAAGTAGCAGTTTCTTTTCCCAAAGTGATCACTTGAAAGTGCCTAAGACCAGTGATTCTAGAAAGCAATTTGGAATTATGCCAAAAGAAAGTTTCTAAAATGTCCAAATTCTTCTTTCACTCAGAGGTGAAAGCAATGGTTACATATACATCTCACAGAGAACCTAAATGGAAAGAAAGTTGCGTGTGTGTGTGTGTGTGTGTGTGTGTGTTCATAGCAGCACTTTTATGGTTAAAAAGAACTAGAAACAAAATAGATGCCCACAAATTGGTACATAAAAGTCACAGAATATGACTGAATCAAGAGGGATTTGAAGTATGGTATTCAGAGATGCACAGGAAAAAATATGAACTGATGTAGAGAGAGCAAAACAATTATACACATTGACTACAACTATGTAAGTGGAAAGAATAGCAACAAGTCAAAGGACTTAGGTTCAAATCCTGTCTCTGACATTTACTCGGTCTGTTACCTTGGACAAGTCATTTTATTTCCTTGGCCCAGTTTCCTGAGGTCTATGAAATGACAGGGTTGGACTAGATGGCCTCTAATTTCTCTTCTGCCCTAAATCTACAATTCTATGAAAAACTGAATGCTGTGTAATTATAAAGACCAGGCTTGGCTGAGGGAAAAATGAGAAAATGAAGCTCCCTTTTTCCTTTACAGAGGTGAAGGGCTGTGGAGGACTTTGTAGAGGCAAAAGACAGTGAATTACATATACTCTCAGAATAGGTCAATGGTGCTCGTTAGTCTCTACCCTCTCACCTTTCTCTTCCTTGTTACAAGGGATAACTCACTGTGTAGTAGCTGGAAGGGCTATGCTCATAAATGAAAAGAATATAAAAACAAAAGCTAGTAATAAAAATGTAAAATTTGGAATAGAAATTAAGTGTTTGGGACCCCAAATTTTCTTACCAATTCAACTTAAAAAATGTAGGCCTGGAAGTCCAGAGATCAGAAGGCATATTGTCAAATAAAAGTCTGAAAGAATTTATGTGAAGTAGCAAAGTATAATAAGATTAGCTCATGGGCTCTTTTTTTCAGGACCATAAAGTAGGAAAGAGATGATGGCAAACGTTCAAAATGAAACTAAGTAAACAGACAGAATAAATCATACAGAATTAAAATTACAAAATGTTAAAGAGATGAAAAGCATATCTAGTCTACTCTCCTCACTTTTCAGATGAGGAAACTGAGGCTTAGAGAAGTTAAACAGCTCATTCAGGGCCATGAAGCTTTACCATAAGTCAAGCATTCTCAATCCAAGCACTGTCAGTTCCCGAGGCACATAGTAATGCTCTCTAACTTTTCTTTATATTCAATTTTGAAGCAACTGACAATTAGATATCAGTGTTGTTGTTGTTGTTTCTGAGGCAGTAAGGCTAAAAGCAGTCACACCAATGGCAGTCCAAAACTAAAGACTTCATCCAAAAGGATGTGAATGAGCCCCAAAAGAAGATTGCAGGTGCAGAATTACCAGCCAGTTCCTCCTGTGCTCAAGTTAATGTAAATGTGCATGTAAATGAAGACATGTGCATCAGCAAGTCTTTGGAAGCATTTTACTTATATTCTGCATTAACATTTCAAAGCCATTCATTATGAAAAAGCCTCAAAACTTCACATCTAAAGCACTATTTCTTTTGGGGCCAATATTATCACCTCAAAGACATCAATCAAAGATTCAGGACTGAACCTGAGGTTCATTTGATCACGTCAATATAAACAGAATTATAAGGAAGTTTTGAAACTACCATTTTCTTCTCTCTAAAAATATGAAAGGGAAGAGTGGTTGAATGAAAAACTTCATGCATCACTGTATTCAGGACCTGACATATTAATATTACATTATTATCTATATTTTTTAAAAGTATCTAGACTATTGAAATATATTTTCTCTGTTGCATTTATAAAGTCATTTAGAATTTTAGGAATACACTGGAATACTGGAACCATAGAATTCATGAACTGGAAGTTCTCTTAGAAATCACTGAGTTCAATTTCCTTATGTTACAGATGAAGAAACCGAGGGCCAGAAGTTAAATTATTTGTCCAAGGTCATACAACTAGTCAGCTTCAGAACTGGGATGTGCATCTAGTTCTTGCTACTGTTAAGCACTGTATTTATTTCTTTCATCGTTGTCCCACCTTCATTTTCACCTCTTATAATCCCTAGTTAACTTCAAAGTTAAGCTCAAACCCCACTTTCTACATGAAATCTTATCTCCTCAGTTGCTTGTGTCTTCCCCAATCCTGTGCCTGAAATTTACTTTGCATATATTTATGTGACTCTCTTGTTTTCTCTGATGATGTATACTCCTTGAGAGCAGGGGCTATTCTCACTTTTTTTCTTTGTATCACTAGTGTCCAGTACTGTGCATTGTATGCAATAGGCAGTCAATGCTTGTTGTTTATAAAATGAAACATACTGATTCAGAATTCATTATAAAGACTAATTTATTTTAGATCTCTTTTAGGGAGGTTAATTACCAGAAATACTAGAAAATTTTGTTATTTCCTGAGTTGAAATCTTCCCTTTTTCTTTGTTATCCCTTATCCCTCCACTAATTTAGGAGATGGGCAGCTAGGTGGTACAGTGGATAGAATGCCAGGCTTGGAGTCAGGAAGACCTGAGTTCAGATCTAGCCTCAGTCACTTACTAGTTGTATGACCTGGACAAGTCACTTAAACCTGTTTGCCTCTGTTTCCTCATCTATACAATGAGCTGGAGAAGGAAATGGCAAATTACTCCAGTATCTTTGCCAAGAAAACACCAAATGGGGTCACAAAGAGTTATACATGAATGAAACAATGCAACAATAGACATCAGCCATAATCTAAGCCTTAAGCAATTTTTATTTTTTTGGAGCACAAGGGATAGGGGCCTTAAGAAGCTAAAATGTGTGTAAAAGCATAATCCCCTAAGAAGCTGATAGTTATATAGAAACCATCCCTTCCCTTCATGACTGAATATGGTCTAAACTGAATGCCTGGTTACATAACTGGGAGTAGGGTAGTACTCTAACCTCTGTCAACTTAACTGGGCAATGCAAGGAAGTATATGCAAAATAAATTCAGCCTATTCAGATAGACAGCCCTAAAGGTTTGTTTTTTTCTCAGAAGCTGTGTGGAAGGAGTAGCCATCATGTGGAATTGACAAGAACGAAGGCAGAGAAATGAGAAAAGGAAGAAAAGAAAGGGATAAAGAAAGAGAACAAAAGTAACAGAGAAAAGAGGGAGGGAGAGAGAGAGGCACAGAGAGAGAAAAAGAAGAAGGAGGAAGAGGAGGAGGAGGAAGAAGAGAAGAGGGAGAGGGGGAAGGAAGAGAACAAGAAGGAGGGGAAGAAGAAGAAGGAGAAGGAGAAGGAGAGACTTATTTTCTTCTGCAATTGGTCAAAATCGAGGAATGCAAAAGGGATGGAAGGAGAATATCCAAAGGGCCTTCATATTTGGGTCATAAGTGCCTGAGGATTCACACAGATCTTTGGTACTAATGAGATCTTTGGTATTAAATGGTTGTTCATTCAAGAGTTTCTCTTTTGTTCTCCTCTTCCTTTCACTAAAACTTTTTTTTTGATCAATTACTTAACCAACAAATATTGATAAAGTATCTACCATCCACCAGGCACTGGTACAAATATAATAAATGAAGCAATACCTGCTTTCAAGGAACATACTCTGTAATACTATGAATGAGAGTCATTCTCAATACCCTGAAAGGAAAGCACCAGGTAGACTTTCCCGGGTTTTCAGGGTGGAGAACTGTGACCCAATGAGAAGACTCCTCAAATTACACTCAGGCATTTCATGTTGTGAAACTTTCTGACAGAGGGAGTACAGAAAGTTTCTCATCTATCATACTGTCCTTAGGCTTCAGTTTTGAGGTTTTAATTTATTTTTTTAGTTTGTAATTCCTTGTTAAAATCCGGCTCTAATGTCTAATTGTACCTTGGAGGTCAGTGTAATCTTAGGTTCTTAAAAAAAAAAAGTCAGTGCAATACAAATTCTGACAGGTCCTAAGACAGAAAGACGTTGAATGTGAATACAATGACAGACTGGTTATCTCTTGTCCAAGGACCAGGTTAGTTAAGTGCTCAAGAGATCCTGTCATTGTAGCTACTGTTGCTATTATTTTGTTTGTTTGTTTACTATGCTACTGGAAGTAGATCACAGCACTGAAATAATCATGGAAATACAGAGATTTGCAATCATGTTGGTGTGTTCAATCAGGCTGGTTCCGACATTCCATGGAGAGTACCTTTCATTTACTAAGTGCTTCAGTATGGTGAAGTGTATCTTTATTGGGGAGGTTTTGGAGTCAGGAACTTGGTTAAAGTCCTGTTAATGACACACACTACTTGTATGACTAAGGACAAGTCATTTAAGCTCTCTATGCCCCGGGCAACTTTCTAAGGCAACAAACTGCTTATCTGCATTGACAGACAATTTCCATGGGATAAAATCATCAGTTCTGACTTCAAAAAAGAATCCAAAAGAATACTCAATATGTAGAATCAGTGTGGTACAGTGGATAAAGTATTTAGCTTGGAGTCAGTAATGTGGGTTCAGATCCTAACATCTGGCACTTATTTACTGTGTGATTGAGCAACTCCAGACAACTCCCTAAGAGTGGCAGTGTGGTATAATGGAAAGTATATTAGGTCGCGAGTTAGATGACCCAGGTTCGCGTCTTACCTCTGACAATTACTACCTGTGTGATCTTAGGCAAATGATTTAATTTCTTTGGGCCTCAGCTTCTTCATCTATAAAATGAAGGGTTTGGACGAGCTGGACTCTAAGGTTCCTCCTACCTCAATTTCTAGGATCCTACGATCAAGGAAATTATAGAGGAATCATGATGGAATTTTCACGCCACTATTTCTTCACTCTGGTGAAATCCCAGACCTTACACTTATTTGCATCTGTGTTCAACACCTTGCTAGGTACTGCGCAGGAAGATCTCTTTCCTCAAGAAGCCGAGAAACAAGACGCATGAAAAAACCAGAGAACAATTTAAAGATAATATCCAGGTGATTTCAAGATATTGTCTGTTCACACTGTATATAGGAGCAATGTAGGAATTCAGAATAAGGGAAAGATCAATTTGGTGTTCTGTTATACGCATGGAGGATGGATTCAGGTGATATAACTGCTTCAATTTTGTGGGAATGGACTGTGTTCATAGTCCCAAACCATTCTAGGAGAGAAATACTCTTCAGAAAGCCTTCAAACATCAATACTTTTTGGCTTCTGATGTGATTGCATGGCGAAGAGAAGAAAGTCAGAACAGAACCTTAGGGCTTTTTTTTTTCCTGTGAGAAAATGATGTGATATTGCCCTAGCATTGTGATGAGAAAGCATTGCCAGAGATTATATACAGTAAAATCTACTGTTACCACTCTCTCTAAAAGGTTATGAAACTGAGGAAGAAAACAAGCCAAAGCTGAAAAATGCAAAAACTGTGCTCATCTCCTTTTACTGGAGAAATATGATGTTCCATGAAAATGCAACCATGTCCTAACTACAGAGGCTGTGAAACCATGTTAACATGCCATCTACACTGGCCCGCATGCTATGTGGAATGTCATCAGAACCACTGACTGCTCAAGTCTGAAAAACACTTTTAATTCCATTGGCACTTTTTCCTGGAGTCCAACCTGCCACGCAATGCCCTTTTTGGAGTAAGAAGGACTGCCACAATTTGATCTGGGAATTCCCACCTACATTCCTAACCCAACTGTCCAACTTGGCACTCATACACTACTTACTTGCTTCTTCTTTAACTTTATCCATTTCTGCCATTAATGAAACTTCTTTGTCAATGATGCTGAAAGAAAAAAGACAAATTATTAACGAAAGATTGACTGTAATTCAATTCACCAAGCATTTTTAATCACCTACTACTGCCAAGTATTGTACTTGGTCCTGGGTTCAAAGAGGTAACATTCCACACCCTCAAGGAGCTTATGCTACTCTGGGGGAAAGAAACATTTTTGATAAACAATGAGTGAAAGAGAAATAACTTTTAAAAGAAAATTAAATAAGGATTAACAAAAACATTACCAGAGATGCTTGTGTTAGATCGTCAAACTTATTTTACTTGCCCAAATGAAAAAGGTAAACTCTAAGTGATGTTCATTTTCTCATTACCAACAGAATTTAATTCAACAAACATTTATTGATTACATACTATACATAAGGCATTGTGTGCCAGGAGCGAAGAATGCAAAGAGGTAGCACTGGAATAATCACTTCCATTGAAGATCAGGTTTTTACTAAAAATACAAGTGATACCTATCTGGCTATCTGACCTCCAGATCATCCAAGTCACTTAGTGAATTCTCAGCTTCTTTCAAGATGCAACTTCCTCTGGTCTAATCTGGAGAAATTTTCATTTCCCTAAGATAAGTGCTATGTGGTTTATTTACTTTTGAAATCATAGTCAATTGAAATTAATTTTCTCTTGAAAATTTTGCAGAGCTCACTAAAATAACTGGTGCCTCTATGGGGTATACAAAAGCATGATTGGGAATTATTGAGAATCCTCACTGATTGATGGGTATAACTAAACATGAACCACTTGAAGAACGAAGATATCTGTAGGAGCTTTGCAGCAAGAGACTTGGGAATGGGCAGTGGAAGCTGTTTCTACTCAAGAAGTCCCAGAATCAATGTGAATTGTAAAGAACTCTCCTGAATACCTGGTCAGATACCTTGCATAACAACTGCAGAAAGTCATCAATTACTCAGAAATATAATATGGCTTAATGTAAAAACATGGTGGATCACTGCTGCGTGACCAAAAGAAAACTAAGAAGAATGTTAGTATGTCAACATTGTGCTTATCAATCTTACAAGAAAACACCAGATGTAATCAGTAAACCCATGCTCAATCCATTTTAGACATTCTTGGTTGCTTTGAGATATTTGCATACTTCCTAAAGTAAAGCTACCTAGATTTGCATTCATTCATTCATTCATTCATTCATTCATTCATTTGATGATGATGACAATAATGACAAAAGTACAGTGGCAAAAGTGCTGGTTTTGGCATCAAATCTAAGTTCTACCACTTACTGCCTGAGTGACCTTGGGGAAGTCATTTAGCCTCTGGGCCTCAGTTTTCTCAGTTATAAAATGAAGAAGCTGGACTAGATGCCTAAGAGCCTAGTAACTTACATTTATATAGCATTTTAAAGTTTGTAAAGTATTTTAGATCCATTTTCTTGCTGCAGTATCACACCTAATCCATGAGGTAGGGACAATACATATTATTATTTGCACTTTACACAGGAGATGAAGGCTGAGAGAGGTTAAATGATTTGTCCATAGTTATGCAGCTAGGAAGTGTCAGAGGCATAATTTAAATGGAGGTCTTTGATATAATGTAAGGTCTTTGAGGGTAGGGATACTTTCATTTTTGTTTTTATTTTCAATATCAAGAAATTTTCAATTTCTGACATATAGTGTTTAATAAATGCTTGTTTATTGATATTTGATTCCAAGTCCAACACTCTACCTACACCAAGAGGGTCTCTTGATAACAGTGCGAGTCATGTTAGAGTTGATGATTTCTTGTGCGATCATTCCCTGTCACCAGGAGAGCAGAAGATGGCATTAAATAGGGAAGTGTTGATCTGTTTTACATACACCTGAAGCAAATGAAGACAGGGCACTTGGTGTTAAATTACACTTTTCCAGTCCTCTGGAAAACTCAACAGACCGTGAACAGCTTTAAAAGTTTTTTGCAATCCAAGAGCTGTATATACAGATAACTGTTTTCAAAGCTCATGGGTAGGAAGGTTTGATTTTGCTGAGTCAGTGGAGTGCTATGAACTGATAAGCCCTAAAAAATGAGCCTATAGCAAAGAAACCTTATAGCATCAGACTGAAGAGTTTCATTAGCAATATAGAGCTGAAAGCTGTCACTGAATTTCGCTATCTAGGCAGCATACTGTCCAATTACACACCTATCCTCGCTCCCCACCCCAACTCCCACCCATTTCCTCACTACCTACTTATTTCTTAATCCTTTGCAGTCTTGGCTTCTGACTCCATCACTTGACTAAAAATCTCTCCAACATTCCTAGTGACCCATTATGCTTCTGGTCCTCTAAGTTTATAATCTCAGCATTATCCTTGACTCCTTAGACTTTCTCACCCCACTTATCCAATCAACTGTCAAACCATGCTATTTCTACCTCCCTAACATTGCTCTCACCTGACCCCTTCTCTCTATTCCCAAAGCTAACACCTTAGTGCAGGTCCCTATCACCTCTTACTTAGATTATTGCAATGGTCTTTTCATTTGTCTCCTTGTCCCAAGTCTCTCCCTACTCCAACCTATCTTTCACATAGTGACAAAATGATTTTCACTAAACCTGCAGTGTCAGGCACTGTGCTAAGTGCTTTATAATTTTCTTGCTTTATCCTTACTATAACTCTGAGATGTAGGTATTGTTATTATACCCATTTTAAAGCTGATGAAACTGAGGCAAATACAGGTTAAGTGACTTGCCTAAGATCACACAGCTAGTCAAGGTTTCCTTGACTTCAGGCCTAGTACTGTATCCAGTGACTTAAACATTTGCCTGAATCTGAAAGCCAGTTCTCTATATATCAAATCTCTGCCTCTTTTGCAGCTGCCTCTCATGCTTTCTTACCACCACAATGTAGGCCAACTTGCTCTAAGAGGTATTTGAGTTCTATCATCTGATTCTCTTAAATTCTTTAGCCAGAAACGTTATTGCAGCTGTTACCCAAAGCCCTGGGGCTGCTGCTCACATCTCCCATTACCTATATGAGAGTTACCCCTACTCCCTTGCGCTCCCTGCTCCCTCCCCCTACCACATGGCAGTGAAAGAAGGTAAGAGATTCATTCTCCTCTGGATACAGAAATGACGGAAATTGTCTCTTGGTTGGTATGCTGTACTGGTTGGCTATAAGTCATGGTTATGCAAAAATCCAGGAATTCTTAATCATGGGAGAAATCAAACAATCTGAAACATTAACTTCTACTTAAAAGATCTGCTGAGTTCAATAAAGCTAAATATTCACCAGTTATAGCACAAGGACTCAAGATCAAATTAGGAAGTTTATGATTTAATTTATAAACCTGGCTGGTAATAGTTTCTTACAATTTGCCCATTTTTCCCATTTAAACTTTCCTTGGCTTATTAACACTTATCTTCCACACATCTGAAAGAAGTACAGACTGACTTTTCCAAGTGACTTTTTCCCTGGCCACCCAAAGTATTCCCCATGTCCTAACCAGAATTAGAGAATCTCCAATGACACATGTTCTAATAACCAAAGCCCACAGGACTCACATGCTGACCCTACTTTTCTTACGACTGCCCTTTCTCCTTCCCAAACATACATCTTCTAATTTCATCTAAACTGCTTTGGTAGTAAAGTTTTATTTTGGTGCCATTAAAAAAAAAAAAGCTTTTATTACCAAAGCAATAAGACCTAAGGAGAAAAAGGAATGCCATGACAGCTCTTTTGTGTCTTATTATACAGTTAATCACTGTGCTAAAGGACAATTGTATAAAAGTGTTTCTACTCTCTGAATTCCTTCCTATAGAAGAAGAAGAATAAAAAAAAGAAAGATTAGCTGACAGCTAGAAGGGCCCTCAGAGCCCATCTAATCCTAGGCCACGTAAGATAACAGATCTGGAGCTGAAAGGCATCTTAGAGGCATCTAATCCAACTTCCTCACTTCAAAACGTGGAAATTATGATCCAAAGAATTCAAATGACTCACTTGAGGTAACATAAAGACTAAGAACCCAAGAAGTATTTGAACCCAAATCCTCTGCCTCCAGACCAATGCTCTTTCCACTCTCCCATGCAGCCTGACTATTAACAAGATACCTTGGTGGAAACAAAATGAACTTACTCTGATAAAGGCCATTTACTTAAAACCTGCACAAAATGGATGTGTATGGCAAAACTCTTGTTGCACTAAAAAAACAAGGTGATAGTGTATTGGGTGGGTCCCCTGAAATCTGCTCTGCTAAAATATAAATAAGGAACGATCCCTTGAGGCCTATGGACAGAAAAGGTTATCAGCCTGGAGGACACAATATACCTAATGTGTTTGGGAAGTAGGAAGAGGAATTTAAAGGGGAGTTTTAAAATACAGAAGCTTGTCACCAACTAGAGCTTCCTTTTAGAGCTAAATCAGGGCCACATTCCCTCCCTGATGTATTTTCCTCAGGGAGTATGTTTGTAGTGAGTGAAATTGTCTGAAATCATCTGGTCCCAAGCAATTTCACATCAGTACCTTCCAGCAGAGAAAGTGACTTTTGTGCAGGCCTTCCTCAACTCATCATCTATCAAGTGGAAACAGAACGGGGAGATAATATCAGAAATCAGAAGGAAAACAGAAAGAAGGGGTGGGAATGGGCAAAGAGAAGCATCCAGGAAATGAAGCACATCTCCCTTCCTACAGTTACTGTACAGAATAAGAAAATGGGGGAGAAAAAAAGGGGGTGGGACTTCATGGGGAGAATGAATCCAAATGAATATAAATGCAGTTTTTGAGTCCTCCTGGCTCCCTCAAGTGGTATAAATCATTTAAATGAGTGAGAAGCTGCATAGTTAGGGTTCCCAGCATAAATAATTTCCATTTCCATCAGCGAAGACAACAGAGGTAATGAAAAAGCATTTTCCTCCACCTTGGGTCTTACTCCTTATTATCACATTAAGATTAGGAGTTGTGCAAACGCAGTGGAATGATGGTTTGATTTCTGACAGCTTTTGGTAAATGGATTTGGTTTCTGTGAATGTATAAAAGTGAACTAGTGAGTGGCTGGCTAGTTTCCATACTAGGAAGCTACCCTGAGCTAGGGCTAAGAGAGGGTCCCCTCCCTAATTCCTGCCACTGTCCCTACAACCTCTTCTCTTTATCTTGACAGCTCTCACTGCAGGACAGGGACACAACACGGCACCTCAATGAGACCTAATGTGTCAGTCTCGAGCAGAACCTATGACATTGTATGCCCAACACTGACTTGTAATTTCTGTGTGGAGGACACTGAGTACTAACATCTATGACCTGGGGCCCTGTGTCCCTCTTTTGAGGTATGACCAGTGTGTTCACAATGCCCAGAACACTCTTTGTTAGGGTGCTGATGCCACTGTTCCAGTGTCTGACCCTGCTCTTTATCCATTCCCTTCCTTTTTCAAGACTGAAGGTAGTAAATAAGGCTTTTAGGAAGGTTATGACAGTGATAGTACAGAGAAAGGGAATCCCCTTTCTTGAACAGTCCAGGAAAATATCATGGTGGATATTTGGTTTTTCTGCTGTTTTTCACTAGCAAGCAGAACTTAGCTTCACTGTTCTTCACTATTCTCTCAAAGCTGCTGCCTCTTCTTGTGAAGCTTTACCTGAAGGAAAAGAACTCAGACTGGCCTTTTGTCATTGCTCTATTCCACACAAACCATATTTAACCATTTTGGGGGGTAAAGGTGTTTTTATCCTCCCCTATCATACAACTAGGAATTACACAGGGGACAAAAATGGAGGAAGAAGTTTCAGCCATTACAATGGCCCTTCATGAAAAGATAACCCTGCTTCCACCCAAGACTGGGGACGCTTTGGTCCTGAAGGCTGAACTTGCTCCCAGTTGGCTGAGAGAATGCTAAACATTTATATGTACATCCTACCTGTCAAGAGACTTATTCAGTTGCTTCTAGAGACTCTGGAGGAAGGACCTCCTAGGAGGTAGAAGACAGAGAAATACTTTGAAAGGTAGATTGTAGCACTTTGATCTGTAGAAATGTATGTGAGCAGTTGGGATGTTTTTTTTAAAAAGTTTAAAGTTGGGCAGCTAGGTAGCACAGTGGATAGAGCCCTGCCCTGGAATCAGGAGGACCTGAGTTCAAATGTGGCCTGGGACACTTAACACTTACTAGTCATGTGACCTTGGGCAAGTCACTTAACCCCAACTGCCCTGTCTTCCGCCCTCCAAAAAGCAAAAAAAAAAAAAAAAGTGTCAATAGACAGTTACTGGGCAATCAATAATTTTATTAATAATGCTAGCAATTTATTAATAAAAGAAGCATTCCCGAGTGCCAAAGATCCTCATGGTGGTGGCTCATGGCTTATATTGTTGTGCTGAAAGAAGTGAGTGAGACCCCAAGCGCAAATTTTGGAAGTGGATTTTATTTAATGCGCCCTGCTTGGCACCTTACCCAAATCGAAACAGGATTTGCCAATGGCAGGCCACTGGTATATAAAGGCACCTCCTGACTCTTAATGGTCAGAGATTGCATAAGCAGAGGTTTTACAGCAGGATTGGCTAGTACACATTTAAGTTTTGTGCGCAAAGGGAAACCTTGGGGGACCTGCAGTAAACTTCCCTGAAGAACAGGAAGAAGATATCTGGCTAGGGCAA
The DNA here is from genome assembly GCA_028646575.1 of Pseudocheirus occidentalis. Lineage (NCBI taxonomy): Eukaryota > Metazoa > Chordata > Mammalia > Diprotodontia > Pseudocheiridae > Pseudocheirus > Pseudocheirus occidentalis. Next base: position 195,389,953 of record CM053596.1, on the reverse strand, counting down.
AATGGGGAGAGGGGAAGGGATCAGGAGAGCCAGACTAAGGCCAAGTATAACAATATGACCTTGGAAAAGTGGGTGCTCCAGAGGATGGCAATCAACTCTGACTGGTTAACAATGAGAGAATGAATATTACAACTGAAAAATGGGTTCACTCCAGTGGAGGGGCTGAGAGAGTAATACCACTCTTAGACAAAGAGATGATCTCAATATGCAGACCACTCCCACCTTTGGGCAATCTAAACAAAGAATCTACCTCCACCCAAACTTGCTTAACTGGAACAGGACGGACTCTCCCCCACCTACCTCCCCAATCCCCCTTGGATTAAATTTCTAGTAACTTTGAGTGGGATTTGATCACAATTGAGGAGAAAGTTAATTCAACCTTCAGAGACTGAGTTATGAAATGAGGACTTTACAAAAAAGGGAGAGCTCTGGATCTCCTAGATCATTGATTACTAATAATTATTTTTCTCACAGTCCTATGTTTGGATGGAAGCTAGGTTACACTTGTAGGGGACCAGACCTTCTACTGTTTTTATTGTCCTGCTTTGCTTGACTGACCTTCTGCCAACTTCCTCTCCATTCCCTGGGGTCATCTCCAGTTGTCCTGATCTATATCTAGTCACTGGACCTGTTGAGGTTTAAGGTTTTGATTAGGGGTGCTCAAGACCCCAAAATATCAACATGCCAGGTCCTGCCGAATGAATTCAACTCGAGTCTTCTCTCAGCCAAAGTAAAGTTTATTAAAGATTCACCTTAATGAGTAGAGTCTTAGGGAGCCTAAATATGTGTGAAGCTTGTATTGACAAGCAGGCCAGAATAATGTGACACGGAGTGAGTCTGCCCTAGATAATTCTTGGCCCCTTCATGGAGGCAAGATGCATCTTATATATAGAAAGACTGTGGGAGGAATCTAGGGGTGGTCTGGAGGAAGCATTGGGGAGGGTCTTGAGGAGGAGTCTAAGAAGGATCTTGAGGTAACTGAAGTTAGGCTCCAGTAATGAGATTAAGGGTGGGAAGTAGTTGAAGGCTACCTGGAGGTGACCAACAATAGAGGGCTAGGCTAGGTTAAGAGTAACAGATATTTGGGCCCAGGATAATGAAAGGCTCATGGGCTCAGTCAAATGCCTCATCAAATCAGAGTTCAAGGGGTTTCACAGATCCTGTACCCCATCAGACCCAGATGAGTCTTAAGGAAAAAGTGAGGCTGGTGACTTTGCACAGCCCTACCTCACTTAAATCCAATTCACTTGCAAGTCATGGTATCATCTTCCTGATGTCATGGCCCTCTTTGAGACTGAAGGACAAACCATGAATAATCTCCATACCCCATTTCCTAGTCTCTCTTCTAGGTCTTATCTAGTCAATTGGTCTGATTCTGTCTAGCTGGATATCATGCCAACTTTTAGGTTTTTAGTTAATAAGGATGATTTCTGAAAACGGTAGGTATCTCAGTCCTGCTAGAATATGTGTTGACAATAATTAGCTTTGGTCATGGTAATTCCAGGCTTGTGATATTCATTTCTTTGACTGCACTTCCATCAGATGAGTCTTTGTCCTAAATTGCAAGGAACTTATTTTATTTTAGATTTCCTAGCCATGTATCAGTGCAGAGAGATGAGATGGGGAACCCTGTACTTGCCCTCTGACTCCTTGTATAAGATTGTTCCTTCCCAACATATCCTTAAAAGACTTTTCCACATTGTTGTTTCAAGAAAACATTGGTAATTCCCTACTCTACCTTCCTGCAAGTTTCAATGGTCTGATGGCCCATAAGAATGGCTAATTCTTATTGGTAAATGATTTTTCTAACTGATTGCCTAGATGAGCAACTGAAAGCTGTTTTGCAATATGAGATCAATGCCACCAATGCCTCTTTCCTTGAGCTTCAAGGACTTGGGCTACTTCATGTTTAGGATTCCCTTTATTCTATTCCGATGCTCAACCACAGATTCTTCCTACTAATTCCTCTGTTTTTGGAACTCCTTGGATCTTGGATCTTTGACAGACCTGAGATTACAGACACATTCGAGAGCCAATCAATAACGGATGCTTTTTACTTACTGCCTCTTCTGCCTGTTCTCCTTCCCACCCCACCCCCACGTGCTCTCAAATCATTGAATCAGGGCTCATTCTGTTCCTTTGAGGGGTTCCATTCTAGATCTCAGGGGGGAAAATACTTGGGATGTAGAGTAAACAAAAATCAAACAGTTCTTCCCATCAATAAGGGTAGGGCCTGGTACCATAGGGGAGGCAGCAATTATCCAAATTACTTAAAATGTAGGACTGAGATAGTGTGTTGATTTGTAAGTAGGGAAGTGGGTTCCTAGTATAGGCTGCATTAGAGAGAAGGCCTGGAAGCAATAACAGGATGAAAGAACAAAGAAGGCATTGATCGGGTTTACCTGAGAAGCCCAGAGGTGAGGTATACAGCGATCTCTTTTTTCTTTTCAAAAAACAATTCACAAAGCACTAGAAGGAAGATGAGTGAGCTATGCTTGGAAATACTTGAGTGGACTAGTAAGCAGGGATAAGGGCAAAAAAAAAATTTGTGTTCATGAAAAAGGTGGGAGGGAAACTCAGAAAGTTTGGTTTAGCATTTCAAGTCTTAGAATTTCATTATCTTTAGAAAGGAAGTTCATCTGTTGCTAGTATAGAAAGCATACCCTGTATTTCCTTGGCAGGTTAGTCATCCAACCAGAAATATAATGAAAAGAAGACAGTCAAGGGGCTTAACTTTTGCAATCACACTGGAAGACACTGTGTGACCAAGTTCTTTCAGATTATTCCAAAACATTCGTCACCTTCAGGAACTCTCTGGTAATATCAAAGCCATATTCAGTACAACCAGATACAATAAAAGCTTACAAACTGACCAAAAAGTCATTTTCTCAGGGACTCAATCTGTTGAATAGCATTTTCCAGATCAAATAATGACACCAGAGAAGCATGTGTTAGTAATGCTGCATGACTCAGCCACACAGATTAAAAGCCTCGGCCTCCTCCTCCAAATACAAACCTCACAGAAATGAAACACTTGGTGTGTGATAGCAGTGAGTTATAGCTATAAAAGGAATCAACTTGAATTTAGAGAATTGTCAGGAATAAAAAGCCAGAATGTAGGGTTCAAAATGAGAGGGGTTTACATGTGTGTATACACACACACACACACACACACACACACACACACACACACACACACACACACACACACACACACCGGGAAGGGGAAAAGACAAGAAAACTTGTTAAAATGTTAAGATAGGGGCAGAGGAAATTGGTTAAATGATATTATTTACCAGCAATTATTTACTGTTAGAAAAATTTAAATTTAAATGCAGCTATAAGCTCTTATTAGCTGTGTGACTGGACAAATCACTCTACCTCAAGCTGGCCCTGATTTCTTCATCTGTAAAATGGGGATAATGAGTGTAAGTGCCTCCCAGGGTTGTTGTGAGGATAAAATGATAAACCTTAAAGTGCCGTATAAATAAATGCCAGCTATTCTAAGTCATATAGTTATTTGGGTAGACAATGGATTGGTTCATTTGTAGGCAGGCATAAATGCCTACAAAGTTAGAGGTACCACATTAGGTTCTGGGTATGAAGAGGGTACCCAAAGAGGGTTAGGGGTGCCTGAGACCCCAAAATACCAACATTCCAGGTCCTGTGGAAAGAATTCCACTCGTCTTCTCAGCCAAAGAAAAGTAAAGTTTATTGAAAGTTCATTAAAAGTTCACCATATGAACCACGCACATGTAGTAAGGAGAAAAAGCTTTTCTAACTTTTAGTCACCCCATTTGAGGTTGTATTGGTAAAGATATTAGAGTGGTTTGTCATTTCCTTCTCCAGCTCATTTTACAGATATGGAAACTGAAGCAAACACGGTTAAGTGACTTGTCCAGGATCACACAGCTAGTAAGTGTCTGAGGTCAGATTTGAACTCAGGAAGATGAGTCTTTCTGACTCTAGGTCCAGCACTCTATCCACTCTGCCATTTAGCTGCCCCTAGTTAATTTAAGTCATTATACCACCAGAAGGTTCCTGTTCAAATGAAAATAGAGACTCAGAGAAATCTTGGAGTTATAATGGACTTAGGGGTTAATTTTGTTTGACCTTCCCCCTAATAAAAGAACCTTCTCTACTATATCCCTGATATTTTGGTCCCTGGATTCCATTTAAGTACTTACAGTGACATATATTACAAATTTATGTTTCATTTCTCAACAGCTCTAATTGTCAATAATAATAATAATAGTAGTAGCTTTTTAAAAAGTGCTCTTTGTTTACAAAGTACTTTCATACATGCAATTTCATTTGTTTTTCACAATAACTCTCTGAAATAAGCATAAATATTATTATGGTCATTTCACAGATAAGAAAATTGAGGCTTGGAGAAAATAAGGGATTCTCCAAGGTTACAAGATAAGAAGTTGGTAGAACTAAGGCTTGGACCTACATCTCTTGATTCTGAGACACATTCTCTTTCCTCTGTTATGCTGCCTTTTTATTTAAAAGTTCTTCCTTACACTGTGCCCACATTTATCTCCTTTTCTTTTCTGTCCTTAGTTCTAAGCATCTTAGCTTTAATCTTTGGAGCCTCACAGAATCAAAGCCTTTTTAAAAAACAATATTTGCAGAGAATGCTATATATTTCCCAAGTTTCTTCTTATCTAGGTTCAATATTACTATTTCCCTTCATTTTTCCTTATATAAAATGATTTCAAATCCCTTCACCATCCTGATCACGAACTCATGCCTATTAATGAGGCGTCTAGGTGGCCCAAGAGATAGATCCTGGACCTAGAGTCAGGAAGACCTGAATTCAGTCTGGCTTCAGATACTATCTGTGTGGCCCTGGACAAGTAACTTAACCTCTTCTCACCCTCGGTTGCCTTACTTATAAAATTGGCATATTAATAACCCCTACCTCCCAGAGTTGTGGTGAGGGAGAATAAAATAAAATATTTGTAAAGTATTTTGCAAACCTTAAAGAGCTATATAAATGCTAGCTCTTGCTACTACTTCACATCCAACAACTCATTTGAATTTTGTAACATCCATGGGCACATATTATTATTTCTACTTTCCAGATGGATGAATAAATGAATGAAAACATATTATTAAATACTTACTACGTTCCAGGTACTGTGTAAAATTATGGGGATTCAAACAGAAAAATCAAGACAGTCCCTTCTCTTAAGGTGCTTACGTTCTAATGAAAAGACAACACATATTAGGGAGGGGTGTTTTGGCAGAGGGATAGTCAGGGGAGTCATTAGACAATTGACCGAAATGTCTTTTTCCAGGAATAGTGGTATTGATTTGATTACTATTCCAAGGGTTAGAGGTGGAAGAGGGGAGGCACATATCCATATTAGAAAAATGAATATCCCAGACATGGCCATGGTTACAGTTAGGATGCATCAGGAGAATTTGAATTCTCGTCTTCTTCACTAGCACACAACACACTATAACAAGCAGCCTCTCTTAAAACAGGATTCTCAGAACTGAATAATACATTCCTAGGACTTTAGTTGTAATATGACCAGCAAAGAATACATACAGTGAGGCTGATACTGTCTCTACAGAAGCCATTGTGGTTCAGTGTTGGACAAAGAGCCATGAAGAATCAAGTTTGAATCCTTTCTCTTATGCTTATGAATTTTGGAACTTTGAATAAGTTGTTAATGTTTTCTGAGTCTCAGTCTCCTAATCTATAAAATGGAAATAATAACTATATTGCCTATTTCACAAGCTTCTTGTGAGGCTCAAATGAGACAATGTATGGAAAGTGCTTTGGAAACTTTTAAAGCATTATATAAGTATTAGTTATTATTCTGGACATTATAATTCTATAACAACCTCAGGTCACACTAGATTCTGTTGTATCTCATGTTGGGCTTGTGATCAATTAAACCACCTTTTAATCATTTATACAAGTGGGATGAGAGGCTGATGCACACATAAACCCTATCAACTGATATGATGGCATGTAAGGGAAAGACCTTGGGCAGACTGTGGAACAAACATGGACATTATTAGCTAACTGGCTATGCCTGGCTGATGAGGCTTTTGGGAAGAGTGTTTGCACAGACAGAACTGTCAACATGTTCACAAAGGGATTTCTCTTTACTTGTGACTGGAGTCTCTAACTATTGGGGAGCAGTCACATGAATCTGGGAGTCAGAATCCATGCTAGAATTTGCAGCCAGAGCAGCTCCAAGGAACAGGAAGCAACCTTTAGGGCTGACTTCCAGGATCCCAGTAGAAGTAGCCATTGAATGGTACTCATTCCACATGGACATGAACTTGGGGGGGATCCAATGCTACACAGGAGATGATCCAAGTTTTGAGCCTACTTTTCCAGGGACCAAGGTGATATAGAGGAGGGTATGCTTGAGAAGTACTGGGGAAAATGCAAGTATGTTTGTTCTTGCTACATCTTTGAAGCAAATATCTCTTCATATGAGCTAATTGATGTTAAATGGTCAAATGTTTAAATGGAAGTGGAATACTAGTGACTGGCTCTTAACAAAATGAGAGACAAGGCCAATGAGGGGTTGAGCAGATAGCAGGAAAAAGAGACACCCCACGAATTCCTCAGGGTACCCCAAAACCCTGAAGGGAAATGTAGTTTGCTTGGTTCTGAGAGAGAGCTACAGTACATGAGATAGGAAATACAATAAACTTATGTTTCCCAAGTCTGTATTATGTAAATGATTAAAAAAAACAAAACAAAACCATAGACTCTATGTATATTTAAATATTTGTTTGTCCATTTTTTCTAACCTCTACTGATCTTTTTGAATCTTGATTCTGACAACCAACGTCTTAGCTATCACTCCCTGATTTGTATCGTTTGTCACTCTGATAATCATGACATCTTTACCTTCATCTAAGTTACTGACATAAATATTGAAAAGGGTCACCACTAGAGAATTCCTTTTAAATTGACACTGATCTATAATCAATACTCTGGCTATGTCTCAATCGGTTATTGACTCTACTTAACTGTACTAGTCTTAATTTTGTTATTGTTCGTAGGTATCTAGATTGTAGGGGCCAGAGTTTGGAGCACCTGAGTTCAAATCTGACCTCTGACACTTCCTAGCTGTGTGATCCTGGGCAAGTCACTTAATCCTGTTTGCCTCAGTTTCCTCATCTGTAAAATGAACTGGAGAAGGAAATAGAAAATCACTCCAGTATCTTTGCCCAAATGGGGTCACCAAGAGTCAGATACAATTAAAATGACAGAACAAGAAAAATATAGCACATAGGATGTGCCAAGCAGTGTATTAAGCACTGTAACACTGTCATCTCATCTAATCCTCACAGCAACCTTGAAAAGTAGGCGGCGTTATCATCCTCTTTACATATGAGGGAAATGAGGCAAAAGACATTAAGTGACTTGTACAGGTATCTATCTATCTACCTATCTGTCTGTCTGTCTCTTTCTATCTATCTATCTATCTATCTATCTATCTATCTATCTATCTATCTATCTATCTATCTATCTATCTATCTATCTACAGCAGAAGACCATATCCTGCCAGTCACACAACTATGGGGTATAGAGGATAAGAGTTTGGGCTGTTTATTACTTATTTTGTACCATATTCAATTTCTGAATATCTTTATCAAGCAAGGTATAAAAGAAAGAAAAGACCTATTCCTGTCATGGAGAACATGCTCTACAAAGCGCAAAAGGAAGGATTTGCTGTACAAGTTCTCCAGATGCTCTTATTTGCTGATGATTCATCAATTACATTAAGACATTACAGAGCCTCCTAAATGAGATCCATGGCCACTCAAGAGAGATCAAAAGAACCATCCACAGAAGAACGGCCAAATGGATGAAGAATGTACATTGTCCAGATGATCACACAGATTTAGACAACCAGTTCAATGAGTTAATCCATCAGTGAATATACCTTGAATAGGCCATAAAATTGAAAAAAATAAGTAGGTAGGATAAACTGTAATGGTAAATTGCACAGCTCCCTACCATAAAACGGCATGGCTTTTTTTAAACACCAGTATTCTATAAATCAACACATGGAAAGACAAGTACATGTCACACTGAATGGTCAGGTATGGTATTGTAATTTACATTGTATCCTCAATGATAAAAATCACTCAAGTATTCGAGTACTGTCCCAGGGATCCTATATAGATCTATATGAATGACAGATTATTGTGTCCTCAGAAGGATCAAAATTGTAGGTAACCCAAACAACAACATAAAGGCCCATTGTGGGTGCAAGCAGATGTGCAAGCAGCCTTGTAGGCTTTTACCAAAGATAAATGCACATTCATAAGTCACCATGTAGTCTATACATGACTTGGGTCAGTCATGTCAGTAGAGCTGACAACAGCTGAACACCCCAGAGGGTTGCACTACAATGTTAACGCTTCAGGCTTCAGTTGACCTGTGATTTGGGGGGACTTGAAGAAAAGTCTTTAACTGGAAAGAATGGTAGCCTTTCATACCTTAGTAGACAGCCTCTGAATTACTGAGGGCCTCTGGAATGGTTCACAATTATTTACAACTACAGACTTGGGGTATCACTCCAGAAAAAGTATAATCTCTCAACCCTTCATTCCTCCTTACCTCAACCCAAAACATCCATCCATCCACCCATCCACCCATCCACCCATCCATCCATCCACCCATCTATCCATCCATCCATCCATCCATCTCTATGTGAATACATATGAAATTTTATTGCTAAAACACAGTTGTACTTCTCTAAATTTGATACATTAAAAAGAGCTGAGAAACACAGAATCCTAAGGTTTACTGCCTCTTATTAACAATCATCACAATAATACAAATAACTCATTTTGGCATAACACATTCTATGATTACAATTATATATGTATATGTGTTTGTATGTGTATATATATATACAGACACATATATGCTATAATACACATATATGTCTTACTGTTTAGGGGCAGCATTTACTAAATGCTCGTCTGGTGCCATGAAGGAGTTAATAAACCCTTGAAAGCAGCTCTCTGTGTTTCCATTAGGATAAGGCCCAATTGGAGCAAAGTGGTTTACTGCCTTTGGAAGAAATGCTGCATAAATACAAGACACTTCTCTTATAATGACTTGCAGTGCCGCTCTGCCCTCATATAGCTAAATTAGGATGACAGGCATCATCTTTTACTTTTTAGTACTGCCATATAGTTTGCATTTATACAAACGTATGTAGGAGCAAATTCATCTTTTCCCCCCTCTAGTTTCCCACTCAAAATTTGGCATATAGATAAAAAAAATGATAGTACTTTCCTATGGTAGTGTATAAAAGGAAAACTATCAGCTGTGTTCTTTTATCCCCAAGGGTCTTTTTCCTCTGATCATAATTTCTGGTGCCCCCTTTAAAAACTGTGTCATTAGGCCAGCAGACTGGGAGCCTTCATTTACTGGCGGGGTTTGGAAGACTTCAAGGTCCAGAGCTTATCAGAATCAACTCCTTATCCTCTACCCATTATTGTTCTCCTACTATTCCCCAAAGGATTTTCAGTGAGGAAAGAAAAAACTGACTTGCAGTAGTAAGTGTGCTACTGACATAATGTAAGTTAATCCATGAATGTAGTTCAGGAAGGCTCTTAATACAAGGTGCTATTTATGATGGTTTCCTGGGAACTGTACCAACATGGGCAGGGAGGGAGGGAGGGAGAAGGCCATTTTTGTACTGGGCGTATTTATCAACCACCTCTTCCTTCATGTCAACCGATTTGTTCAGTCCTTACTATGGCCCCAGGGAAATGTTTGAAGCATCGAAAACCTCTGGGAGGAAAGGAAATAGCAAATGAGAAGTTCTCAACTCCAAAGGGAAAGCTACTCCTATTTAGAATGACACATTTTCACAAATGAGACACTGTGGAGGCGGGATTTAAAATACACTGTACCACAGGGACCTGCCTTAGTCTCAAAGTCATGGCAACCTTGAGCTTCTCCATCTTTGTGGTATCTGCTTTTTTTGCAATTCCAGAATGAATCCTGGAGTTTACTTCTGTTTATTGGCCTGGTGGGGAGGAAGTAGTGGAGAATAAGAGAATCATCTGAGACAATTCATCAGGTAGGCCCACAATGGAGGCCCCACACTACAGCTCTCAACACATCAATATTCATCAGCCTCTTCTCTTGCTGGGGCATCATTCTGACAGCATTCTTTGCAACTGTGTGTTGATCAGTATAATTTCTTCTAGGGCGCCACTAAGGAGAAAGCCTATTTTAGGGAGGCAGGAATCTAGCTTGTTTAATGTGCTTTGCATAGTATCTAGCACATAATAATAAATAAGTAGGGCCTTAGCTTAAAAAAAGTAATTGAAAAGAAATAAGATAAATGAGAAGAAGTAAGGACAAATCAGGAAGTGCTTGTTTATACAGATTATATCCAATGGAGAAAGAATGATGGGATGTTAGAAATGAAGATCATCTGGCCCGATGACCTAGTTTCTACCTGAGAGATAGAGACCCAGAAGAGTCAAAGGGCTTGCCCAAGGTCACGTAATTAAGTTGGTAGCAGAGCTAGAATTCAGGACCTATGATGCCAAGTCTTTTATCCTTTTTATAATTCTGCCTTGTAGAATTGGCACACTTCCTGGGATTGAGGCCTCTTATAATGTGTTTGTTTTACATGGATTTTTGTGTTTAGCACCCATTTAGTCCAAAGACCTGGCCTGATTTGGAAATAATTGAATGCAGTCTTATAATCTTAATGGATAATTTAATGTTTTACAAAATCAGTCAGAAACAGAATACTTGTGTGGGCTACACTTTCTGCTAAATCCATTAGAATAGGCCTTATGTTACAGATGTTGAACTGCTCAGAGAAAAACATTGTTTTTTATTATTATCCCAACTACATTGTTCCAAATATTCTGGTTCATAATTTGTGCAAGATGCCAGCTGAGACACTCAGCTGTATAGAGTAGCTACTATTTTGGTTTTTGAACGGAACCTTCCTAACCGGCCTAATAACCTCTGTTATTAAAGACTGAATATCATGCTTCTTGTCCCAGAATGGAATATCTTAAAGCACTGAGACTGAACACTGAGACTGAATGCCATGCCTCTTGTCCAAGAATAGAATAACCTAATATGTTTCTCCTAGCAAATATTTTTTTAACACCTTTAATCAAAGCACAGCTAGCACCTTAATTCTAATGGCTCCCCTTATGCACTGAAAAATGAGGGGTGATTTTTAAAGTGAAAGTAAAATCTGAAGGGCTAACTGTGAACAATAGAGCTTGCAAAAAGTGGACTATATCTCTGGTTCTTCCATTTTTTCTTTTGGCTTTATGGCTGAATCGAGCTGTAAAAACTGAAAAATCGGGTAGAAAATCCCTGCCATTTTCTCCTCATCAATAAAAATGTTTTTTCTCTCAAGATAGCAAGAATATAATTTGGCCTTTAACACTTTGCACTCCGCTGTCCCCTCTCAGGGGACATCGGAATTCTAGCATATCACTCGGATGTCCCCTCTCAAGCACTAAAACAGTTGCATACAGAAAGAATAATACTACGCTTCTTG
>CM053596.1:195360671-195377904 GCA_028646575.1 Pseudocheirus occidentalis | reverse complement strand
AGAAGGGAGGGCAGATTGGGGGGGAGGGTAGCTAGAAGCACACACTTCTGAAAAGGGACAGGGTCAAAGCAGAAAATAGAACAAGTGGGGGGCAGGATAGAATGGAAGGAAATATAGTCAGTCTTTCACATATATCCAATATCAAAATGTTATGTGTAACTACACATGTACAACCTATATTGAATTGCTTATCTTCCCAGTAAGGGTGGGTGATGAGGGAAGAAGGGAAAGAATCTGGAATTCAAAGTTTTAAAATCAAATGTTTATAAAAATTATTATTATTATTATTATTTTTTACATGCAACTGGGAAACAAGATATACAGGCACTGGGGTATGGAGATCCATCTTGCCCTGCTGGAAAGTTGGAGGGAGGATGGGGGAAGATATAAGAGAGAGCAGATTGGGGGAGGGAATATTCAGTGGGATCACTGTTTTGGGGTGGTGGGTAGGTGAAATACAAGGAGAAAATTTATAAAATTAACTCAAAATCTTGTGGAAATGAATTTTGTAAACTAAAAATAAACATAAAATTTAATTAAAAACAAAAAAAAAGAAAAGAAAATAGCCTTAGCTCGTGGGCAAATTGAGTAAATTTTTTAAAAAATGAGATAATATGTAAAGCATTTAGGAAACTTGAAAAACTCTCTATAAATGTTAGCTGTTAACTAGAGTCAGTTTTATTTTTTTATGGTGATTTACAGTAAAACAACTTAGGAGTATTATATCCTATAACCAATTTGACATTTTTGTTTGAATTGATTGGTAAATTCAAATTTTTTTAAACTTTAAGTTAAATCAAGTCAAAAAATAATAACCAGTTAGCTGGTCATTTTTGTTTCTATGATGACTACATTATTTACTTTTCCAGCCAATTTAGTTTAGCAAGCATCTATTAATGACTAACTGTGCTGGGCACTGTGGTCTGTGCTAATGATGCGGTAACAAAAATCAGTCACTACCTATGTTTGAGCATCTTGCATTCTTCTGAGCGGAAATATCTACATGGATAAATAAATACAGAATATATGCAATGCAAATATGAAGTCGTTTGAAGGAGGTTAACTCTAGTTAACAGCTAACATTTATAGAGAGTTTTTCAGGTATGCTAAATGCTTTACATAGTGTCTCATTTAAAAAAAAATTTTACTCAATTTTCCCATGAGCTCAGGCTATTTTGTTTTCTTTTTTTTGTTTTGTGTTTGTTTTTAATTAAATTTTATGTTTATTTTTAGTTTACAACATTCATTTCCACAAGAGTTTGAGTTACAAATTTTCTCCTCATCTTTCCCCTACCCACCACCCCCAAACACTCACTAACACCTGGGAGGAGGCATCATCCATCAGAACAGGCCTCCTTTAGGGGCTGGCATCTGAGATATGATTGGAAGGAAGCTAGGGATTCTCCCAGACAGATGAGGACAGAGACAAAGACATGAAGGCAGGAGAGGGGGAGTAGCTCGAGACCAGTTTGGAAAGATAGATTGGGGCCATGTTATGAAGGGCTGTGAATGCCACACAGCAGAGGTTTATCCTAGAAGCAATAGAGCATAACTGAAGCTTCTGGAACAGTGAAGTTCATGGTCCAATGTGTACTTTAGGAATATTAATTTGGCAGCTTTGCAAACAATGGATTGGAAAGACTGGAGGCAGGGAGATCAATGAAGAGACTATTGAAATAGTCTAGACTAGATAGGATGAAGGCCTGAACAAGGTGGTGGCATTACAGGCTGGAGAGAAAGGGATGGATGTGAAAGTTGTTGTACAGGTAGAATCTACAGTAATTGATTGGCACTTGTTTTGGCAACGTGTGGACATAGACAGCAAAGACCCAATATAATGCTAAATTTTTTTTTGTCTTTTTGGAGGGGGAGGGCAGGGCAGTTGGGGTTAAGTGACTTGTCCAAGGTCACATGGCTAGTGAGTGTTAAGTATCTGAGGTCAAATTTGAACTCAAGTCCTCCTGACTCCAGGGCCGGTATGCTATTCATATTCACGGTGCCACCTAGCTGCCCCAATTTAATGCTAAATTGCAGTGTGTTTATGGTATATGACTCCACTGAGGACTGTACCAATATTTTGGTGATACATTAAGTTAAAACCTTACTTTCTAAAAACTATTTGTAACCTGTAACACAAATTACTGAGAAGCCAAAAGGGCTGATTTATGAGGAACTAATACTGTGTATAACTGAAAGATACATTGTTGCCAAAATAGCAGGGACCAATATATGAATGTTACTTATTTTAAAAAATATTCCCAAAGTAAACTGAAGCATATTGGAACTGAGGTAAAAATAGGAGTATCAGAATTAAAATAGGAAGGAAAAAATGTAGCCACAGTTTTAAAAATCCTGATTGGTTGGATCCTTTTCATAGGAAAAAAAAAGAAGTAGTCTTTTAGGGAAGGTGATAACAGTACTACTCACCAAACTACTTGGTAGACTGTCTGAGAAGACACATAATAGGAAAAAGGCTAATATAGAGAATTAACTACCAAAGAAAGAGGGGAGACCAAGTGACTTAATTGGCAAATGTGGTACAATTATCCCTTCCACACTGCAACTTTCCTCCTCACAGTTTTGATATATCACAGTTCAGTATAAGAAATTAAATGGGAATTTGCGGGGAGTTTTATGGAAGCTGCAGACAACATGTGAAGGCCACCAGATGTCACAGAAAAAGTTTTAGAAACTCAGAAATGCGTAAAATATTTTATCTTTTAATACTGTGATAATTCAGACTTCTCTGATACGAAGCGGGGGCCAAAAAATTTTACATGGATTTTCAAGATCACAGGGACACCTTGCCCCTAACCCCCATGATGTGGAAGCAATAACCAACAATTTACATGTTTGGGTTTCAAAAATCTATTATATAGAAGCTGATTATTATTTTTTCTAGACATGACATTTAAAGAAAGGAAATCATCTAGGTCCTGGTTAAGTACCTCCTCCTACTAAATTTCACCTTTTTTTATTATTACTTAAATCTTGGTTTTTCTTAAGGAATATATAGAACGTTAGTTCTAGAAGGATCTTTAGAACATCCAGTGCCTTCATTTTATAGAAAGGAACAAGAAGGGTCTGTAGCACCAATGCAACATTCAAGAAGCAAAACATTTATCCAGACACCAGAAAACCAAATCTCAACCCCAGGAAACGAAATCCATCATAGTATGTATGACATGGAATTAGTGAAAAACTTCTCAGTCTGGAATGTATCATTTTCCTGAGTGCTTGCACCCTCCCCCTTTCTCCTGTCAATTACTTTTACCTTCCTTTGTCTGTTTTCCTGCCCTGGTGAGGGCCATCCCATCTCCCTCCCCTTGCAGTCTCCATAGGGAAGGGATTGGTGAGGTGAATTTCTCCACCAATGAAAGGAGGCAGCTGGCCCGAGGGAGGACGTCCTAATTAGGTCTTTAAAATCCTAGACCTGATCTTTGAAGCCCTCTCTCGGCTGCCTGCCTCATGGATCAACATTGGTAAGAAACCTCTCATGGGGCAGAAAGCCCCCTTTCTCCCCGGGGGTGGGAAGGGAATAAATTCCTTTTCTTATCTAAGGCATCTCTGTGTTTCCTTTTCTAACTAAATTAAGAATAATGGGTATTTTTTTTAACCCAAACAATATCAACATCAAGTTAATACACCACAACATAGCAGAGAGCCACATCATCCTTTAGTCTTCCCACAAACCAACCCTCACAAACCTAGCTGTCTTCTGGGTGCGTCCTCTCTTCCCTCAAGCTCTAGCTGCTCTGACTCCCAGCTTCCTGTGGGCTCTGCTCCACCCTTCAGCAAACTCCTCCCACCACAGGCTCCATGTGATTATATCTAGCTTGTTGGGGATAGGGAAGATCTTCAAAGCAGGGAAAGTCTTCAAATTCCCATTACCGTTAAAAGCTCATAGAACAGTGGAGTAAAAGCCCTCTTCCTTCATTTTCTCCTTTTCTAGTGCACGCCCTTTGTTCTTTATTCCAGAAGGCATTGGAACAATAAGATGATAGTATTGAGAGCTGGATGGGACCATACAGGTCATTTAGTATAATGAACTTGCCCCAGATGAAAAAACTAGTTAAGTGTCAGAGCCAAGATTTCAAAACTAGTCTTGTGAAGATAGGTATACATAGAGTGTGAAATGGGTATATTGTGGCATCCTGGCATTGCTATCCCATGCTCTGTGCACATCTCTGCTTCTGGCTCCAGCCATATCCAGTGCTATTTCTTAGCACTATTAATGCTGAGCACTTTCTGCTTGGTTCTTTCTCCATGTGATTTCAGTTTTCATAATATGTAGTATGTATGCAGAAGAGAACACCCTAACTCCTCATACTTAAGCTAGCTTCTAAGTCTCTCCATCTACCTCCTGATCAATCTTTGAAGGTCAGCATTATGAGAAAATTACTTTGCAAAAAATAAAAAAATGAAGATTGCTCATGAAATTGGGTGTTGTGGTAGCAATACAATACAATACAATACAATACAATACAATACAATACAATACAATACAATACAATACAATCCTCTGTGAGCATCCAGAACTCCAGATGAAAGGGTGGCTGGCAATCACTTCATCACTCCTGCTTCATTCACATCACTGTGCTACCCTGAGATCCTTCTCATCTAAAGGTGTGATATTCTATTGATGGCTTATGCCCCCATCTGACTACTCTACTTCTATCCTTTGTCAGCAAGTGTCATTCAAAACCTCTGCACAAATTATAAACTTAGGAAGCAGTTTAATTAAATTAGATAAAAGTAAAACAAAATGCAAGTAATCAACATGCAAGTTCCCATATCTAAACTCTCCCTCTCTTCCTGTCTCTTGATGGCTACCACTGCAAGGTAAAAGAAATAGAAAGCTTATATGCTTAATGCAGATCTTCCTTAATGCAGACTCCCACTAGGCATGGGAAGAGTTGATAGCAGTTACTTCTGGCAGTCAGCACCATCTGGGAACTATAGTTCTCTCCTGGCTCAAGCAGCTGCAGAAATTTTACCTGGTGCATATGCAGGCTCTATTTACTGTTATCTTATTGGCATGACTGGGAAGAAACTGATTTAACATGGTATGACCACCATGAGTCTGGCTCAGATCCTCTCAACACTATAGCTATAGGAGGGGCTACTAGGTGCCCTTTCTTGATTCTGGGAAAAGGTTGTACCCATGGCAGCAAACTTTCCCTTTCCCCACCCCTTAATCTCCTTGCCTTTGAAAGTCTTTTTCCCCAGTGATATCCATGCATCCCCCACTAAAGCCTTTGGGAAATCAATTCCAGGATTTATTTACTCTTTACCCCAAAGCCTTCTGGGAGTTATAGTCCCTGGGAAAGAGCATTTGAGTTTTTAAATTCGCTACACCTATTATCTACTCCAGCATTCTTAAGACCTTCCAAGCCAACATTTTTCCCCCATCTGTGAACATTTTGAAACACATTTAAACAGAACAGAACAGTTCTTCGTCAGATATATACAAAGGTTTCCTAGCCTGCTTACTGACATTACTTGTGAACAATAACAGACAAGAATCAGCTGTATGAGAGAAACAGTCTGGTGGGGCCAAAAATATACTACATTTGAAGTCAGGAGAATGTGACTGTGGTGCCTTCACTACCACTGATTTATTGTGTGACTTAGAGGAAATCATTTAACTTCTTTTGCTCCTCCACTTCACCAATGAAATAATGTATTTGCATTAGGTCTGGGGTTTCAAATCTGGGATCCACAGACCCCCCCCAAAAAAAGTTAATGGATAATTTTCAGGGGAACTGTGAATTTATGCAGGAAAAACTGTCTTTTTTAAACTAAACTCTAAAATGTATCATTTTTTAAAATTATGTTTTTTTTTTTAAAAACCAACAGTATTATTTTGAGAAGGGATTAATAGGTTTCACTAGACTGCCAGAGGAGTCCATGACGAAAACAGTTATAAGAACCTATGTGTTCTAGAGTATTTTTCTAGGTTTTGTCTAGTGTTAATAGTGCCCAAAACATTGCTTGTTGAATGAATGTTTATTGAATGAATCATTCTATATTGGCGCTTAGTCATTTGTATTTCTGCAATAAGGAAACGGGCAGAAGCAAAAAGTGCATACGCATCCATGGCAAACTGTGTGTGTGTTTTTTTTTAATGGGAAAAAAATAGGAAGTAAGCTTTGGAACTTTGCACTGACATAGCCAGAACAGATGGAGATGGGTCTGTCCCATTAGAATCATTTATCATTATCGCTTGTAACGAATGCCAAAATTCCTTATAATCAAAAAAGAAGCATACATATGTATATCATAACCAATCTTCTGTATTATATACATTTTTAAATTGCTTTACTCTGCAAAGAAAAATTCTTTCATGGCTCCACTTCATTGTAGAAAGAACTGATGAAGTAATAAGCATCAACCCTTTACCAAATGTCCATTTCAGTAGGGCCATACTGTAACGGACTCTGCAGCTAACACTTTTTTTTTTTGCTCTGTCCTCAATGTGTTATCAACCCAGGGCTTTATACCGGTTGCAATGATGATTTGTTATAAGGCAGATTTTAAGTACTGACCCCTGAAATGTTAAATGTCTATTGGCAGTTGTTATCCTGAGGCTCATAGGTGTCTTGACTCTAATTCTTTGAAAGAACTAGCACCCACAATAAATCACAACATAAATAATGTTGCCATGAAATAATGGGAAAGATTGTGTACCCAGGACCCCGTAAGCCATAGTGCTTAGAAATTCTTTACATGGGAAAGCAAAATAGAAAACTAGAGTGACTCTCAGGCTTGACCACTTGAACTTGGGAAAAGCCACATCCCATAGTAAAAGTATTATGGTATCTTTGTTCTCCTGACCCTGAGATTTTTTGGCTCTGAAGTTGAATCAGTACCAACTGTAGGTCTAATCACTTTCTTTTTTTGCTCAGAAAACTTTGCCAAAAAGATTGCATTCTTCTTTCAATGGAGTACCTTGAATGTTAGTTCTTGCTGCAGAAGCCCTTGTTTGAAAGACCTCTTCAGAGATATCTGCAAAGAAAACTGAAGTGTGCTTTGTCAGCCATTCAGCAACCATGGCTTGAGTCCTCGGTGAGCACACAGAGCATTATAGAAGGAAAAAAAGAAGATATGGTCCCTGGCTTTAGAGGCTTACAGCCCAGCCATGGAGCTTGTAACCCAGGAAAGCATATGTGATAGAGGGTAGGGGCAGCTATGTAGCATGGTAGATAGAGTTCCGGGCCTGGAGGCAGGAAAACCTGACTTCAAATCTGGCCTCAGACACTTGTTAGCTGTGTGACTCATTTAACCCCCATTTGCCTTAGTTTCCTTATCTATAAAATGGAGACAATACTAGTACCTCCCTCCCAGGGTTGTTTTGAAGATCAACCGAGATGATAATTGTACATTGCTTAGCACAGTGCCGGGCACATAACAAGTGCAGTATGGATGTTAGGTGTTATTGCTGCACGTCGAGTCAGGAAGACCTGGGATCAAACTTACCAGGTGTTTGCTAGCTGTATTATCCTGGCCATATCCCTCCATCTCTCTCTGCCTCATCTAAAAAATGGCCTCTAAAGTCCCTTTCTGCTCTAAATCTTTGATATTTTTGATATACCTAAAAAGGTTAATATGAAGCAGATGCTCTGTAAACTATTATATGAGTTCATTAATACTACTATTATTTATAGACTAAGGATTTAGCAATGTCTGCTATCTCTGCAAATAACTGTTAAGTATCTTCTATTTCCACTAAAGTTTTTTTCCATTGTTCATGGTTGCATAGAGGCACCTTGGGTTCTTGAAGGCTAGGGTAGCAAAAGGTAAGGTATGGCAAACTTCATGAGGTTAAAAACTTTTTGATTATGGTCCTATTGATGGGGTTCACATGGGCCATATGAGAACCAGCCTCACTAAGGTTGGAGAGGCTAATCACTGGTTCATGATACAAAGTCATGAACTTTTTTGGGATACAGCAAGTTTTGAAGATGGTTTGCTAACTCATAGAAGGATTGAGAACTATATTGGTGGGTGAAAGTACCACACTGATGAAATCATGGATGATTGGACTATTGGAAAAGTAGCCTGTTTGTTATATCATGTTCTGTCAGGTCTCCCCAGAGCTCTGAATGTTGAACTAGATTCTTTGAGTACGTATGTTATCTTTTGGAAAAAGGAGTACCTAACTGGTAGATTGGTATCTATTGGTAGATCAGTAGAGGGCATTTAAGATAATAAACTTAGAAATAACCCTCCTTAAAATAAAATGGATACATTCATTATAATTTTTCCATGCAATATAACTAATTTGAAAATGTTAGTTTAATAGGAATGTATGTACAGAGCCTCTAGTCTATCAGATTGCATACCATCTTGGGGAGGGAGGGAAGAATGAGGGGGAGAAAAATTTAAAACTTATGGAAGTGAATGTTGGAAACTAAAAATAAATAAATTGAAAAAAATAAAAGGGATAAACATAAAAAGACTTCCCAGAAGGCACAGTGCATGTAGATGGCTTGGAGATCAAAGACATATTTGAGTATGCTCATGCTGGTCACCATCTTTGGCAAGATAATGGATAATGGATCAGAATATGCAAAGTGTGCTGGATTGGTTTCAGCAGCATTGGCACAATGTTAACTGCTGATGAGGTGCCTGTGAAGATCTGGGCACAAATGTTGGATTCCCCAGTGCTATCCTGAGTATTTATGCATTAGAATGCTAGTCTTCCATAAAAAGGAATGAACAGAAATTTAGGGTTACCCTGTTTGCAACAGAAAAAAACCCCAACTAAGTATGGAATGTTCTTGCATGATTGTGTCATAACCAGAAAATGCTGCAGGTTGTGGATTGGTAGATGATGCACTGGAGTGTACTAGAGACAGAGGAACAGTCTCATTTATAAACTGAATTCTACAGGAACACGAACAGCTGACCAAGAGCCAAAAACATACTTAGTGGGATGACTGACTAGACCCATTTATGGTCAAAAATGGAAATTATATAGGATCATCAATTTTTATAGCCAGTGGATCTGTGCCCTCATCTCATTGAACAAGATAAATAAGCGTGAATGAATGAATCTTAAAATGGATAGATTCAATTAAATTCACTAAACTTTATTAAGCACCTCCTATATGCTAGGCACTGTATTACATGCTAGGCCACAAAGACACAAATAAACAATCTCTGCCTTCAAGGAGCTTACAGTCTATCAAAGTGATAGAATTTGGATACTAATAAAATGGAGTACAAGGAAAAGTAAGGAGAAAGAGAACAAGACAGACTGGTTATCCATGAAATCTTACAAGAAATGTCGAGGGCTCCAGTTGTACTTAGTAAATGGCATACTGGCAGACAAAAGGAGTTAATGCTGCTTCCCAAAATGCTTAATTTATTCCAAAGGAGAGCTCACAGGAAGTTCTGAATCCCTATGTCTTTGGTAGTAAGAAACAATGTTAACTTACATCTATGCAATGTCTTACAGTTCTTGAAATAGGTAGTACAAGTATTATCACCCCCATTTTATGAATGAGGAAATTGAGACATGGAGATCATGGATTTATAGGTGAAAGGAACCTTTTAATCCATCTAGTCCAATCACATTAATTTACATTTGAGAAGACCAAGGCCCAGAGAAATGGAATAGCTTGCGCACAGTCACATCAATACTAAGTGGCAAAGTGGCAGAACCAGGAGCTGGGTCTTGGACTTCTGACTCCAAGTCCACTATACCACACTCTCTGCCCAAATACCTACATAACATTATTATTTTACAGATTAGATTTAACATAAGTATAAATGTTAATTCAGTAAGAGCTGAAATCATCTCCCTTCCCTTATGTTGACCTCCTCACAGATTTGTGTGATTGATCACAAAGGGAAACCAGATTACAGAGAGTGAGTAGATCAGCATTAATTGATTGTCACTATTAGAAACAAAGAAAACCCCAAAGATAGATGCCCTTCTGATAGATAGTTCATCTTTGTATGAGGAATACCTATCATTTAATAAATAATGCCGCAAATAGCATTGGTTAGTCCACATTACCTTACTGTGAAGACAGGTGGTATTTGGTAGTAGAAAGACTGATGTAGGATCCCTAGGGTTTGAATCTCATCTCTGATCCAACAACTGTGTGACCAGTGCCAAGTCACTTTGTTTCATTGCCTCACACCTAAGTGCCTACCTCATAAGGTGGTTGTGGGGCTCAATTAAGACAGTGTATAAAAAACCATTTTGTAAACCTTAATGCACTTTACAAATTTTTATTGTTGTATATTATATAAATGTACACATGTATACATGTACGTATCATACATATGTATGTCATTATTATATACATTACATTTATGAATTATACAACTTCTCTATTTTCCCCCAAGGTCACCTTATCCTATTGGTGAGTTCCCTTTGGGGTTTCCATTTTGAGGAACGTTCTATACTAGCACTATCTTTAATTTTTCAGACTTTAACACCATGTCCCTGTGTGGGTATCTCTTCCTTCTACTTTTCAGCTTCATCTTATATATTGTCTTTCCCCACTAAAATGCCTCCCTGAGTTAGAGACCAAACAGAGACTTGTATTTCTACAGCCCAATGTTTAGCACATTGCCTGGCACAAAGCAGGCATTGAATACATGACTGTATCTTCTTCTTTTTCTTCTTCTTCTTCTTCTTCTTCTTCTTCTTCTTCTTCTTCTTCTTCTTCTTCCTCTCCCACTTTCTCCTCCTTCTCTCTCTATTCTTCTTCTTTCTCTTCTTCCTTCTCTCTTTTCTTCTTTTATTTCTCCTTTTCCTTCTCATTATTCTCATTCTCACTATTGTTATCATTATTTAATCAACAAATTGCAAATATCCTCCAAACTTTACAGTTTCTGGTATCCAAATATGTCAACATGAAATATTTAACCCTGCGTATACACATATACATACACACAAAGATATAGTGCAATATATGTCTGTATGTCCTTAGGGATAAGTTCCTATATATAAATATACTTTTCCTAAAGAAATAATAGTGCACCATAACTGAGCAGCATGGAAATAATTTTAGCTTTCTTTTCCTCTAAGCTACAGTATGTAAATAGACTATAATCATTAGCATTCCAACAGTTCTCCATAACTTTATAATATAGTCCCCAATTATGCTTCTTAAACTGTTTTTTAGACCATTGAGAGCATTACTATAATAAACTAATCTTCAAAGAACTGATTTATTGATAGTACACCTAAAGAAGGTCTAAGAGTGCAGAAATAAAGAGATGACATTCTGAGATATATCTAATGGAGTCTGCTAAGAATCCTCCATTGTTTGCTTCTTATTTACTTAATCCCTAGATTTAATTAGTTCTTGTGGATTAAGAATAGATCTCCTAGAATGAATGTAGATTCAGTGCCTAAAAATTTCTTTAAGAAAATCCTTTTTTTTTTTGTATCTATGTTTAAAAACATAAACTTGTCTTAACATTTAGTCAATTCTAAGGAAGATCTGTGAGTACTATTAAGGGCCTATGTCATTTCTACAAGAGCAACCTATATAAAATCAGTGACAGTCAACATAAAGAACACGTGTTAGACTTTACCACAGTCGTTTTGTTTTACACAGAATATATTTATATAGCTTGTGAACCTGGAATAAATCTTGAAAAGATCTTTGAAGTTCAGTCTCCCTATTTAACATATGAAGAAACTGAGGCCCAGAAAAGTTAATATTTTTTAAAAATATGGTTTCCATTGAACTTTGACAATTCATTGAAAGTTAATTTTTTAAAGTTTGAAATCTGGCATTTTTTCAAAGCAGAGTTTTTTTTAAATTTTTTAATTTTTAAAAGTCAATTATACTAGTTTTATTTTGTTTTTAATTTATGGAATAAAACAAGCATAACAGTATAATAAAAAAGATAATTGCACATGAAACTGCAAATCTGTCATGTACAACTTGCTATTCCTTTTAAATATATAATAAAGTTAGGTAAATTTCTTTTTTCTTCCCTCCCCTCTCTCCTACCCTAAAGATGGTTACCATTAGACACAAATAGCTATATATGTAAAATTATTCTATACATATTTCTATTTATCAGCTCTTTCTCTGGAAACAGATAGTGTCTTTCTTCATATGTCCTTTGTAGTTAATTTGGGTATTTATCATAGTCACAATGACTTATTCACTCAAAGTCATTCTTAAAACAATATTGCTGTTACTGTATTCAATGTTCTCTTGGTTATGCTCATTTTAAGAGACCCACTGTCTCATCTTAGTCATTAATATTGCCTTTAGAATATGCTTTTATAATCATTCTTTTTTAAAAAGCGTTCACCAAATTCTCCTCCCCCAATGAAATTTTGAACCATAGAAGTAATGAAATTATGAGAAGGGAGACTCATGTAAAAAGACCACTTAAAGATTACTTCATTTCACATACTTACCTAAATTGCTTTTATCTATGACTTTCCATTCTAGAGAATGAACTTATAAACTATTTTGCAGTTGAAACTGACTTTGAATGTGATAAAGAAAATTTGGAGAAGAAAGTTTTGACCTTCCAGTTACATGATCTGTTCTTTCTGGAATGGTAGCTTCAGGGACATATTGTAAAGTTTGTGAGTACAATAATGTTTAGCCCAGGTAATAACTGAAAAAATACTTCTAACCTAATGATATTCTCATTATAAACAAAGTCATTGTAGTTTAAATAATGCCCTTTGCAATCTTATTTGTATCGTTAATTTGCTTAGGAAAGCATTTTTCACAAATCTTGCTTCATTTGTTAAAGGATATATGATTTTATTCATTTAGGTTTTCTCTCTACCAACCCTGACAAGTTTTATTGCTTAGTTGATGGTCTTTAAGAATGATCATGTCCAAAAGATTCAACCTGGTAGTGTGCCTCAGTGTGCTTAATAAAGCTGTTTCTCAGGCAACAGGTATAGTCACCAGGCCCCATTATCAAAGTCTTCCCTGTTTGGCTGGACCTTGCAGAGCTTGCTCTTGACTATAAAAGATTTCCAGAACCCAGTGTTACTTTCATATACAATAAGACATTGGAGTAGGGTTTCTAAATCTTAAAGGAATAATTTCCTCCTAAATTATCTAAAAGTTCACAGAATATTAACCAATGAAGTTCTATTTGTGTTTCTTTAGAATTTTAATGCTTGTGCCAGTCCTGTGTCTGATTAAGGACAGGGCCCTTAGACAAGGAGTGAGAAAAGTCAAAGTACAGGTTTGTTGGTCTAAGTTGAAAAGTTTTATTTTTAGATAGCACACTAAAAGCATATCTTGTTTAGTCTGGCTCTATGTTCTACTTTTATTTTGTTGTATCTTAAGTGCTTTGTGAAATTGCCTAAGTTTCTGTGGAAATCTTTTGAAATCCCACCTTGGTAAACAACTCAGTTATCCGTTGCATTTGGACCACAGCTGTGAAGAGATTGATGAGTTGTTCCATGATTTACTAGGTGCCCTATACCCTTACAGGGTTTCTTAACATAGGGTCCTTTAAATATTTTGGTAATTGTATTTCATTATGACTGGTTTTGTCTGTAATCTTTTGGACTTATTTTGAACACCCAAAGATATTGTCCTTAGAAGGGGTCTACCACAGGTGGACTTCAGCAGGCTGTTAAAAGTACCGATGACCAAAAAGTTTCAGAACCTCTGCCTAGAATGTCTTAAAGACCTTGGTGTATATGTGTGTGTGTGTGTGTGTGTGTGTGTGTGTGTAAGAATATTACTACCTGAAATCTTCTGTTTTGACTCTTAAAGAAGAACTAGCTGGATGTGAATTTATGGTCTGTTCTATAGGTTTTGGATTCTGATTGGGCAATTGGACTGGCAGACAAATCTGAATACTATTAGAACAGCAACTGGTGAGCAAGATGACTAAAAGTATCTGTAGTGAACTTCACTTGGATGACCATGTCTGTCCTTTAGCAGAATGGAATTATAAACAAGAATATTGAGTACTTTAGGAGGCCAATGGAAAGAGCATTGCCTCTGGAGTCAGAGGACTTGAGTTCAAATCCAGCCCCTGATGGTTACTACCTGCATATACTTGGGCATATCATTTAACGTCCCTGGGTCTCAGTTTCCTAATCTGTAAAATGAAACATTTAAACCAGATGGCCTCTGGGTTCCCTTCCACCTCTATATCTGTATGATCCTATTAGAAAGCTGTTGCATCTCCTTCTACCCACCCCTCGATAGAGAAAATGTCATAAACTTGTTTACTTTCTTCTTAGCCTTATTTCTTAAAATTCACTTTAATTCAACAAATTAGGTCCATGCAGAAAAGTAACAGGATGTGTGATCCAGTGGATTTTTTAGAATCAAAACTCTTAAAGAATGGAACATTCCATCAATAGGAAGCAGTGTTTATTCCTGCAACCTTCAATGAAAACTGAGTAAAATCTAAATACTAAAAGATTTTCCATTAAGTTAGCTTTCAGTCTCCTTTCAGGATGTATCATTAAACTAGAGGTTTGGAAAATAGCACCTACCTTCTCTTCATTTTTTCCAACTTAGCAAAAGAGACAGTCTTCCCTATAACTTTGCCCAGAACTATCACCTGGCACATGCTTTGGAGGCTTCAGGTTTCAGTGCAGTGGGAAGGAGCAAGAGGAAACTTTAACTACAGTAAAACACAAGTAACATCAGCACGTAAATTCCTCCTTCATTTTCTACCTTTACAGATGCATCATAGGCAGCTCCCTCCCATTCTCATGTCCTCTGACAAGATTTTCCACTACAGTCTCCCATTTTGAGGTTCCTGTTCAGGAGATTTCACTTATAGCAGAGGTTCTCAACCTGTGGGTTATGTTCAATTTGTAACAATGAAAATACATCCTGCATATCAGATAGATTCATAACAGTGGCAAAATTACAGTTATGAAGTAGCAACAAAAATAATTTTATGGTTAGGGGTCACCACAACACAAGGAACTGTATTAAAAGGTTGTGGCATTAAGAAGGTTGAGAACCACTGACTTATATCGTCATTCTGTCAGGATGAGCTGTGTCTCCAAATTTGCTTCCTGCCAAACCAACTTCTGATCACTATAGAAATCATGGCCACGTTGCTGTCTCCCAGGCATGGCGTCCTGGTGCCATTTTCAGTTCCTAATTCTTCCATCTTCCTTTTTCCTTGCCACATGATACTCCTGGCCTGTTCTGTATCCTGCCCATTTTCTTCACATTTCAAGACGAATCACCTCTCCAAACTTGGTCTTCTTCAATTGCTAGTTCCACTGCTAGTTGAAGGAGGGCTAGTTGGCTCAGTGGATGGAACACTGGGCCTGAAGTCAAGAAGACTCGTCCTCCTGAGTTCAAATGCAGCCTCAGACATATACTATCTCTATGACCCTGTACAAGTCACTTAACTCTGTTTTCCTCAGTTTCCTCATCTGTAAAATGAGTTAAAGAAGGAAATGACAAACTGCTCCAGTATCTTTGCTGAGAAAACCCCAGATGGGGTCACCAAGAGTCAGACACAAGTGAATAAATGACTACACAACAGCAAAACTGCTAGTTGACATGTTGATAGCAACTTAAGGTCCTTAAAGTAAGTTACATATATTCTCAACCTTTATGATCATAGTGATTGGGCGAGGGAGTTACTACAGGTGTTGTATTTCCATTTGATGGATAAGAAACTGATTAAGTGATTATCCATGATCTCACAGTGTTCTTGCTACTCCACAATCTCTCTTTGTTTAGGGTTTGTGATGACCAACCTCCTTGCCCTAATTCTTTCTGTTCTTTCTACTGATCAGGGTGAAATGTTTTGGGTAAAATAATGTTTCATTCACCCCCTTCCCTTCTGCCTCAAAACCTTTCATTGACTTTTCTCCTGAGTACATCGACTAGCCAAGAAAAAAAAATTAGACAAAAATCAAGAAAAAGAGACAAAAATGACTTATAACATGGAATTTGCCAAGTTATTGGGGAGAAAAATATATAGCATCTCACTTCATTGAAGTGCACTGGATTCTTTCTCTCTGGGAGAGGTATTTAATTTACACACACACACACACATGTTTCAAGGCATAATCTTTTTCACATTTTCTCAATATCTATCTAGAAGTAAGTTATAGATTTAGAGCTTAAAGATCATCAAACCCAGCCCTCTTACGGATGAGGAAATTGAGACCCATGGGACAGGAGTTACTTCCTCCAAATCAGAGGAAGTGGCAGCTATAGAACTGGAACTCTTGTTCTCTGGCTAAATCCAGTGCTCTTGTCTGCTGCCATCCCTCCAACTTCTTTTCTCTAATATTACCTCAGAAGAGAGGAGAAGCCTCAACCTCGCATCTTAAAGTGTGTGCCTTAAAGCACATACTAGGTCAGTAGAACCAAAAGCTGTCTGTTATCAGAGGTTGGTTCCCATGCTGCTCTGATCAAGCTGTGCTGTACACCTGGCTCACTCCCTGTCTTGGGCTTTATCGTTGTTCCCAGGCCTTGTGTATCAAGGAGCTGCCTAGGAACACAGACCTTTGTAATTTAAAGCACGTGAAGGGGCATTAATCATGGAGATCTCAACTAAGCCTAAATTCATTAAGGTGTGCTCTTTGATGAATCCTATAGAAACTGGTATAAAAAAGAAATTGTTGCTTTTAAATCCTGAGAGAATTTTTATTCTCATGAGAGCTGATGCTGTGCTTGAGCAGGGTGCAGCCCAGTGGGTGATGACCTGGAGAGCTGTACCTGTCAATATGTCTTTGTGGGGTACTTTTATTTATTGAATTTTTTTTTTAATTTGCCTCATTAAATCAGCCCCTTCAGATCTTAACCCTGGCCTTAGGACCGGCATGGAGTCTAAAACACTCTCACTATGTACTAGGGGAAACAGGTCACCTACTACAGATAATTATTCTCTCAGAACACACACAGATAGAATAAACCCCCAGGGTCAGAAAACTCCAGGGAACTATAGTAATGTTAGAATAGAAACCCAACACCTACTCGAGTGCGGGAGTTCACTGCTATGATAACTTCATCCTAGTCTGTATAAACAATATACATGGATGCTGTGGGAAACTCACTTTGGCTCCTCCAAAGTGAGATGGGCACTCTCAAGACCACGCATGCCAGTGAACATTGCAACAGTGTCCTATGTAGACTGACTTTTGCTGCTCTTGCTGCCTGCACACCTACTTCATACAATTCTCTGCATTTCTGCATTTGTGGCCAATCCTACCTACTGTTGCTGAACCGCTTCTGTTAGTGATTATACCTGTTGTTACTTGGGAGCTGGAGGTAGG